>JAQKPX010000010.1:5142449-5163885 GCA_030068255.1 Clarias angolensis | reverse complement strand
GGTCTGTTCGATTGCTCCAGAGAAGCAAGGGGATGGGGTCAATCAGATGGCTTTAGAAAACCGAGGGGACAGGGTCAGTCGGTTGGCTTTAGAAAACCGAGGGGACAGGGTCAGTCTTTAGAAAACCGAGAGGACAGGGTCAATCAGATGGCTTTAGAAAACCGAGAGGACAGGGTCAATTGGAGAGCTTTGGAAAACAGAGAAGATAAGGTCGACTGGAAAAGGTCAGCTGGATGGCTTTAGAAACCTGAGGGGACAGGGTCAGTTGGAGGGTTCCAAAGGTGGTCAGGAGGATGACTCTCAAAAACAGGGTATCATGGGCTTGGGGTCAGATTGATTCCACTTTTAAAAGCTGAATAAAGTGCTCATCTTCTGGAAGCTGGATGGGTTGTGTTGGATAGTAAACTTTGCAGCTGAAAACTTTTTTACAAAATGCAGCTAGAAAAATACAAACTGGAAACGCATGACTGTAACCACAGATTCATCCTGTACAATTACTTTTAGCAGAAATTTCATATGAAGTACGGTATACTGTATGTTCCATTATATTGCCTTCGGAGTGGGACAGACTGTTTTATAAGCTCGTCCGAGGCCGTCGTCCTCATCCTGAATGGATTATAGTCATCTAATACCTTAGGGCTTAAGCTGATCTGAACAATTTATCGGCTCGAGCCTAACCGGCCCAAATCGCACAGGAGGCGACAAGTCATTTCTGTCCTGTAAAGTGCTGGACGCCAAACACACCATCTTTATTGTTCTCTCACACACACTGAATTCTTGTTCTGTACACAGTGACTGTGAGCCTGTTCCTAACGGCAGCTGTAATAGTCAGTTAGCAGCTAATCTCTTGTGGCTTTATCGTGGGATCGGTCGGTGGTTTTACAGTGATGTGGCCAATCGGAGCACTCGATACGTCAGTATTTGTGTGCAGCCGTATTGAAAAATATCGTACTATGCTTTCAAAATGTTCGTCGAGTATTAGTCGAAAGAGATTTTTATGTTGGTTTTTAAAAGCTGTATTTCTACACGACTTTGTGACTATAATGTTCTCTATGAGTGAAATTGTCTCACTTTAGTAATATTATTAGAAATGTATAATTTTATGATAATGTTTCTATTAATAGAGTGTTATTTGGGGCGTCCTGTAATTTTTACTGTGAGAGATTCAGTATGTAGCTATCGGTGTACAACAGAGAGGAAATAAAAACCTAAAGGAAAAGGCTTTGTGCATTTTTATTCATAATTTGCACAAATAATCTTTCAACTCAATGTATATATATATTTTTAATGTTTCGGATATTCTGCTATCCTGCATTCCACACATACACATTGTTCAAGTCAAACCAGGACTTTTGATTTCACAGAATAAAAGAACACAGTTATGAGAGTAAAAACCCTTTATTTCTCTATATAATCTCCTGATACACTAATGCACGTATCCCAGTGTTTCACTAGCAAGTTTACTTACTACATTGGATCCATGATCGGACTCCCCGTCTGATTGATGTCTGAAACCCCGGCCTCCCAGGAACTCCTTTAATAACTCAAACATGTGTAAATGGCTTGGAGTGAAGTCAGGACTGTACAGGGGGGATGTAGGAATAACTCCCAGCCGAGATCCTGTAACCTGCAGCGTGTTGGGCCGGGATCGTCGTTCATGGACGTACGGAATCCTTTCGAATGTTTTACTGTTTATTCAGCATTCAACTTACCTCAGATGTGAAAAGTTGGAACTCAGAATGACATCATTCTCCAGCTCTGTGCACTGGAGCTACAGATGATGGAAAAATCCCATAGACGCCTCCTTGTCTTAACTGTGACGAGTGATGTGGATTCACATCCTCACAACAGCAAACTAAATTAGTCTTAACAAGCTTAGATGTCTCTCTGTTGATTGCTCTAAATCTCTAATGTATGGTAAATACTAGTACGGTGGAACCTCGGTCCACAAAGGCACCAGAATACGAACAAATCGGTTCACAACAAAAAAAGAAACGCCCAGAATTTGTCTCCGTTCATGATTTGTCTCCTCCACGAAATCCGAACCAGAAACTGCCATCCCGAGCTGCCGCTATCAGCTGAACAAAAGCTCTGAGCATCAGTTTTGTATGTAACAATAAATATACAGGTAAAAATTAGGTGTTTGAGGTTTACATTAATATTTAGTGCTGTAGTATTTTTGTATAATTAAGGCTCTCTCATACTTTGTTTTATATATTTGTTTTTTATTTTTGGGAGCAGTGGTGGCTCAGAGGGCTAATACACGGAGTTACTGATCGGAAGATCGGCGGTTCGATCCCCAGCTCCACCAGGTTGCCACTGTTGGGCCCTTGAGCGCGGCCCTTAACCCCTTACTGCTCCAGGGGCGCCGTATCATGGCTGACCCTGCGCTCTGACCCCAGTTACGCTGGGATATGCGAAGAAGGAATTTCACTGTGCTGTAATGTATATGTGACAAATAAAGGCTTAACTTAACTTAAAAAAAACTTATATTTTTACGACAAAATAAAAAGTTAAATACATCTCTGGAAAAAAATAAATAAGAGCCACTGCAAAATAATTTTCTTATGTTTTTTTTTTTTCGTATAGGCGCATGTATTTGGTGAGACAAACAGTTTGGTTTAATTTTTTTGTGAACTGGTGACATTATTTCTCCTAAATTTAAGACATAACTATAGTTATTTAGAGTCACATCACATGTATATAACCCAAAATCCCAAAACCCAACAAACATTAAGAGATCAGTATTTGTCCACCAGTTTTTGACATTGCTGTAGGGTAACTTTATACCACTGTTGTTTTTGTTTTTTTATTTAGTTTTTTTCATTCCAGATGTTTTCTGGAGTAAAGTGCACTGCTCTCTTATTAGAATTATTTGTTTTTATTAAAAAATAATCAAGTAAAGGACAATATCAAGTACTGTTCATATTCTGTAGAGGTCCACATGACCACTATTTAAAAAAACTAAACAAAAAGAATGGAAAATAAAATAAAGACAGACTGGTGTAATCAATTATCCACAGCGTTTCTGTACGTTAAAAAAAAGAAAGAAAAAGAAGCAAAGTCGTGATATTTTGTTGAGTAAATGCCGTCCGTGCCACGTCCTCGCTGTACCCTGCTGTAGCGTCTACACGAGGTCATTGGCGATTTCCCATGAAACTGTCCCAACAAAACAAATGTGTGAATTCGTTCAAGTCCTAAACTTTTAAAACCTAACTGTTTTAGTGTTATTATTTGCTCTGATAATGAACAAACAGCGGCTCCGGAAACCAACGCTGGAATGGAACAAAGCCGGAGACTCAGCCAGGCTTTACCGCCGCCTTCACGTCCTCAATCATCTTACGACTAACTACTGGTCTAGACTAATGAGAAACCGGATTAATAGATAAATAATAAATGCCGAGAACAACACTGTGTGTGTGTGATGATACGGGGGGGACAAACAACTTTACAAAAGTTAGAAGCGTGTCTGACTGAAGCTTTGTATGTGTTAAGCTCGAATTGTGTAAACCTGGGATTTGGAAATCCTAGTCCTAGTCTCTGGAGGACAATCTGACCGAAAACCGGAAGAAACCAGTCTGGGTTGAAAGCTCCATCTTCAGTGGAAGTGGAACGGAGCAGTGGAACAGACTGATCACATACGCAGCAACAAGCAACAGAGAGACACGTGTTGTTTTAAAACTAAAAACAAACAAACAAAACAAAAACAAAAACATTAGAGACGATTTGTTCGGTCCAGCAGAGAGTCTGAATGATCTTTAGTGCAGCAGCAATGTGCATGGCTCACAGGACTGAGTGTGTGTGTGTGTGTGTGTGTGTGTGTGTGTGTGTGTGTGTGTGTGTGTGTGTGTGTGAATGCTATGGTTCCTTCATTACAGGACGATCCACGTGGCTCTGTCGCTGTCCGCAAGCACTTGAAGAGAGGTACCTAGAAAACATCCAAACACGACGGGTGTTAATCCCAAACGATGGAGAGATGAACACTGAACACATTTCATAAAGTGATGTTACACTCGGAGATAAATGCTTTCCTTATGTGTTTCGTAGCTGCTGTAGGATTTGTTTGTTTGTTTGTTTTAGGGTGTATGTCTCACATGACCTGTGTGTGTGTGTGTGTGTGTGTGTGTGTGAGAGAGAGAGAGAGAGGGGCAGACAGACACACCTTTGTGCAGGGCTTCGTTGGTCATGCGGTTGATGTAGCGTGAGCTGCTCTCGGGGACGAGCCACCTCATGACCGTGTTCACGCACGACTTCCTGTACGAGCTCCACACACTCCCACTGAGCAAGTGTGAGAGAGAGAGAATGTATAATAATAATAAAATAAATAAACACAGTGGAACCTTGGATTGCGAGTAACTGGGCCTGCAAGAGTTTTGCAAGACGAGAAAGTTTTTAAAAATCAATTTTAACTTGATAAACGAGCGAGATCTTCACAGTACTGTAGTACACGTGCGCTTTGTCTGCCGAGCGTCACGTGATCACAGAGCCAACGGTTCTTCTCTCTCTCTCTCGCTGTGGGATTGTGGGTAATCGTCTCCCATGCTTGGTCTCAGTGCGCGTGTGTACTGTTTACTACAACACTGTGACCACGTGTTTACGTGTTTGTGCGCGTGACAGCATTGTTTTTATTTTGTGTGTGTGAAGTTCGTCCTCAACACGAGCCCTCCTCCTTCCCTCTCCTCTCTCACACCAGCCACGATTCTTTTTTTTTTTTTTTAATGTAAAGTGCAGGTTAACTTGTTTTATTTTTACTTTATATTTTGTATTAATAATTTTTACCTGGACATTCACTGTGATATACGACTGATTCGGATTTCCAGAACGAATTATACTCGCAATCCAAGATTTAACTGTATGTTCTCATGAGTAACCCGAACATGTGATTTCTCTCTAACATGATGTCTGATCTCATCGTCCAGACAACTGAAACATTTCCAAAGACAACAAAAACTTCAAACATCATCATCATCATCATCATAATCTTTACGTTTTTTTATTTTTTATTTTCATTAAACACTAATCACAAGGTTTATTCGAAACGAAGTCTCAGACAGAGAGCTTGGCTCTTTCGGATAGATTAAGCCACGCCCACAAAGATTTTAATATGACGTTTAACATACACCGCTTACCTGGTTTGACCTTTGACCTCGGTGAGCTCACCGACCCCAACGGTGCAGCAGGCGCCCGTGTTCAGATCCCAGCTGACCTGCAGACTGGAGTGATACGATTTAGGCCTGAAAACACACACACACGTATGTATATCATTCATATTCAATCTGCAAGTTGTGTGTGTGTGTGTGTGTGTGTGTGTGTGTGTGTGTGTGTGTGTGTGTGTGTATATATATATACCTGCTGTGTTCCTCCTCACAGTTGGAGAAAGCCAGCAGCAGAAGTCCGATATTTATCACCACTATATTTGTCTCCGGGCAAACCTGT
Organism: Clarias angolensis; assembly: GCA_030068255.1. Lineage (NCBI taxonomy): Eukaryota > Metazoa > Chordata > Actinopteri > Siluriformes > Clariidae > Clarias > Clarias angolensis. The sequence continues at coordinate 5,158,449 of JAQKPX010000010.1, read as the reverse complement.
CGCCATGGAAACAGACCTCAACAACACACAGTGCCAAGTGTTGTCATGGCAATAAAAGCAAACTAACATGAAAACAATGAAATTAATGTGGGGAGTGATTGCTTAGGCAGCGCAGGAGAATATGTTCCAAGTGCGCACACACACACACACACACACACACCTCAAGAATTACGACGTCGTAGTCGCTGAAGGAGCAGAACTGCGAGGCCCACTCCGCATCATTTCGGATCACCTCGTTAATCAGATACTCAAAATCCAGGGTCAGCTGCTCCACACACACACACTGTGGGAGAAACGGACATTAATTCACACACACACACACACACACACACACACACAGCATGTTCTTAACTACACTCATCACATACACCACACACACACTGATGATCTGGGGGGGGGGGAAGAATTCAATAATCAAATTTGACATATAGTGCTGTGAAAAAGTATTTGCACCTTTCCTGATGATGATGATTTTATTTATTAATGTCTCATATTTGTCACACTTTAATTAATCAGATCATCAGACTAATTCTAACATCACACAAAGATAACCTGAGTAAATATAAAACGCAGTTTTTAAACGAGGCCTGGCCAAATGTGAAAAAGTATTTGCCCCCTAACCCTAATACCGGGTTACCACCCCCCCCCCCCTTTGCCGGCAACGACTGCAATCAAGCGGTTGTGATTAGGGCTGAAACGATTCCTCGAGTAACTCGAATAATTCGATTGCAAAAAATTGATCGAGGCAAAATCTTCTGCCTCGAAGCTTCTTTTAATTAATTTTAAAAGTTTGCGTTATGTTTTTGCGCAATTATTTGTTGACAGCGCGCTTTTGGATACAAGCCGCCACTAAACACCAACGAAGAAGAAGCACTTACGTCACCCACAAAGGAAGGAGACGCAAACAGTTAGCTGTGTATTAATTTGATGGAGTGTTCTGGTGCGGCTACAACATGGAAAAGAGCGATAAAATTATAAGCGAGCCAAGAGATGAAGAAACCAGCAAGAGAAAACGACAGAAATTATCAGTAAAGGCGTACAGTATATGTTATACCTGAGCTGTAGATTTTGAAACTTTTAGTTCTGAAAGTTTAGTTGCACAACTTAGTGTTTTTGTATAATTATTTATTTTAATGTGTGCCTTAGTTTGTTTTTTTTATCCTTTAAGTCATTTGAAATCCCTTTTCTTTTTTTTTGTTTTTGCATCTGAGAAAAGGCTTTAAAATAAGAATGTATGTCACTGTAATGCACTTTATTCATCTCACTCAACTTTAAATACCCCTAATCTCACCTACGCGGTTTCGCGCGGTGGCCGGAAGTTTCCATCTTTCCGCGTGAAAAATTAAACATGTTTAAGCCGCCTTAAAAACATGTTTAATTTTTTTTGCCGGTCCTCGTGGCAGCTTATGCCGCCTAACAAAACATGGGTGAGATAGAGGTATTAAGCTGTTCCTTCTATTGTGAATAATGACAATGTTTATTTTTGATAAAATGCTGTATGCATTTAAAAAATTAAAGTAGACTTTTCTAAAAATATATTTTTACATTGATGTTTAACTAAGCAAAAGTACATTTTATCCGATTACTCGATTAGTTTTTTCGGTAGAATACTCGATTACTAAAATATTCGATAGCTACAGCGCTAGTTGTGATAACCGGCGACGAGTCTTTCACATCGCTGTGGAGGAATTCTGTCTCGCTCTCCTCTGCAGAAAGGTTTTACTTCAGCCACACTGGAGGGTTTAACCTGTTTAAGGTCACGCGCCAAAGCATCTCAGTCCGACTAGGATTTAAATCCGCACGCTGAAACCACACTACAGTACGTCACTCCAAAACAGACATTATTTTTATTATTACTTTTTTTTAATCGAGCTATTTAGAGGTGGACGTGCTGGTGTGTGTTTTAGATCATCGTCCTGCTGACTAACTCGAGTGTGTTTTAGCTCGAGGTCACAAACTGATGGCCAGACGTTCTCCTTCATTCTCCATCGATTAACTAGTAGCGGACAGTTCCCTCTCGTGTTAGCGTAGTATAAGAAAGATGGTCGCCTGGGCGCATATATAAAATATAAAAAAATTATACTGAGAGACAGATATACACACCGGTCCCGTGTACTGTCCCGTCACCAGCTGCAGGTTCCTACCACTCAGGTCTGAGACAGTGAACGGGAGCTGAACTTTATCCTCCTCTTCTCCTGAGACACAGAGACAGTTTGTTTATTACGTTACTTTTCCACATGAAATACGTTATTTATTTATAAAGTTAGTTAGCGATAGTTGTGTGTGTGTGTGTGTGTGTGTGTGTGTGTGTGTGTGTGTGTTACCGTTGTCCTGTTCGGTCGCCCCGGCCTGCTGTAGTCTGTATCTGAGTCGTGTGTAGTTCACGTATCCTGGCTCTGGCGTGGACGATGAAGACGACGACGACGATGATGATGATGATGATGTGGTGGCGCGTGGCGAGAGCGAGCACGATGACGACGTGGACACCGGGGACATGACCGTGTTGCACGCGATGTTGTCCTCTGTCTCAGTGGATGACGGGTTACTACCTCTTTTCCCCTGCGAGGTGGACGGTCCCTCCGTGTCCTCCTTCCTCTCCTCTGTTCTTCTCCGTTCGGTCTCCGTAGCAGCCGCGCGTTGGGGTCTCGCCTCGCTGTCCCGCCTCCGCCGCTCGGCGTCTCCGTCCGCCCCCGCCTGGGCGCGGCGGAAGATGTCGGCGGCGAACTCGCGCGCTCGCACGGCGGCCTGGGATCGGCCGGGGGAGAGCGGCGTCGCGTGGGGATTGGTCGGCCTGCGGTCAGGTGACCCATGTGAGGAGGAGGAGGAGGAGGAGGATGAGGAGGAAGATGAGGACAGGGTAGGAGGATGATGACAGGAGGAGACGGGAGTCGCTCGTTTCCGGTACAGGATTTGATTATTCTGTACATCCGCCTGCTGCTGCTGCTGCTCTCCACCTGAAGGGGGCGGTAGTGAGTACTATTATTACAGTCACATTACAGTAACAAAAGATAATTACCAACTGAACACACACACACACACACACACACACACACACACAGGTTGCTGACCGGAGCAGAGTGAGATGGCGCAGGCCACCAGTGAGTAGCTGGTGTTGAGGAGGACGACCTGATCCTTCTTCAGCTGCAGAGCCGGTTGGAAGGTAGGAAACGGATAAACCACCTGATAACGAGCGTTCAGGACGTAGCCGTGCTCCAGACACTCCCCTCCTACACACACACATCAATCAGAACAGGGAAATAGTAGTGTAGTGTAGTGTAGTGTAGTGTAGTGTGTGTGTGTGTGTGTGTACCTGTGCGTATAGTGGAGGTGGTGGGCAGGGGGCAGCACTGTTGGCACCGCTGTGCAGGAGGCATGGAGGCGATAGTGATGTAAATGTCTCTGTTGTTCTCATCACTCATCATCATGTTCATTAGAGCCGTGCTGCTGCGAGTACTGACACACACACACACACACACACACCGAGTGTAAATATTCTGTCTTCACAAAGTACACAGATGGGCAAACAATATTTGAAGGAGGCATGGCCTCCGTGTGTGTCACTCAATGTAGGAGGCGTGGCCTCTGTGTGTGTGTGTGTGTGTGTGTGTGTTTGTGTCAGTCTGCGTGAAGGAGGCGTGGCCTCTGTGTGTGTCAGTCTGGGCGAAGGAGGCGTGGCCTCTGTGTGTGTCAGTCTGTGGGAAGGAGGCGTGGCCTTTGCATGTGTCAGTCTGTGGGAAGGAGGCGTGGCCGCTGTGTGTGTGTCAGTTTGTGGGAAGGAGGCGTGGCCGCTGTGTGTGTGTCAGTCTGAGTGAAGGAGGCGTGGCCTTTGCATGTGTCAGTCTGTGGGAAGGAGGCGTGGCCGCTGTGTGTGTCATTCTGAGTGAAGGAGGCGTGGCCTCTGTGTGTGTCAGTCTGTGGAAAGGAGGTGTGGCCTCTGTGTGTGTCAGTCTGAGTGAAGCAGGCGTGGCCTCTGTGTGTGTGTCAGTCTGAGTGAAGCAGGCGTGGCCTCTGTGTGTGTCAGTCTGAGTGAAGCAGGCGTGGCCTCTGTGTGTGTGTCAGTCTGAGTGAAGGAGGCGTGGCCTCTGTGCGGTCTCAGTGATGGAGAAAGAGAGAGAACCGTGAGCCTCTCACTTGAAGCCGAAGATGACGATCTTTGAGTGATCGTTGTGCCACTCGCAGACGGTCAGGTAAAGCTCGGTGTAGATATCTTCACCCGCAAACAACCTCACATGGTGCACCTGAGAATCAGAGGCAGTAAACAGCTTAATCACACACAAACACGAGAGTCTAGCCTGGCAATGTGTTCGAGCTGACAGAACACACAACAGCTGACGTTTTTAATTAAAAACCTTACGTTTCTACCCCCTGAGAGTCCACGACACACACACACACACACACACACACACACACTGCAGGGGCGACTCCACTCTGCTCGTCTGAGGCAGTACGTTACCTGTTTGAGGCGACTGTGCAGGTTGAACTCCCACCAGTACAGATGGTAGGTGTAGAAGGAGAAATCATCGTCCTCGCCGCAGTCGCTCGTGTAGGACAGAACGTAACGGCCGCATTTCGTGAAGCCGAGGAAGATGTGACTGAAACAAAGGAGGCGGAGGAAGAGGAGATCAGCGGCTGAGCATGAACGGCTTTCGATAAGGGCGCCAATACTTTTAACACCTGGAGTATTTTCCATGTAGCTCATCAGTCATGACCCCTGACTTATTTATTTATTTACTTACTGCCATATTCTGCACTTAATGGTCTTTCATTTCCAAAAGTACATAAGTTTTGGCACCCTTAGTGTTTATTCCCCCACCTCCCTTTTTTCTTCCTTAGGCTGCTCACAAACTTAGAATAAGACAATTTTGTGATAAAAAAATAAAATAAAATGCTGACTGTAAAGCCTTACCACCAGTTTTTTTTACACCCTTCTAAGGAACTTTTTTTTTTCTCCAAAAGGAACACACATTACTATTATTGCTGCCATGTGTATCTGCCTTGTTACCGCACGTCAGGTCGGGACGACTAACCCGAGCTACAATACTTCTCACATGAGGCTGAATCCCAAATTCCTCTCTAACCCCTGATCATGGGCACTACTCGATGTGAGGAACGAGGACCCGATGTTGTGACTGACATCATGGGAGTCACATGATACACCCGTCACGGATACTTGTGGCCCTCAACCTTCGGGGGAGAAGCGATGGGAGTTTGGAATGGTTGACGAGGACGCAGTGAAAAGCGGTTGAGAATGGAGTAAAAGGAGAAGGAAGAACGTAACGTGATGAGTTTTATAAAACGTGACAGGATGAGAAAAGCGGATTTAAACTTAAAGGAAGATGAGGGAGACCGGGACCAGGTGGAGAGCGGTCATGCGACGTAGTGGACGTCACCCGGCGGTAAGACACACTCACCCTGCATGGAGGAACTCCTCGCTCACTATAGCCTTCAAGGGGACACACACTCGGGGCGGCAGCTTCCGGAACAGTCTCTGAGACAGATGTCCAGACAGCTAGAAACAGACAGACAGACAAAAACTGATGACGTCATTAAAACAGGACAAATATTATGTCATGTCAGTTAAATCTAAACTTTTTTTTAGCAGTCATGTGTATCTTATGCCAACACAGTTCATGGACGAGTTTAAGTCGTAATTTAGTTACAAATGAGAAAGATGTAGCCTTAAGCATCAAAAGTTGCTCATTTTACTAGACATTTCAACAAATCAAAGCAATTTATGAATCGACAGCGGTCTAATATTATAATCAAAAGCACAAAGTGAACTAAAAACATTACTGCAAGCGATTATATTTTAAATGTATTTTGTTCCTGAGGGAATCTTAGAGCATTGTACTAATTGTTATTGTTAGCTTAGCTAGAGCTAATATAAAATTATACTTCATCCGAGTTCTTATAATAATTATAAAAAAAAATTACAAAAGCACCGTCCCGACTTAAAAATATATATATAAATCTAATGTTTAAAAAAAAAAAAAACGTGTCCTTAAATCACAGCGAGACATAAATAAATGAGTTTTAACTCCCATTATACATGTATACTCAAATAGCGCCGTGTCCCAAATTGCTAAGTGCTTCCCCACATCCGGGCACTACGCAGCCACAATCATAACGTCTGATGCGCCCTACACTAAGCACTACACAGTTAGAATCTATGTAATTTATGACCACACCGACGGCTAGGTTTAGCTTCCCTAATAGTGTACCCGTTGCTAGCATTTAATTCCGTTTGCCGTTAAGCGGCACAATAGTTAACACGCTGAGAAAATACACCGCTTCAAGACCTTTCCACGGGCGAGCAGTTTGACAATGTGGTCTTTGTGTTTCCGTTGCTGTTTTTGTTTGTTGCCGTTGTCTTCTTTTCCCGATTTCGAGCTGGGCGCCATTTTTTCCTTCAGCGAAAAAAATCTACAGACGTGTCTACAGTCCAGCCCACCTCATCCAACGATTGGTTACTGGCTCAGTGGTTCCACGCACTGATTGGTTCGTTTAAATGTCACTCAATAAGATGTCGCTTTCTTATTGGATGTTAGGGAGCTGCACATAGAATCTGATAGGAAACATAATCAGGAAACAAATGTATTAGAAAGTGAACAAGAGCTCAGGTTTATAACTAATGTGGACAGTTTTTTTTTATTTTATGAAATCTAATAATAATAATAATAATAATATATATATAAAAAAAAAAACAGAAATTACACACATTAGCACAATAATTAAACACAAAGGCATATAGAATCCAAAACTATGTGCACCCCTGATGATTAATCTTTCTTTAGACTGTTTTAACAAATGTAGAAGTACAGGATTGTACAGAATGCCTTTCTATGGTCTTCTATGGTATCTACATAGCATATCTTACAATATGCCTTGCACAGATCCCATCTTTAGAGATAACCATTTTAGGAGGGATAATTAAATTACCTTTGATAACTGTTTTATTGTCATGTATTTATGAGCTTTACATTTATATTGTTCCATATTCTCAGGACTGTACTTAGTGAAAGATAATTATTATACATCAAATGTTTCTGAGGTGGCACGATGGTCGATTTGCACCTGTGTGCATGGAGTTGTACCCAGCCTATGCAGGGTATAAGCGGTATAGAAAATTAATGAATTAATGTTTCTGGTTGCTAAATAAACTTGCTGTAGCTTGTGATGTGTATAATACTATTTCCTACATGAAGAATGGCCTTTTACCTAATATCAGCCTCTGTATTTGTATTATTAGTGTAATTATTATTATTATTATTATTATAAATGTGCTGGATGCTGGGAAAAAAATAAAAATAAAGATCTTCAGATAAACAAGAGGGCCCTTATGGTGGATGCCAGTGTTTGGACCCTAATAATCCTTAGAAGAACAAGGGGGCCTTTCACACACTGCCGTAAAAGGGAGAGGGCCCGTCACACACTATGACGTAATAGGGCTGATGCCCTAATACAGTAATTATATAATGTGTCTTTGGCGCCCTCTAGCGGAACAGAAGGGACCGTGCTATAAGAGTGCTGGTCTCTCCCTCTACTGAACATTAAACCGGAAACATGGCGTTGGCAGCGCGAGCCGTATTGCGGACTTTCCTCGCCAGGAACGCTGGATTAAATTCACGTAATATAAAAGGAGTTGCATTAAGTCGAAACGTGGTGACATCAACAACAGGAGCTATCCTCCCCAAACCAGAGAAAGTATGTGAGCTTTATTTCTTTCTTTCTAATATGATAATATAAACTGGGTGTGACTACGGGTCGACGACGTGGCTACGTGAGCGCGTAGATACCTGCGAACCAATCAAAATCGAGGATGAGTTTGACGGACAGGTGGTCTGTCCAATCACTGTTTTTTTTGCGGAAATTATTTGTATTGTAAAACAGCTAGCTTTTTATCGAATAAAAACACGGTTTTGGACTTTTTTTTCCTTTTAAACTAAAGTAATTTCATACATATATCGACAAGTAAGCAATCCAAATTTTTTTCCACTTAAATGTAAATGTAGTTTAAATGTTTATACGGTTAAATGGGTGTGACTTGTACGTCGTTACCACGGTAGCCAGCGAGCCAATGAAAAGAGAGGAATGATTTGACGGAGGTTTTCTGGACCAATCAACGCGCGTTATTTTATTTTTGACGCACAGTGTTTGAATGCGGAAGTGAATACTGAATCATTTTCCATTAAAAAGACTCTTTTAAAAAAGATTTTATTGTACATAATGGCGTCGTGTTCCCAAATAAATAATTATATTACCAACATTTTTAAACAATAAAGTGGAAAGTAACTCACTCACAAAGCAATTAAATAGATAAATGACTGGGGTTTTAGCTCTTTTAAATGTAACTTGTTTACTTTGTAGATATTAAAGTTTTATATTATTCAGAACAGTGTTCTCACCTCTATGTATTTTGTTTTAGCTTCTCTCTCTCTCTCTCTCTCTCTCTCTCTCACACACACACACACACACACACACACACACACACACACACACTAGGTGATCAGGTGTACAGTAACCTGGCTTGGTCATATTTCCTGACCCAGGTGTCTCAGGAACCTCTGGGCTGCTTTACTCATTAATTTCGAGCTCATTTTTCACTTATTGTGGTTCTTCAGGTCCCGTTCGGTGCCGTGCGCATGACAGTGCTGGTGGTCCCGTTCCTCTACATGGGCACGTGCATCAGCAAGCAGTTTGCAGCTATTCTGGAGGAGCACGATATCTTCGTTCCTGACGATGATGATGACTGAGTAACATCACGCTGGGTCGCGCTGGTACGTTTCCTGCGACTCCCTCTGAGCCACAGTGCATCACAAGGATGTGAAAACCTGTTTTTAGATATTTCATGGTGTCTTTTCTTGGTGTTTCTGTGTGAATAAACACTTGATACTATTCCTCATTGAATCGTCAACTGTATGTAGCCCAGTCTGTCACAACTGAGCTCACGTGTTTTTGTGTGTGATTCACTGTTTTCTGCATAAAACCATTCTACATATGATTTGATATTGAAAACATTCAGTTTTTAAAGAAAATAAAACAAGTTAATTTTCTCTCTTCCTCTCTTCCACTCATCCTTGTGGATCTGATATTAACATGCTATCTCTCCCACGCTCACATCCACCCAACTTCTACTCATTGTTCTCAACGATTTCACCAGGAAATGTTAGAATGTTTTGTATGTATTCTCTGGCGTTAGTAATCTTATCAAAGCACATCGAACAGACCAAATGACTCGTTTATTTATCTATGAAAGTTTTACGAATTACAAAAATTGTATACAAGATCTGTCTAGAAACCAACCAGCCATGTAATGACTGGATTATGTCATATTAATAAACTCTAATTAAATGGGTATAAAGCAGACCATCCATCTGATCCACACACAACTTGGCACAGGTTTCACCTCACTATTTATCCAGTAGCTGGGGTTTGGGCGTTGGGTGGGATTTAAACCTGGACCTTTCACAGGGTAGATGAGAAACCTACCACTGAGACACCAACGCTAATATTTGTGGGGTTGTACTGGCTAGTTTTGATTTCTAGACTCCTCCTGTAAATGATGCCTATGCTTGAGCAATTATTATTATTATTATTATTAGAAATAGGATTTTATAAGCTGGTAGAGTTTCTAAGAGAACGTCTCAAACGGCGAGTCGTTCATGTGAACTACGTACAGCAGGATGTGGATTTCACACCAAGGCAACAATCTATTAGTCATGTTGGTACATTTGGTGACTCTGTGCATGTGATTTAAATATGTTTTTTCTTTCCTTTACAGTGTGACTGGGGAAGCAAACCGTTCCACACTCTGAAGATAACTCTAAGCGGGATCATTGCAATAGCGTGTCGGTCCATCAGCTACTGTTTACACACCACGCATTCAGTGCCTGACTCTAACGTTTTATCGAGTTTTTAAATGAATTAAAGCCAAAGTCTTAAAGCATCATGTCTGTCTGAACATACAGTCTTGTTGCAGTGGAATAAAACACTCGACTCGACTCGTATCTGATTAAAATATGTTTTAAAGTAATACACGATTCTGTTTATTGGAAGCACCTCACATCTCTCTCAGTGAACACTCCAGCATCCACACCGGGAGAGAGAGAGAGAGAGAGAGACGTCTTTAACATCTGTGACAGAGGAGGATGAAAGCGTCCGAGTTAATGGGTGTGTGTGTGGTTCGTTTAAGGTCTCAGTTGTTGCTGCTGTTCCTCCTCCAGGGCGGCGCTGGTCAGCCGGAGGTGTTCTTTAAGAGAGCCGATCTCGATGTCACTGAGCCCCTTCAGTCCACACAGCTCCACGTACACGGTCTTATAACGCTCGCTCAGATCCTGCTTCTCCTACACACACACACAGGATAGAGAGTAATATTTCACTTGGTCTGCTTTACAGAGTCATCTGAAATCAAGTCTGCCTTTCTTTCATTTTGTCTATGTTTGGTTTTAGACACTGTTACAGCATCATTTTAACACATTATTAATTTTTCTCTCTTTTTTTGTGCTCCACTGCTTTTCTTGAATTTTTCTTTGTTGTAGCCTTTCTTCCATTACTTTTCCCCACAGTTCTTCTCCTTTATATTACTCTTTTCTTTTTTCTTTCATTTCTATTCTTTCTCTTGAGCTCCTTCTTTCCTTTTCAATACTTTCTCCTCTATTTTAGATGTTTTTTTCTTGAGTTTATCCTTTTTTTGTTTATTCTTTCTTGCATTCTTCTCTTTTTCATTTACATTTTCTTTCTTCACTTTCTTCATTTCAGTCACTTATTTGTACTCAAATTTTTTCTTTCTTTCTCCTGAGCTTATTCTGCCACTTTTTCCCCTTCCTTTCATTTTTTTTCTTCTTTATTTTTTAACTCTCCTCTCTTTTTTTTTTTGCTTAATTTTTTTCTCTCAGTATCATTCTATCATCTGTTCTTGAGTGAATTCCTATTTTTCCTTGTTTTGTTGTTTATTTGTTTAGTTCTTTCTTACATTGTTGTTTTCATTACTTTGTTCTCTCTTTTTTACTTTTAATTTCCTGAGATTATTCGGACACTTTTTCTTTCTTCCTTTAATTCTTTCTTTGCTCGTTTCTCACATGGCACCCTTATGGGTTATCGTGTGATACCTGATAAGTGATTTGCAAAAAATTCCAGCTCTCACACACACACACTGACATTACCTTTATTAATGACTGGATCTCGCTCCTGAGACAGCTGATCTCCTTGTGTAAGGACGTGATCTCGTTTTCCTTCGCTCGCAACATCATCTACAACACACACACACACGTTAACTAGGGTTACATCGGGATTAAAGCACTTAATGCTACAACATTGTCATAAATATTTCTTTCATTTTCTGTTAAGATAAAAAACAAATTTTAGAAAAGTTCAACACCAGAAACACCAAAGGTTCTTAACCATTTGAATCTGGTGAGCTAAATGCTAACGCCCCTAACTAACTAACTACCATATAAGGACAGGGTTCATGTTGTGGCGTTACAGGTCAATCAAAAACACAGCAGTGAGAAAAGATCTGTGATGCTGTGGATTTTAAAACTGTTTCTGTGGATCAGAAAAAAACTGTCATTTCTCATCCTGGTCTCGACCACGCATAGAAATGTCTCTTACTCAAGAGAAGATCAGAAAATAAAGAAAACACTGGTGAATCCCATCTCAGATGAGAAATGAATGGGTACGAACAAAATGAAAAGGAGAAAAAAGTAAATCTTCCTGTGCAGTTTATATAAAAATATATTGATGACCACTAGAGGGCGACGTGTATTAACCATAATCTGATTTCTGATTTTAAAGACACCAAAGGTTTAAGTAAAGGAAAAAAACCACCTCAGCGTCATGCTGTTAGAGGACAATAATCAGTACCAGGGTGCCGTGTTGGAGCAGGGGTGCTGTTATTACCCAATAACAGCATTTACCTCTCACTCATTCTCTATACCGCTTTATCCTGTATACAGGGTCACAGGAAGCATGGGGTCTTATCCCAGGGGACTCAGGGCATGAGGTGGGATACGGTACGCCTTGGATGGGGTGAATGTCCACCTCAGGGTGCACTCACACACTCACACACACACTACAGGCAATTTGGGAACGGCAATTAACCTTAATCTGCATGTCTTTGGACTGGGAGACAAAACAACTGTATTTTTTATTCTTATAGGACTTATAGGGTTCATATGTAGCTTATAACAGGATGGTGCAATCATCAAACAAAACATGACACCAAAGAAAATTAGTTCCGGGTTCAAAAGTTTGCACACCGTTAGTTCTTAGCATGGTGCATCACCACCTTTAGCACGGGAATGAACATGCAAAGTCCATGCACACAGAGATGGGAATCGAAGCCGGACCCAGGAGGTGCAAGGCGACAGTGATAACCACTACACCACCGTGCCACCCGGGTTGTGACTATAAATTTCAAGTTTGGTCTCATTGTGTTCAAGTATCTCCGTATTGTGCTCCGTGAAACAACACCACCACTTTTTTTCATTGTGTCCTGAACGATGCTTCTGGGAGGAGTGGGTGAAATCTTTCTTGGTCATGGCTTCGTATGGCTTCCGCACATGGGACGCTCTTGGATGTTCCAACATGACCTTGGGATTATTGGGAACCGGGATTATTTCCTCATTTTCTTTATGACTGTATCATGGACAATTTGCATTCTACAGCACGAAAGCCGTGAGGTTCTGTTAATACTAAGCCACGGCCAAGAAAGATTTCACCCAGTACTGCTAGAACCTCTGCTTTTCCAGTATCGAGAGATTTTTTAAATATCATTTTCCTGCTTTACAGAGTTCAACAACCCTATCACGCAGGTCCATTGGCAGTTTTTTTGTCTTCCCCATGGTGCAGTATCCAGCCGGGTCAGTGCGTCACTGAGTGTGTATAATGTGGCCAAGCATTCAAGGGTATGTACACTTTTGATTGATCAGGGTTGTTCAGGTTACACACACAAATACCTCACCTCCAGTTCCGAGGTGCTGCGCTCGTAGCGTCCGACGGGGACGACCCCTGACCTCTGACCCGTGATGAAGGAGCGCATGAGACTCATCTCCTCGCTCAGGCGCGCCTGCAGGTCCTGTTCGAGCGGCACAGGAAGTGAGAGTGAGACTGTGTGTGTGTGTGTGTGTGTGTGTGTGTGTGTGTGTGTGTGTGTGTGAAGGCTACACACTAATGACACTTAGCCTCGGGAAACTAAACCACAGGAGTACAGGCCTGTACAGTATCCTGACAGTGAAACACTGACTATTAAAAACACAAATACAGACTGTTGTTATTTAACTTTGCTAGAATTATAACAATTGTATTTGGTTTTGAAAGAATTCATCATTAGTTCTCATGTGAAAAGTCAGCCGTCCAATCAGCAGCTCTGCTTCACACACTCATAAGTACTTATTATATAGTATTACAGATGCTCTCTCTCTCTCTCTCTCTCTCTCTCTCTCTGTCTCTTCTTTCATCATTACTGTCTCCTTTATTCTGTTTCTTCTCTTGATCTTTCGCCCATTCCATCCATCTGCTTCAACTAGATTCTCTTTATCTTGGTTATATACTTTCTTTCTTTCCTCTCTCTTTTTATGTTCTACTCTTTTGTTATTTTTTCTTTGTTATTTCACTCTCTCTTTATTTTATTCACTCAAGCTTTTCAACACGAGCCCTTCATCCTTCCTTCTTACTTTGTTTTTATTAGGGTTCTTACATTTCATTTCACTTTTTATTCTCTCTCTCTCTCTCTCTCTCTCTCTCTCTCTGTATAACTCTGTTTCATTACTTTCAAATATTTATGGTTTCATTCTTTCTCTCTTTCTCTTGTTTTGGTTCTTCTTTCCTTCTTACTTTCTTTCTCTCTTTCTTTATTTCTATCGCTCATTTTTTCAGAAATAAGTTATTTTCCTCTTATATTTCTATCTTTCTTTCTTCCATCATTACTGCCTCCTTTATTCTGTTTCTTCTCTTTTTCTCTCTCATTACATCTCTCCATTCAACTGGATTCTTTCTTTCTTTCTCTTTAATCGTTTCACCCCAGTCTCTTTTCTTGAGTCAATTCACTTTTTTGTTTCTTTCTTCTTTCTCTTTCTACTCTTCATTTTTTTCTTCATTGTTATATCACATTATTGTAGGTAGACACAAACAAAACAACCCCCCCAAAAATTATAATACTAAAAATATATAACGTCAATATAATATTGACTTTTTTCTTTCTTTCTTTTTCATATTCCTGTCTTCTTCATCATTTTCTCCTTTATTATTTAAAAATGTATTTATTTTTTATTCAGTTTTTTTTTTTTTTACAAGAGGCTTTCCCCCTTTTTTTCTTTCTTCTTATTTGCTTTTTTGCTTTTGATTTTATCCTTCCTTCTTCTTCTCTCTCTCCGTTCTTTCCCTCCTCTAGCACCTGTAACCATCCAAAGAACCATTAAGGCACTTTATTTAAACTACGAGTGCACAGTGAGGTGTACGGATATACAAACTGCCTGGACTGTTCTCTCTCTCTCTCTCTCTCTCTCCTGTTCCCTCTCGTGTTCTCTCTCTCGTTTTCTCTCCTGCACCTGGTTCTCTCTGCGCAGCAGTTCCACTTCTCTGTGCGTCTCCTCGATCAGTGTGTGTCTCTGTCCCGTTGTGTCCTGTAACTGAGTCAGCTCCACACACCTCTGAGAGTAACGCTCCGAGAGACCGTCCAACTCCTGCTGCAGAGACACGCACTCGGACCTGACACACACACACACACACACACACACGATGATCTATTCATTGACTGAAGAACAGATGTCTGCTTTAATGGGTTAATTGATCTGTTGATTGATTGAAGCGATTCATTGAGAATCTATTTAGTTCGAGCTCCACCTTTGTTCCTTTTGTCGCAGCTCCTTTGTGCGACTCTCCTGCGCCCTACACAGCTGTTCACACCGACAAGATCCGAGTCGTGACTTTATACCCGACTTTATACCTGCTGCTGTGGTTTAAGACTAGTGCCTTTCTGTTCCATCCTTTTCTGTTTAAAAGCTCCAGGCTGCACTCCGAGCGCTGACGGATATCCAGGTGACGCATCATTAATTACAGAATGGATTTGATATTCCGCTCCTATTATCATTATTAATACGGCGGGACGGGAGAGAGTGCTTTAAATAATTCCTCTTCTCTTATTCCTCATCACGTTCACGTCACGTCTTAGTCATTATCACGTTATATATATTTATAGATAACATTACTCAGTGACAGTGCGCTCCACACACACACTTTATGAAGGTGATGCCAAATCCAGTTCTGCTACTGATCTACTGATTTTAACTCTACAGATCCGACAGTGATTTTTATTCTTCTTGGATTTTATCTCCCTAGGATTTATCTTTCTTGAAATAAGTTATTATTAGTACTTTTCTTTAAATGAAATAGAACAGAATTCATTGTAATTATTCCAGATTTTAAGTCCGTAAGCGACTAATCTTAATCCTTCCACTCCGGTTTTATCTGTTATTTTTGATTGATCTTAAGAAATGACATCATCCATGTACTGTATATGTCTCAGTGTAAGTTCATGTCTCTGGATCCGGATCATAACACAGACAGGGCTTTATTTAGGGGACGGAATGATTCGAGATGATGTCATACATACGTAGAAATGGCGATGAAATTGTATATTTGAAATTTAAATAAAAAAAATGCGTATTTGTTTTTATTTAAGACATGACGTATTATCGAGCAAAATCCAACAAAACATCATTAAACCACTTGAGGGACACTTTCGTCTGACACCAGAAGCGCTTCAGTGGAATCTCACGGACGTCTCCTGAATTGTGAAGGAAGTTACAGTGCTGTTAAAAAGTATATGCCCCCCCCGCCCCCCTTCCTTTTTTTTTTTTTTTTTTTGCATATTTGTCAGACTTAGATGATTCACACCAGTAAACAAATAAAAGAAGGTTTCGAAGTGACGTGACTCTTGAAATCCAGACTAGAGCTGAAGATCTTTGCCCGAACCCGACGGGACCCGACAGGACCCGACGGG
>JAQKPX010000010.1:5039460-5052345 GCA_030068255.1 Clarias angolensis | reverse complement strand
TCCCGAGATAGCGTGAGGTCTCCTGGGGTGTCCCGAGATAGCGTGAGGTCTCCTGGGGTGTCCCGAGATAGCGTGAGGTCTCCTGGGGTGTCCCGAGATAGCGTGAGATATAGAGAGCTCGTAAGGTGTTCCGAAATAGTATGAAGTGTCTTGAGATATCCATAGATATAATTAGGTGTCCCAGGATAGCATGAGATAGAATGCGGTGACCCGAGATAGCATGAGATAGAATGAGATCTCCAGAAACAACATGAGTATGCATGGGATGACCCAAAATAGCATGAGTTAACCCAAGATAGTATGGGGGATATCATTAAGCGTCCTGAGAGGTGTTATGAGCTACCCTGATTAATAGTGATATTTTAAGAGATATCATGAGATGCTTTGAGCTATCCTAAGATACAATCCCAAGATATCTTGAAATATCCTGTGGTATCTCATGTTATCCTGAGTTCTGTCATGAGAGATTTTGGCAGGAGATGATTTTGCACTTTATAACTGAAAAGGATTAAAATCCTGGTGGTTTTATATTCATGATTGTGTTGTGACCTGTTAATAAACTGGACATTCCTGTTTTGCAAAGTAACGTGATCCGCAGGGTTATACAGCATAATAAACTCTTGTGATCTTGTGTAGCTCAGCCCACAAGAACTGCTGAGAACGTTTCAAATGGAACAATTAAAAAGTATCAGTGTTGTGACTGCAGCAAATTCCACACCATCTATATAAACATAATATTTTTAAAAAGATGGAGCCTTTAAAGCTTAAGACTTTAAACCATTAGCTGAAACTGAGATCAGAGATGGCATATTTGCTATGGTTTTACAAGATTTATTAGGTCTGTTCTGGGAATGTTTGTTCTTAGACTCCTAAATCGGCTTATCGTTTGGTCTCGTAGCTTTGGATCGTGACTGTGGTACCATTTCAGTACGAATGTAGGTCAGCTGTGGTATCTCCTGTGGGGTCACCAAACTGTGTGTTTCAGGGTTTTCCTGTTTTAACGCAATCCATAAGCGGATTATATAGACAAGAATTTGGTGTCTGGGAACTGGGAAAACTTTGAAGTATGGAGAAACGGTGTACAATCTTAATTCTGTCCTTAATCTTCTACATAGTTTGGTTAATTCAGGTCTTTAGAAACATAAGAACACGGTATGTGTTAGATTGATAACCTCTGATAGACTTGATAGACCTTACCTTCGGCCCAACATTCCTGCTGATCACAGAACCTAGCCTTGCTTCCTTTTGACTGAATTTGTGCATGTTTGGATTAACATCTCCCTCCATGTTGGCCACAGCAGCGTTATTTTCAGATATAGTGACCAAGCAGGCGTGGCAGGAGATACGAAGAGATATGAGAAATATGAATGTCGTAACAAATTACATAAAAAAAATAGACATGGCATGAAAAACAGAATCAAAGACTGGTTTATCTCATATTTCTTGAAAAGATCTTTTTTTGTCTTGCCTTTTCTTCTTCTTCTTCTTCTTCTTCTTCTTTGTCCTTCGCCTATTCCCTTTCCGGGGTTGCCACAGCGAATTATCTGCCTCCATCTAACTCTATCCTCTGCATCATTTTCTCTCACCCCAACTAGCTTCTCTCTCACTGCATCCATAAATCTCCTCTTTGGTCTTCCTTTAGACCGCTTGCCTGACAGTTCCAACCTCAGCATCTTTCTACCAATATGCTCACAATCTCTCCTCCTTTTTCTTCTCCATAGTAAGTGCCTGTAATCATCTCCTAGACTCCAATTTCATCACTTCCTGTTTTATATATAGTCTCCTCCTGTATGTAGATGGTGGTGAGATCTTGAAGTGAACAGATCTTTCCTTGCTAAGTAGGGGTTGAATATTAAGGAAAAAAACTATAGTGGGCCTTAAACTGAACCTTGCGGAACACCATAGTATGTTTTTGTTTTAAAGTTAAGTTTTTAATATATTTTTTTTATTTAATGTTTAGGTGTTTAAGGACCTGGGTTCAGATGTGCTCAAGGCAGCGTTCGAGGGCTATAACGCCTGCATCTTTGCTTACGGACAGACGGGCTCAGGGAAATCCTACACCATGATGGGCAACCAGGTAAGAGAAGTGACCGGTTCCTCTTTTCACAAACCATCATACAGACAATAGCTGTATACATGTCTTGTTTTTGTTTTTACTTCTGTAAAAGTGGCCTAGATAGAGAAAAATACATCAATAGTGGCTTGTCTTTAGTCTTTCATTTGCCTAATAAAAGCAATTAGTAGTCAATAGGTTTGGAAATGATCAGGGCCTAAGCGTTACGATATTATCATGAAACCTAGGTGTCGATTCGATTTGTATTCCAATTCTGAATTCACGATTTTATAAATATTTTATAAACTAAAGAAATAATTTGCTCTAACCACAAAGGATACTGTGCTGTCTCCTGATGTATGAATAGCTTAGAGTGCGCCACCTGTAGGATTACAGAGGAACGGTACCATTTCACCGTCTTAAATGCAAATGTTTAGAGTAAAAAAAATCTATATATTAAAAAAGTTATATAAATTTTGGTGTGGCGATGCATGATTTGCCACACAAAAGAATCGCGATATGTAACTGAGTTAAAGTGTTTGGCGTTGATCTTTGTGATTTTCAAGCAGATATCTTTGAGGCGAAGCTGTTTTTTGTATTTCTTTTTTTGGGCCCAAAATTTTCCCTAAACATCTGGTCCTTTCTGATTGCGCTGCAGGGAGATGTGGGGCTGATCCCGAGGATCTGCGAGGGCCTGTTCACCCGGATAACTGGCATGACCCGACGCGATGAAGCCTCCTTCCGTACAGAAGTCAGGTGGGTGACGTGAGGGTCTGAGGTCAGCGTGTAAACATCAGAAGTCATCCATAGAAGAAAGACGTTTTTACGTAATGGATGGATTTAGACTTGTATGTTCACCATGCTTGGTGGGATTCCTCGGGTACTGCGGTTTCATTCCACATCCCAAAGACATGCAGATTAGGTTAATTGGCGCTCCCAAACTTCCTGTCATGTGTGGATTAGTGTGTATGTGTGTGAAGCCTCCTGAGATCCAGGCTCCAGGTCTCTCACGACCTTGTAGAGGATAATCTGTATAGAGAATGAGTGAAACTAATTCATCTTAAATAATTCTTAAATTAAAATTTATTTTTGGTATTATTTAATCTATCTATCTATCTAAATGTTAAGGGAAACTTTTCCTTGGCAGTGGTCCTAACATACACCCTTGTGGAAGCCAAAAATACATTAGTCTGTGTTTTTCCTCTTCCATAAGGGTGTATTTTGGGGCCAATGCCTTTTTCCTGATTGCCTTGCTTGTACATCCGCTATGCCGATGAGGCTCACATGAAATCTCGTGATTTTTTTGTGTTTTTGTGTTAACTAGTTATTTAGAGATCTATAATGAGCGTGTGCGAGACCTGCTGAGGAGAAAGCTGGCTAAGACGTATAACCTGCGAGTAAGAGAGCACCCCAAAGACGGCCCTTATGTTGAAGGTAAGACTGGTTTGCACTCCTTATACCTTTAAAAAAAAATTGCAATAATTGCTATACAACGTGGTGTAGTGTGAATGTGGAAGTTTGCAGCTACTCCGTTGTGTCTCAGATCTGTCGAAGCACCTGGTTCAAAACTACAGTGACGTGGAGGAGCTGATGGAGGCGGGAAACATCAACCGCACGACAGCTAGCACCGGCATGAACGACGCCAGCAGCCGCTCGCACGCCATCTTCACTATCAACTTCACGCAGGTATCCAGTGTGCACCAGACGTCTGAGCCTGTTAGCTAAATATAAATTGCTATCTAACTTTTTATAATTATTCAAAATGTACAAGCAAACTAACTTACCATATTATAATTCTTTCCTTAAACTACTGTCAGTCTGAAAACTAGGATTTGGAGTTCTAAGCTACATTAGCTTGCTTTATATAACTTAGCTAGCGCTAGAATCAGCGTTTGTCTTCGGTGTGTAAACTAAATATAAATACAGGGGTAACAATCTCTAAAAATAAGGCGTTCGATAAACGGATAAACATGATTATCTGTCTGTCTCTACATAAGACAGTAGCAGCGAGATGACAAAACGTTATATCTGTTATAGAAAGACATGTAATCCATTTCAAGCCAAGTTAGCTTGTTCATGAGCTACACAGGCTATTGCTAAGGATTGTGAGTGAGAGTGTAGTTAAGTATGATTACATATCTGGCTGAAAGCCTCGTTATAGAAAGTATTAAACACGGCTAGCTGAGCGAGGTTGGAGATAAAATTACTAAATGTTACTGTTACTTGTGAGTTTTCTAGGAAGCTATGGGAGTGAATAATTTTAATTAGCTTATTTGTAACAGTTGTTAGCTGTAGGAAGTGGATAGCTAACAGTCAGTTAGCCTATATAAAAAAGATATGGCTTTTGTCAGGTCAGGAAATCTAAATACACAAAGTGAAAGTGTTGGACAAAGTCCTATAAACAATATAATAATAAAGCAATAAAAAACATCAAAAGACAAAAAAAAATACTCTTCTGTCTGCCTCTCACTCTCCTCACTCTGACTTTACTCCTTTACTCTGTCTCTTTTTCCCCCTCACTCTCTCTCCCTCCGCCTGTCTGTCTGTATGTCCTTCTGTTTCTATTTCTGTCTCTCATTCTCTCTCTCTCTCTCTCTCTCTCTCTCTCTCTCTGTCTCTGTTTTTTGCTCTTTATGTTTTCGATCTGTCTCTGTCCGTTTCCCGCTCTCTGTCTCTGCTCGTCTTTCTCTCTCTCTCTGTCTCTAGGCGAAGTTTGATGCGGAGATGCCGTGTGAAACGGTGAGTAAGATTCACTTGGTGGATCTGGCAGGCAGTGAGAGAGCCGATGCAACGGGAGCCACCGGCGTTCGTCTGAAAGAAGGAGGCAACATCAACAAGAGCCTGGTTACCCTCGGCAACGTCATATCTGCTCTGGGTAAGGGCAGAATTTAAAACATCACATTTGAGACACTCTTCAGAGTCATCATATGTTATATAAATCTGCAGATGTGACGTTTCATTGTTCACCATCACTCGCTAGCTCGCTGTTGTACAGCGTATTCTCATGGAGCAACTGTTTATCAAGTAATGAACACTTGTGGACTAGCTGTATAACTCCCTCTCTCTCTCTCTCTCTCTCTCTCTCTCTGGCTCTCTGTTCTCTGTAGCTGATATGTCTCAGGATGGCGGGAGCGGCCAACTGAAAAAAAAGCAGGTGTTTGTCCCGTACAGAGACTCGGTCCTCACATGGCTTCTCAAAGACAGTCTGGGAGGAAACTCCAAAACCATCATGATCGCAAGTCAGTAGTCAAAGACACAATCAGACACGACCCGTGCTCGTACAGTGGAGATAACTGAATATACAGGACACGCCATATTTGTTTAAAATATATTTACATATCAGGTGCTAACCTTCGTACTAGCCTTGTTAGCAGATTAGCATTGCGAGATGTCTCTCGTGTAGGTGTCTGGATACTCTAAATTATACCGTGGCATTTTTGTTTACATTTATTATATTTGAGAAGAGAAGCATTCTAGAATTCTTAAGTAGATGTGAAATTTACTAAATTAACAATTTCTCACCACGAGTAGATCGATTCTAGAGGTCTTGGGGGAAACTATAAACTATATTTAAAAAAAAATTGCTTCTATGTCTTAACTCTAGAAAATAACTTTTGCCTGTACACAACAACAAGTAATTGTTTAAATTTTTTTAAGTTTTATTTTATTAAATATATATTAATATACGTTATTTCCTTGAATTTTTTATGAAAAAAAACTCTCTTCTCATGTCCTTCATAGTAAGAAGGCAAACATTTCTACTGTAGATTTGAACTCTAGAAAAATAATATATTTGCCTGTATATTGCTGCTATGTTCAAGACAAAACAAAAATACTTGTGGCCTGTACGCCGAAGCAAGTATTTGATTTCAACTTTTAAAAAGTTGTATTTTATTGAATATTAAATTAATATACTTTATTTTCTTTATATTCTAAGGGGAAAAAAATTCAGATCTAGAAAATAAATTTAGCCTGTACATCCACCTCTGAACTCTAAAATCTAGCAAATAATTTTTGCCTGCATGTTTCAGCTCTGAAGTCTAGAATAGTTTTTTTGCCTGTACATCACAACACAAAATTCTAGAAAATATCTAAAATCTACAAAAGAACTTTTGCCTGTATGTCACGACTCTAATATCTCAAATCTAGAAAGCGTTGGCAGTATGGCACAGCTCTGAACTCTAGGAAAAAATCATTTGGCTCCGTTTAGCAGCTCTAAAATCTAAAAAAAAAGATTGGTACATCACAACTCCAAATTCTAGAAAAAAACCCCATAAAATCTAGTCTTTACTTTGCTTTAGCTCTAAACTCTAGAAAATAACAACTGCCTGTTATTGCCTGCGTCACAGCTCTATAATCTAGGGAATAACTTTTGCCTGTACATCAAAACTCTGCACTCTAGAAAACAAATTTAGTCTGTATTTTGTATGCATTAGAACATTTGCCTGTATGCAGCAGCTCTAAAATCTAGAAAAATATTGTTTGCCTGTACGTAACACCTTTATAATCTAGAGAGAAAAAAAATAGTCTGTACTTTGTGTGCCTGAATTCTAGAAAATAAATTTGCCTGTATGTCACAGCTCCGTATTTTAGAAAAAAAAACTTTGCAAAGATTTCCTAGTTGGCTTAATAATAATAATAATAATAATACACTTTATACCTGCCCCCTGTAATAAGAGAATCATTCTAGAGTGTGATACAGTGTAATATAAATGCCTTTCCCCTGCTTTTCCTCTCAGCCATCTCCCCTGCGGACGTGAACTACGGCGAGACCCTGAGCACGCTGCGCTACGCTAATCGCGCCAAAAACATCATCAACAAACCCACCATCAACGAGGACGCCAACGTGCGGCTGATCCGGGAGCTGAGAGCCGAGATCGCTCGCCTCAAAGCCCTGCTCGCGCAGGGGAACCAGGTCAGGGATTAGTGCATGAAAAACAACATGAGTTTCATAATAACACGCCGTGAGAGCGCAGAGTGAGGTTATGAGAGTTCACTCATTCATAACTCATTCATTTTTCCCCCTTTGTTTTCCAGATTGCGCTTCTGGATTCTCCCACAGCACTGAGTATGGAGCAGAAACTACACCAGAATGAGGCTCGGGTAGATAACGCCTTTAAACACACACACACACACACACACACACACACACACATATGCACACTCCTGTACTATTTCTGTCTTAATTCACCTGTTTTCTCTCATGATTTCTTTTGTGGCTTATTTTCCCGTAAATTTTCTTTTTATTCTTTGCTTTACTTTGCCTTTTCTTTTTTTTGCTTTCTCTTCTTTTTCTCTTATATTCTTTTTCTTGTTTCCCTTTTCTTTGTCCTGTTTTATTTTCCTCCTCTTGTTCCCCTTTCTTTCTTTTTTCACTTGCTTTCTTTTCATTTTTTATCTCATCATTTCTTTTCCTTTCTTATCTTTTCTTGTTTTTCTTGTTTCTTTCCTTTCCTGTTGTTTTTTTTTCTTTTTTTTTTTTTTGCATCGTTTTTATTCTCTTTAATTTTCCTTGTTTCTGGCTTCCCTCTTTCTTTCTTTGTCTATTTCTTTTGTTTGTCATTTTTCTTTAATCATTTCATTATTTTTTTATTTTGTTTTTTCCCTTTCCTCTTTCCTTTCTTTCCTTCTTTCTTTCTTTAATGCTTTCTTTCGTATATTAATTAATTCTTTGTACCCAGGTGCTGGAGCTGACGAAGGAGTGGGCAAACAAATGGAATGAAACACAGAACATTCTTAAGGTACTTAAGCTCATCTTCAGCGCTGTTTCTGTAAATGAAATACAGTTAAATAACTTTTATATATTTGTGTTTATCTGTATATTTTATTCACTTTATTGGTCAGTTCATTGAACAGTTGATGTTTGTACCCTCATCGTGATGAGTGATTAGTGTCATGATGAGTAATTGGTGTGTGTGTGTGTGTGTGTGTGTGTGTGTGTGTGTGTGTGTGTGTGTGTGTGTGTGTGTGTGGTAGGAGGAGACTCTAGCTCTGAGAAAGGAAGGGATCGGTGTGATCCTGGACTCAGAACTTCCTCATCTCATTGGTATTGACGATGACCTGCTCAGCACCGGCATCATCCTCTACCACCTGAAGGTGTGATTTCTACAAGACAAACTACACTGTGAAGTCATTAGCAGTGCATCAGAACACATCCCTGACATCTCATGTGTTTGGTCATTAATGCATGTGTCGAGTCGAGTTCTGAACAATTTAGGAAGCAACATTTGTTCAGAAATCCCTCCTGATCCCATTTAATTGGCTGATACGGGAGTTTTGTTTACAGATTGGAGCTGAATATTTCGTTTATTTTGATTTGGGTTTTGGTGTGTTGTTGCAGGAGGGGAGGACATGTGTAGGCCGGGAAGACGCCGCCATCGAACAGGACATCAGTAAGTTTGTCTAGCTTGTCTAAACCCATTTTCATTATATTATAAAATAGAATAAAAATCTTTGTTGGTTGTTGTGTTGCTATAGGATGTTTTTTTGTTTGCATGTTGCATATTAACCTCTTAAACCAATCCATCTACTGTAAACAAGACCAGACTGGCTAATTATACAACCAGCATAGCAGTGAACCAAACAGTCTTTCCATCTAAGCAACTGTTTCACTTTCAACCAAACCAACAGACCGACTGCCAAAGTACATTCAGCCGTTCCACAAACAAAAAGAACAAACCAACCAACCACACAGAAAACAGATGTCCAAACACTAACCTTTTCAACCAATCACTCAAGAAAACCAACCAAGTAATCGTTCTACTCAACTAAATTAAATCAATCTATACAAAATAAAACCAACCACA
Source organism: Clarias angolensis (assembly GCA_030068255.1). Taxonomy (NCBI): domain Eukaryota; kingdom Metazoa; phylum Chordata; class Actinopteri; order Siluriformes; family Clariidae; genus Clarias; species Clarias angolensis. Next base: position 5,043,486 of record JAQKPX010000010.1, on the reverse strand, counting down.
TACACATAAAAACAGCTATCTAAAACATTGACCTTTTCCCCTTACTTCTTTACTGGAAATTTAAACAAGATACATATACATAAATACATGGTACACTATTATTGTTTTTTCTCTCTCACCCATTCCCCTCCTCCACCTCACAAGAAAACAACAGTAGAAAAATAAATAAGATAAAGTATATAAATAAAAAGAAAAATTACACATTAAACAAAAGAATAATAAGAAACGTATTAGAAAAAGAAATCTTTCTTTACAGATCCAACTTATCTGCATCTATATTTTAAATTCCTGAGTGAATCCCGTTATGGAATATCAAATCTTTACTAGATTCATAAAATACAAGAACTCTTTAATCTAGTGAGCACCCACTGGTGGCAATGGCTCCTTCCACTTAAACAGGATCATTCTCCTAGCAAAAAGGGAGCTAAAGGCTATATCATATTGGCCTGGGCATCATTCAGGCGAGCACCACTTGAGTCAACAACAAAAAGTGAAATGAATGGTGACAGATCTAATGGTATTTGGCAGACATCACCCTTTTAACCAACAAGCCACCCAACCAGACCAATGAATCAATCATCAAAGCAATTACCCAACCAATTGACACAAGACTATACCAACCAACCAGTTACCTAAACAACCGACCAACCCGAATCAGCCAAACAACTACAAAGCCAGTGATTGAACAACAACTAAATCAACAATAAATTACAAACCAACCAACCAGCCCACACTGAGCCAATCTAACCAACTACCAAATGAACCATATATGTTTTCTTCTGAAAGTTTAATCACCCACTCATTCATCCATCCATCCATCCATCCTCTCAACCAATAAACCAACTAACCAGTCTTACACAAGACCAGTAACCATCTACCCAATAAAACTGGGTAACATCTGTTTTCACCCGGTCCATCCATGCATCCATCTATCCATCTGTCAAACAAACCTATCCACACATGACCAGTCTAACCAACTACAAAAATAAAACATGTTTTTCTTCCTAACATTAATCATCCATCCATCCATCCATTTATCCATCCAGTCAACGTAAGACCAATCTGACCAACCACCCAAACTCCAATCAACCAAAACAACCACACTTTTATTGATGACTTAGCAATAATTACATACATTACAAAAGATCACACGTGAGCAAACACAGCTTTCCATGATGCACATTTCTAGAGAGTTTATGAATGAGTTTGTCAGTCTCTCACTTGCCCCTTGTGGCTTCAACCAGAGCATCCTTCTGCAGAGTGAAAGAATGTTTGTTTGTTTTTCTTCACCACATGCTTCTCAAAAATGTCAGTCCTCTAATCTCTCCCACCATCTGACTTCTTTCAACAGTATTTCTCTGCACTGTAACACGCTAGATCACAGTTTATTAAGATGTCACTGTGTCCCTCTGTTCAGTTTTGCACGGACTGGGACTGGAGAGCGAACATTGTCTGTTTGAGAGTCAGGATGGCACCGTGACGCTGATCCCTCTGAACGAGTCGCAGTGCTCTGTAAACGGAGTCCACATCACCGAGCCCTGCCAGCTCAACCAAGGTCAGCTCAATGATCGGTCTTACTTTCTGATAGTGCAGTGATGAGCTGTCATGATTACAAGGGGCGTTCAAGTCAAAGCGGGACTTTTGATTGTGCGGTTATGAGAGTTAAACCTCCCTTTATTTCTCAATATAATTCCTTGCTACACTTATCCACTTATCCCAGGTCAACTGGGGGAAAACTGTAAACTAGTAACATTTGCCGGTGATGTTATGATTTGTCTGAATTTAGAAAGTCGAAAATAATAATAACTTGCCCATCCTTGTGGAAAAAGCCATTTTTCTCTATTTCAATTGCAGTGATTTAAAAACAAGACCAGGTTGTGACCTCAGTGTTAAAGACTGGCTTCCTTGCACTGACACTGTGGAAATTATCAACTAGTTATTAAAATTCTTGAGGGGAAAAAAACAAAACAAATCTGCAACAAACTTGGGCTGGAAATTTTGCGTTAATCCCGGAGCTTAAACCGGACTATTCTCTGTACACTGTAAAAAGTGACATCTTAGCAAGTGGAATGTTCTCAAGTCCAGCCAAACCTTTCTATAGTTTCTTAGAATAAGTTTATATAAATACAACAAACTAAATATAAGATTATCAAGCTTTTTTTTTCTAGTGAAATGTTACTTAAATTGTAAGCAAAAATGTAATTTTTTTTTTGGTAAATAATTTTTCTTCTTTCAAAGGATAAATTCCTTACACATAGCAAAATCTCCCGCCAAAAGAACAAGACAGTTTTCCTCTAAAATTTTTAGTAACATTTAATATGAAGTAAGCTTAATAATCTTGGTTTGTTGCAATCTTACTGCAAAAAAATATTAGCATCAAAAAACAAAATTTTTGATAAATATCGGCCAAAACATGGTATTTGTGCTAAAAGTGTATCACCCAGGTGAAAAAGTGAATTTTCAGACAGGATCATATAATAACACCATTTTTCATAATATGTTAATGCTTCTTATCTCCCGATCCATGTTTTGTTTTTTTTGTAAATATTCTACACATTTATATTTTTTTCAGATAAAAAGAAACACATTTACTAAATACAATTTCATGCCCTTTTATGTCTGTAGTGTCCGAAACTTTATTGAATTCAAATCTTTCAACGATTGTAACTGTCATTTAGATGAAACGTGGCCGATTTAGATTTCACATGAAAAGACATTAACGTGAAAAAGTATATTATTCTAAAATGCAAAACTGTTAATATACTACAACATGAATTTGACATGGTTACGGACACTACAGATTTTGTGCTTTTTAAGCTTTTACAGAAAACCATCTCTCATTCAAACCACTGAGGTAGCCCTGAATTTTAATGGCATATGTGCTAACGATAATTATTGGGAAGATGTGAAAAAGCAATTTTAACTAAATAAAATGTAGTTTTCTTTGTTTTATGGCCACATAGTATAAGGTGTGTGTCTGATTTGGAGAATTTAAACAAAACCGCTGTTTAGTAATGTGGAAAAAAAATCCTTAATTTAAGTTTTAAATTATTTTTTAAATGATTATTGTTTGAAGCAAGACAGTATAACGCTGAGAAATGGAAATTTTTGGAGCCATGTATGAAATGATGTCTCCAAAACAGCTGAAGTTTGAAGATTTTAGGGAAGCAAGATTGGTCATTTCCATGTTGCATAAACTTCATAAGTAGCTTTATTGGCACATAAGTTTTTTGTATTTTATGTATAATATAAAAAAAAATAAAAAATCAGCACCAATACTGTGTTTTGGCTGTGAGCTTATTTTTCTTCTGTTGGTGGAGAATTTTTTAATGTTTTAGAAATGTATTTCTTGATAACAGCAATATAATATTCAATAAGAATAAGAACATATTTCATTTGCAGTTTTAGTACCATTTGACTGAAAATAAGCTTTATAATCTTATATTTTATTTGTTGCAATCCTTATATATTATTGCAAAATGTTAAAAAATTATAAATAGTTTTGGCTAGGCAATTCTTTTTCACAGTTTTACAGAGTTTGATTCGTGTCTCTTTCTCATTTCTTTTATGCCTCTATCTGTTCAGTCAGTAGTTGTTCTGCCCTTCTGCTGCTGTTGGTGTGTTTGTGTTTATGTGGACTTTGAACATCTCTGTTGTAAGGTGCTGTAATCCTGCTTGGTAGAACCAACATGTTCAGATTTAACCATCCTAAAGAGGCAGCCAAACTGCGTGAGAAGAGGAAGGTCAGCCTCTCTCTCTCTCTCTCTCTCTCTCTTTCTCTCCAATCCTACATTGAGATTTACTTTATTCTCTTCTTGCTTTAATTGATTTTAATTGTTTTTCAGAGCGGTCTGCTCAGCACACTGAGTCTCTCTATGACCGATCTCTCCAAGTCCTGTGAAAACCTCTCCACTGTCATGCTCTACAACCCTGGGTGAGCAGCTCTCTTTGTGTGTGTGTGTGTGTGTGTCTGTGTGTGTGTCTGTGTGTGTGTCTGTGTGTGTGTCTGTGTGTGTGTCTGTGTGT
>JAQKPX010000010.1:5024055-5039360 GCA_030068255.1 Clarias angolensis | reverse complement strand
GTGTGTGTCTGTGTGTGTCTGTGTGTGTGTCTGTGTGTGTGTCTGTGTGTGTGTCTGTGTGTGTGTCTGTGTGTGTGAGAATCTTCACTTTCCTCCTTTTCTTCCTCCTACCTTAGTGCTCCTGGCCTCCCCCCTCCTGTCTCCTATCTCCATGCTTCTCTCCCTCCATGCATTCTGATGCCATCCCTTAAAGACATACTTCACCCAGAAATGCTAATCTGGCAAACAAAGAGTGAAACTGAATCAGCTGTTCTGGAAATTATCTAACATTTATAGCATTAGCGTTTTGGGTGACATACTTGATTAAATTTGGGATGCCAGCCTTTGGTCATGGACTTCTCTTTGCCTGAAATTGTGCAGCAGATCTTTCCCTCCAAGGCCATCATGTGTTTAAAACAGACAGATTTATTTTTACAATTTTTAATAAATCTGAAAAGGCTGATTTGTCATTATTTTGTGAGTGTGAGTCTTCAGCGGCAGTGTTTAATGCTGTGTCTCTGAACTTCCCCGATCACAGTCTCTACACAGAGAAGGGACCGATCTTTCTCAGGTAGACCAACCTGCAACGAAACAAACGTCTTCTAACATCAGCTGTCTTTTAGTTTCAGTGTCAGGTGTCAGTTGTTTTGGTGTTTAATGCAACCCATTGTTTCCTAACATCCTCATAACAACTTTATTCACTATTTAAGTTTTTTTGTGGTTTATACTGTAATCCAAATGTATGGATTTTTTTTCTTCGTCTTCTTCTTTTTTCCCATTGACTACAATATTTACTTAAGGACATTTTAGTTTCTGTCAAAAAATTCCCAACGATTCCCGTTCATTTCAACAAAACAGGCATTAATGTTTGAGAAAACATGAGCGGGCTTTAAACTCAACCTTGTGGAACACCATAGTGTGATTTTGTTTTAAAGGTCTGCTTTTAACTTTTCTGGAGTCTCCATTACAGAGAATGTAAGAAAAATCTGGGGAAGAGATCTTTATACAAATATACAAGGTGTATTCAAGTTAAACTGGGACTTTTGATTGCAGAATGCTGATTTATATCTCCCTTTATTTCTTTATATAATCCCCTGCTACATTAATGCACTTATCCCAGCATTTCACTAGTGCTTGGACACCATCAAGGTAGAACGTTTTCTCAGTATGCCGGAGCCATAATAGGACTGCCAGTCTGATTAATGTCTGAAATGCTGACCTCCAAAGAACTCTTTTAATGGACCAAACATATGGAAATGCCTTGGAGCGAGGTCAGACCTGTACAGGGATGTGGTAATAACTCCCAGCCCCCCAGGATCTAACAATGCATAAGTGTCCTATTTACTGTAAATAGCAATGTGGTAAATGTATACGTACAGAAGGTAAAAAAAAATAGGGTATATATGGTAATAAACAGTATAACTGTGCAAACATGGTGAAGTGGAGAAGTATGAGTATGAAACGAGCTGAGGGCGACAGTGGCAAGGAAAAATTCCCTGAGATGGCAATAGGAAGAAACCTTGAGAGGAACCAGACTCAACAGGGAACCCATTCTCATCTGGGTGATAACAGATAGTAGGGATTGAGCTGCAGTCATATTGTGTTTAGGAGGCTAGAAGTTCAGTATAACTGTTGATGTCTTGGAGTTAATATGGAGTCCAGATCGTTATTGGAGACTCGGGTATAAAACTGTAGGAACAATTGGGTATGGTCAGAGTCACATAATGTATAAGGTGTATGTATGTATGTATGTATATTTAGTGCAGAGGCCAAGCAGGGACTCTGGTAAGACTAACTATGACATCATAACTAAAAGAGAGAGTCAGAAGTCCCGGTTTGACTTGAACACCCCCATATATGACTGTGTAAATATTACACTCAATGTTCGCTTAAAAAATTTAAACATTTTAAATTTTATGGGTTAAACATGTGATGTAAGCATGTTTCGCTAGATCGGGAATTTTTGGACACATGATGTTTTCTACCCCCACGAAAACATCTACAACCTGCGTGTTTTTGATGGAAATTAAAGCGTCCTTTCGAAGTTGTCGTGTGCATGTCGTGTACAAGTGTGTTGATGTTCATTGCTTTGTAAGCCACAGCTTATTTCCTGCACTCGTGTGTGTGTGTGTGTGTGTGTGTGTGTGTGTGTGTGTGTGTGTGTGTGTGTGTGTGTGTATATGTTTGTTAATATTGTTAAGTCCATTCTGACTTTTTTTTTTTTTTTTTTTTTTTTTTACCAAAGTGTGTGTGTGTTTGCACAACTGTGTGTATCAGGCGACCGTAGCTTTTCGATGTTGCTTAGCAGCGTGTCGTGTTTTACAGACTGGAGTTCGAGAGGCAGCAGCGAGAAGAGCTGGAGAAGCTTGAACACAAAAGGTCAGTAATGGTAGATGTTAATGCAAAAGGTCTGTAATGTTCATTTTAATCTAAGGTGATTATGGAATATGTGTGTCTTTAGTAGTGCTGTCAGTCGATTAAAAAAAATGTATCTAGTTAATCACAAAGTCGAATTTTGAAAGATTTATTTGTATTATAAAACGTGCAGTGTTGGAATGAAGAAATGAACAACAAACTAGAGCCTTAGCCGCCTGAGCCACCACTCCCACATCTTACACCTATCGTATTCTTATAAAAATGGTTCGAGCACACAACTTTGGTTTTATCCAAACTTACATCTAGAAGCTTCTTATAATAAAACTTGCTGTTCAGCACACCTGGTGATGTTTCCTCAGTCATCTTATTATTCTTGTTAAGCCTGTCGGCGAACTGTGCTGAGATTATAGAAAGCCATTAGGGTCAAACTTGGTCGTTTAATTCATTTACGTAAAAAAAAAAAAAGTAACATCATAACATTTGTAGATTAATCACACGCGTTAACACGTTAATATTAACAGCCATTAGTTTCTACACAACAGGCGTCTGATAAAGGAGATGGAGGAGAAACAGAAGTGCGAGAAGGCAGAGCTGGAGCGCATGCAGCAGGAGGTGGAGTCTCAGAGGAAGGAGTCCGAGCAGGTCCAGCAGCGCATCCGCAGGCAGGAGGAGAGTCTGCGCAAACGCAGCCAGGACATCGAGAGCCGCATGAGGGACCTGCTGGCCGAGAAGGAGCGCTTCCAGGTGTGTGCGAGACACGACTCGGAATGTGATCTGTTTTAAAAGAGTAATAACTCCTCTCTCATTGATCACACTAATATTATGGGCGGGACCTGTGCTGTGATTGGTTATCGCAGTGTTAAAGGTTGGAAGGATTTAAAGATTGTTTTTTTTTTTGTTGTTGTTGTTGAGCTGTTCACTAAAGTTAGATGTTTCTAGGAGGAGCGTCACAGGGACCAGCAGGAGCAGAAACAAAGAAGAAAACAGCAGCAGCTGGATGAGCGCCTGGAGGAGGAAGAAGAAGTGCAGGAAAAGGAGGAACAAGAGGAGGAGGAGGAGGAGGAGGAGGAAGAAGAAGAGGAGGACGAGGAGGATGAGGAGGACAAGTTGCAGGCCAGGAGAGAACACACAGAGCAGACAGAGCTCTTTAGAGAACTGGAGCGTCTGAAACGCGAGCGAGAAGAACAGGCTGTTAAAATCCAGCTGGAAAGAAGGTAAAGCCAGACGACACATGAACATGTTTATAATTTAACTTTCAGAATTTCTAAAATAACTAATTTGTTCCACAGACGTCTGGAGGAGCGGGAGCGGGAGCAGCTGTCTCTCGTGGGTCGTCTGGAGGAGCAGCTGCGCGAGCGGAGCGAGGAGGCAGCGGCACTCCTGAGCCGGGATGAGGCCCGGCGTCTGGAGGAGGAGCAGCGGACCCTGGCCGAGATCCGTGAGGGGTTGCTGCTCGCGAAGGAGGCGCGTGTGGACGGCGAGGACGCCGGCGAGGAGGCGCTGAGGAGTGCCCGGGGGCGGTATGAGGGTTTCAAACTGGGGCAGGTGCAGGAGCTGGGGGTGTTGTCGGAGGGGCTGTCACAGCAGAAGGAGCGGCTTGAGAAGGAGGTGGCCAACGATCACGCCGCCCTTGGGGTCCTGCAGCACGCCCACAGGGAGAAACAGAGACTGGTAGGAGGACACGCTGTCTCTCGGGGAACGTTTCGTATCACATAGAGAGCTTTATTCATCCCAGAGAAAAATCACTTTGGTTACTGTTCGGAAAATAAAGGTAGATCAAAACAGTTACAGTTAGAGAAAAATCTAGGAAAAAACAAAAATGTGGAGTATTGTGTATAAGCGTTGAGTGCGAGAAATAATAGTAAGTACTGTAGACTAATAATAAGTTCAGTGTTTATTCACTAAACAACTTTATTCACTATTTAAGTTTTTCAGTGGTTTATACCGTAATCCAAATGTATCCCATTGACTACAATTTTTACTTAAGATATTTTAGTTTCTGTCAACGATTATCCCAACGATTCCCATTCATTTCAACAAAACATGCATTAATGTTTGAGAAAACATGAGCGGGCTTTAAACTCAACCTTGTGGAACACCATAGTGTGGTTTTGTTCACAGTGTCCTAATAGTGATAAAGTGCGGTAATTGTATTGCACACGAATATTGGTAATAAATAGTAAGTACTTAATTGTAAGTATTTTTCATGTAGAAGTAACATCAGGGAAAAGACATTTTTGGATACTTTCAGTTTAAAGTTTTCCCAGGGAGGACTTGTATAGTTTAATGTCTGCTGGAAGAAAGGTTCTCCTGTGGCTTTTCGAGGTCCCTCTTAGTCACAATCTGCAATTATGAAATCTAAGCAACTGCTATTATTTAAATGTCTACTTAAATTATTTGCGTCCTCTCAAACCCATGAGAGTCCAGACCCATTTCTCCTATAAGGGACATTTGTGAGACGTAACACAGTCCAAACAGACCACATGGAAAACATTTTGAAAGACGATTTTATTGTTAAAAGCCCTGTGAGATAAATGTCACAGCGATATGTTCTTTATTTGATTTCAATTTGTTCAACAAATGCAGTCAGAAAAGGTAAATTATAAAATATGAGATGTTATTAACCCACTAGAATTGTTAAATAGGATGAAAACGAGCTAGTTGTGTCACACATGCTATCCGGGCACACCCTCAATTTGAAAATGATGTCATGGGTGCAAAAATTAATTGTCACATGAATGAACATGACTGCACCAGGACGTTCATTAGAGATATCATGAGTTAAAGTCACGGCTAAAGCTGAATAAGGAACTTTCCGGAACTTTCAAACGGTTTGCTGATATTGCTCTTCCCTTTGATCTAGCTTTCATCAAAGCTTTTAAGAATCAACAACAGTCTATTCAAGTATTAGCAACATGAGTCAGCAAGAATTGACCTAGTGATCACCTGAAGTTAACGAAGAAATCAAAAGCAGCCCAACAAAAAACGACAGCAAACCTTACAAAGAAAGCTGAGGTAGAGCTCGAGAGCTGAACCAGCACCTGAGAGCGGACCCAGGAACCTCACAAATACGGCAAACAAGCGCTAAACTGACTAGCGAAAGCTAAACACCCTGGGCAAGGGCTAAACACTTGTACCAAAGCAGAACTAGTGAGCAAGGGCTTTAATAATTCCGAACAGCTAATCTAATCTTGCAAGAGAATGCAAATATATGATTAAAGTAAATATTTTGTCTCTCTCTCTGCGTCTGACGTTGTAGGTGCGTGAGACGGTGACGTGGGGAGCGCAGGACACGGCGTCTCTCCTGCAGGAGGAGGCTCAGCTCTCTCAGGCCGAGCACAGGCTGCAGTGTAAAGAGCGCCAGCTGCTCTCCCTGCGCCAGAGCCACCTGCCCGCCGTGTCGGAAGAGCTGCACCGAGCCCAGGAGGCGCTGGAGAGAGTGCGGGGCAGAGAGACGGGGGGCAGCCCCGAGCAGGTGGAGATGGAACTGGACGAGATGCTGTTTCAGGTACCTGAGGTGCTTCTCATCTGATCAGAATGTGGAGAAGGGTTTTAGTTCTATTGTTTCTTTAGTTGCATCTCTTACTGTAGCTTTTATATTATTACAGTAACGGTGCGTTTGCTTCTTTTGCTCGATTTTAATTATAAGAATTGATCGTTCAAATGCTTTACTTTAACCACAGTATTAACCATGCTTTTCTTTAGTTTCTTCCATAATTATTGGCACCCCATCTACAAGAAACAGTTAGAGAATCACAGCTCTCTGTCATTTGTATCTATTAAATACTTGACAACAGATAAAATGATTTAAATATTATGATATAGCATTATATAGTTATATATTATGATATAGTATTATATAGTTAATATAGCTAGGCCTTGTTTTTTTTTGGCAAAGCAAGAGTGTGGACTCACTTTCAAATGTGATGTCATTGTTTTCGGGTTAGAATTTGTCCAGTACCAGGTAACATTTAATCATGAATGTTGGACGATTAAATGGTTAAGCCTCAGAAAGGGGTAACTGATTGACTGAGGCATTGGACGACAGATGGAAAGGTTGTACACTATCACCACCACTAAGTTGTCCCTGTTGGGCCCTTGAGTAAGGCCCTTAACCTTTAACTGCTCAGATGTATAATAAGATAAATAAGTCGCTCTGGATAAGGTGTCTGCCAAATGCCACAAATGTAAGTTTTGTAAAATTGTAAAATTGATTGGAAAAAAAAGGTGGAATGTTTTAAACAGTTCACAATTTGACAAGGAGCACAGTGTCCTGTGTGGTACGAGCGAATTGTTTGTTTAGAATTGTAACATCTGGAAAAAACATATATATAGAATCTGAATGTTTATAAAATCGTGACACAATATCGCAATACAAATTTAATCTGCACTAAAGTATCATGATAACATCGTATCGGGACGTCCCTGGTGATTCCCCTCCACACTGTTTACTCGTATTACCATTTCATGCACCTGTTTTTCCTATAAAAGGGTGAAAGTTCTGGAATATCACCTGTTTAACTCTTTATTTGTCCCTCATTGTATCCTTATTGTCCTGTCCTCCGTCAGATAGAGAAGGAGTTGGAGGAGAAGGACGAGCGTCTGTCTCAGCACACCGCCAGTGCCGAGCAGCTCCTCCAGCTGCAGCAGACCTACGAGTTCACGGCCAACGTGGCGCGGCAGGAGGAGAAGGTGCGGCGTAAAGAGCAGGAGATCCTGGAGACGAGGGAGAAGCAGCAGAGGGAGGCGCTAGAGCAGGCGGTGGCCCGGCTACAGAGGAGACACTCGGCCCTGCGCCGGAGCCTCAGTCTGGAGCCCGAGGCCGAGGAGGCCCGCAGGAGGAGCGTTGTGGCCTCACTGGGGCATAACGGCACACGGAGCACTGCGGTGCCCGAGCTCGACCAGGAGAGGTGTGTGTGTGTGTGTGTGTGTGTGTGTGTGTGTGTGTGTGTGTGTGTGTGTGTGTGTGTGTGTGTGTGTGTGTGGGGGGTATAAATGCTCTGGACTAGCCTGACCTAACATAAGACTGTAATTAGCTGTTACATACACGTGTGTGTGTGTGTGTCAGGATGGAGAGGGAAATAGCTCAGCTAAAGCAGAGGATCAGTGAGAGCGAGGCGAGTGGGCGGAGCCTGTCCGTGAGCAGTGATGACAAGAACAGTGTGGGGAACTGTCCGATGAGCCCCATCCAGAGCCTCAACACAGTGCTGCCTCTCACTGACGACCGGTATCTTTTTTCTCACACACACACACACACACACACACACACACACACACACTTTTAATTAACATCAGGGTGTTAACAATAACAAAGCACCAAGTCTTTGATTACTTTCATATAACAGCATGCTCCAGAGTGTATTATTCCTTACGTATTGCACTAACCCTATACTGTGTGTGTGTGTGTGTGTGTGTGTGTGTGTGTGTGTGTAGGTTGAAAGCGTACATTGAAGAAGAGGTTCAGAAGAGACTGCGGCAGATGAACTTGCTGAACACCGACAACAACAACGGTCTCTCGCTGTCCTCAGAGTCTCTGCAGGTATCTGTACATTCTCCCTACAGCTTAGGCACTGTTACCATAGCAACCTCACATCTCTCTTACTCTCACTCTAACCCAAGTACACACTGCTTTAGTACTTTAGTATTATATACAGTGTATATATTTATTTTTGCTATACAGTGGAACCTCGGCATACTTCAAATTATACTGAATTTGTTCTTTAGGTGAAATTAAATATTATTTTAATTAATTAAGTAAATTTCGTATTGCGAAACGCATGTTCCCACAAGAAATGATTACATTTTCAATTAATTTTTATCTGTATAGCGTTTTTAACGATCGTCATTGGCACAAAGCAGCTTTACACAATCAAAAGGAATAATGTAAATTCAGATGATTTGTTCCAGCCACCCAAATATTATCAGTATTACCAATTTCCAAAACTATACTCATATAAAAACAATCAAAACATTTAGAAAAGACGTGTAAATGAAGTAAAATATGAATTAAATAGACATTAAACTTCACTCAACTTTAATTAACTATGATTCTTCTTGGCACCGGCTGCTTTAAAAACCAAACTGAAAGCGACTCCATTTTATTCTTGCTAACATTCTCGGGACGTAAAGAGCAGGAGATCTTGGAGACGAGGGAGAAGCAGCAGAGGGAGGAGCTAGAGCAGGCGGCTCTAGCACCTCCCTCTGATGGTGCTGTGTCTTCACTAAATCTTACACAAAATAATAAACCTATACCACCTGTATGTTCGGTTCAGGTCGTTCGTTTGTACAGGATGCTGAAAATGCTTCGTAAGCCGGTACAAATTTCTTGCAAAATTTCAATTCTTAAGGCGAAAATTCATGAGTGAGGTCGTTCGTATGCCGAGGTTCCACTGTAAATGGTTTTGTATGTTATAATATATAACATGGGACTGGCAACCAATCAGCAATGAAGATTATATGTAGCCACGCCCCAAGTGTGTTTTAGTTCCTGTTAGTACAGATCATGTGATAGGACAACACACAGAATATGTGAAGCAAGATGATGATGATGATGATACTGCTTGGCTGAATTAGAAATTTTTTTCCATTGTATTCACATTAACACTCAGACGTAAGAGCAGCTTTGTTGTAAGTTGCTCATCAATAACATTTAACAGGCTAAATCTTCAGCATTCACTCACTTTTGGTATCAAAAACCATCCACCTGGAAGCATTGGAACTAGACCAGTTCTGTTTTTGACACAAAGAAAATGACCTTTAATGAACCCACAGGAGATTGTGTGTGTGTGTGTGTGTGTGTGTGTGTGTGTGTATAAATAAAGCATTGTTTCACACTGGTGTGTTCAACCCAACAGGAGGACGAGGAAGTTAGTGAGCGTAGTAGCTCTGTTAGTGTGAGTGAGCAGGTAAGCAGAGTCCTCGTCCAATCAGCACTGGCGATCTGTATGTGGGGATGATTTGCATGATCTGGGTCTATCGGGATGATCAGGGTTTGTTCTGCTTCTCCACTGACTCAGACTCGTGCATGCTCCACACTGACACGCTGCTGTTTACGCAACATTTCTGACTTGGTTTTATAAAATTTTTATTTGTATTAAAGCGTGAGTGGGTGTGGTCTCAGTTTTAGGTACGCGAGGCGTCTGATACCCGCGTATCGGGGGGGCGGATCTATTCAGTGATGTATCGCGAATACGTGTTGCAATTCATGACTCCAAATAAATTTTTTACATTTTTTAATGCCCATATCTCGCCGACCAATCTCGCTTCCCTAAATAAAAATTTCAAGTTGCTGACTTCAGCTGTTCTGGAGAGATGATTTTAATCATCTGATGATCTCACTTCAAACAATAATCATTTAAAATGCACATGATTACTTTTTATTTATGAGTATTGATACTAAAATTGGTGTGAGACTTTAGAAGCATATGACCTGTAAAATATTGTTGATTAAATTGGTTTTTGGCTTAAAAGGCAAAAAATCTGTAGTGTCCGTAACCGTGTCAGAATCATGTTGAAATATCTTAACAATTCAGCATTTTAGAATAAAACACTTTTTCAGGTTTGTGTCTTTTCATGTGAATCTAAACTGGCCAAGTTTCATCTGAATGACAGTTAAGATTGTTGAAAGATTTGAATTCAAAAAAGTTCCGATCACTAAAACATAAAAGGGCTTGAAATTTAATTTAGTAAATGTGTTTCTTTTTTTTAATCTGGTGTAAATATAAATGTGTGGAAGATTTACAAAAAAACTGAAGCATTGATCGGGACATAAGGAGCATTAAGTGTTACGAAAAATGGTGTTATATGATCAGGTCTGAAAATTCACTTTTTTCCCCCAGGTAAGACACTTTTTAGCACCGATAACGGTAGCGGTAGTAAAATGTTGCAGTTCCTCTGTAGTCCTATAGAATCTATTCACAGAGTACAGAATCCCAAATGTTGCTGGCGAGTCTCTGGTCTCATAATAATATCTAATCAGGAGGTCGCTGGTGATTCTCATTCCTACTCACTAACATCTTCTCATGGGTTAACAACATGCCCATCCTTCCCCTGTCAGAAACAGTGATTTACTAATAACCTTACACATACGATCACTTTAAACCTTCAGCACTGTGTTCAGGTGATTGCTGATTGGACCGCATGACTGACGGCTAATAATGGCTTTGTTTCTTTTTGTTAAATCCTGCCTTTTTACATGACTTGCTGTGTTGCTTTCATTTGTATACAGAATGTATTTTCTCCAAATGTAAGACATGTTTACTGTATGATGCCTTTTCAGTAAAGACTGTTGTGCTGATAGATTAAAGCTTCAACTCATGAAATATTTAAGGAACCAAACTATAGCAACTTTTAGCTAGACTACACCAATAAAAGGCGTGGAAACAGTTTATTGGCTGCGTCTTGGATTCTGGAGCAACAGTGATGTCTTTAATGACTTATTTGATATGTTTTTTTTTTTTTTTTTTTGTGCGTCTGTGTGTTTGTATTCCAGAACAACCATACACATCCTGTGGATCCACGTAGACAGAAGTACGAGGTATGATCTCTCTGAGTGTGTGTAAATGTTTTTTTAATTAATTTTATGACAATAATGCAAAGGGGTGTTCAAGTCAAACTGAGACTTTTGATTGCACACAGTTATGAGAGTAAAAACTCCCTTTATTTCTTTATATAATCTCCTGCTGCACTAATGCACTTATCCCAGTGTCTCACTAGTGCTTGGACACCATCAAGGTCGAAAGTTTACTCATCTCACCGGATTCATGATCAGACTACGTGTGCTTGAAGTCTTCACATTCGCATGCACTAGAAATTTCCTCACAAGTCCCGGTTTGACTCGAACACCCCTTGTGATAAAATTCACAAGGCTGTAAATAATGTGTGATACTGTATATACATTTAGTAAAAGTGTGTTCTGGACGGTCTTCTGTTCCTTTCCTCGGTTTAGCGCTTCGTGTCCGTCCCGTTAAGTCCGAGTCCAGAGAGCTTGAAGGATCCGGTGAAGATCAGCATCCCGCGTTACGTCCTCCGGGGACAGGGCAAGGACGAGCACTACGAGTTCGAAGTCAAGGTCTGTTTCAGAGAATCCTGCGTTTGGTTCAGAGACGTCCAACCTGAACGGGATTAGACATAGCATTGTGCTTCTTAAGCTTCCTCTAGTAAAACATTTGGACCTTGTTGTTCCAGTGGTGTAATGTGACTTCCTGTGTGTTATTAGATCACAGTTCTGGATGAAACGTGGACTGTGTTTCGACGCTACAGCCGCTTCAGAGAAATGCACAAATTTCTCAAAGTGAAATACCCAGAGGTAAACTCGACAAGCTCATACACACTTACAGGTGACTAATGGTGTGATTAAACTTCTGCTCTTTTTTTTTTTTTTTTTTTCATCCTTTAGCTCGCAGTACTGGAGTTCCCTCCCAAAAAGATATTTGGTAACCGAGATGAGAGAATGGTGGCGGAGAGACGCAGTCACCTGGAGGTAAGACAGGGGTGATGGTGTGATGGACCTAGAAAGCTGCTGTAGTGATTGTTACACCAGAAGAGTGTGTTGTAAGACAAGAGCCAACTTTTTATACGTGTACGTCTGGCTTTCTTTCATACAACTATTCAGATCCATTTCTTTATATCTGTCTGGTTCTCTTCTTCACTCTAGCTTTTATCTTAGACAGGCTTTTCCTGATGACTGACTATTTATATCTTTCTTTCTGTTTGGTTTATCTATCTGCCTGACTGGCTCTCTACATTTATCTGGACATCTGTCTTTGTCTCGGAATGTCTCTCTCTCTCTCTACATTTGTCTAACAGGCTCTTGCTTTTTTCTTTTTTTTAACCTCCTATCTACTTTCTATCCAGACTACAAGGAGTGTTTAAGTCAAACCGGGACTTTTGATTGCACAGAACACAGTTCTGAGAGTAAAAACTTTTATTTCTTTATATAATCTCTCCAGTGTTTCACTAGTGCTTGGACACCATCAAGGTAGAAAGTTTCCTCAGTACACCAGAGCCATGATCAGACTGCCTGTCTGATTTATGTCTGAAACCCCGGCGTCCCAGGAACTCCTTTAATGGCCGAAACATGTGGAAATGGTTTGGAGCGAGGTCAAGACTGTACAATAACTCCTAGCCGAGTGGTGTTGGTGAATGAGTGTGTGTATATTTCTGACACACTCAGTCTTTTGCAAGTTGGTGACCAGTTATCCATCTATTTTTCAAGGATCAGGAATTCCACTTGCTAAATGTTCATGGGAACAAATGCAGTAGGCAGCGATCCATCTCAGCCGGGGTGCGTCATTCACGGACGTACAGCCTTCTTTAAAACATTCGCCTCTTCATTCACCAGAAATTTTATCACAAGTCCCAGATTGGTTTGAACACTGCTTGTAATAAAATTAACATTGAAATAAATGTAAATCTACTAAAAAGAAAAAAAAAATTAAGCTCTATCACGAGTCCCGGTTAGACTTGAACGCCCCTCATAACTGGCTGGCCAACATCACATTAAACCCTATGGATTAGGAATTGGATGTGACTCGAGTACTTTTGGCAATATAGTGTATAACAGGTTGGCTCCCTTGTAATATCTATGTTTATATCTATGTAGTTAACATGTACATAACTCCCTCCGTCTCTCTCTGTCTGTCAGCGCTACTTGAGAAACTTCTTCCAGATCATGTTGTCGTCCTCCTGCTCTTCGTCTCCTCTGCGATCGGACGACTCGGGCCTGCAGCTCTCCAAGCACGCCGTGTGCGACATCTCGCCCTTCTTCAAGAAAGGAGTGTTCGACTACAGCAGTCATGGAACAGGCTGACTGACTACGACCACACCCACCTCTACTCACGTTTCGTCACTTTTATACGTCCAGGCACATTTCCCGTTCCCCTTAAAAAAAACAATCCCTCGCTCCGTACAGTCTCAGGATAGCACCGGGGTAGACATGCGCAGAAAGCCAAAGTTACTAGCCTTAGTTCCTGTGGTGGTGCCACAGTGAAGTCTGGATACAACACGCCGTCAGTGTCTGTGCGAGATCCCTTCATCCAGACCTGTTTCTTGTTACTATAGCAACCATAATAATAATAACAATAATAATAACAATAATGTGTGACTGAATTATGTGCAGCTATTTGGTCTAGTTGTTGAGGTAAATCTTTTTTTGAGAAGAAAAAAACAAAAAAAGATTTGGGATGAAAAACACGACTAGTGACGCACGGCCAGTAATCCGTCAGACGTCTTAGCGCGGTATTGCTGTGTCTGTCATAGTGAATACGCCTGCGTGTACAGCAGGACGCTAATCCCAGCCCAGCGCGTTCCCTATGCAAGTACACCGTGAACTTACAACCTACCGCGTGCTAACTCTACTGTCCATGTCATATCTCCACTGCCATCACTGTGTGTAAAGGGGTGCGCTGTTTTGGAATGAAGTACAACATTTCATTCAGCTGACGTCTTCCGAAAAGAGCGCTTCATCCTCAGTTCACATCTGTTCTCACAAGTTACGGCGGAGTGACGGGAGCGACCGCCATGTATCTGAATAAACACGCCAGAACACATAGCTGATAGTTTAGAATTGGTTTCTAGAGCATGTTAGTCTTTATACTGAAATTAAAACACTAACCCGTACATGTGCTGACACTAATGCAAAGGAGCGTTCAAGTCAAAAAGGGACTTTTGATGATTGTACAAATGAACAGAAAACAGTTATGAGAGTAAAAACTTTTTTTTTTTTTTTTCCCTCTATATAATCTCCTGCTACACTAATGCACTTATCCCAGTGTCTCACTAGTGCTTGGACACTATCAAGGTAGAAAGTTTTCTCAGTATGCCGGAGCCGTGATCAGACTGTCTGAAACGCTGGCCCCCCAGGAACTCCTTTATCCTCTTGAGACCTGAATCACATTTTCCTCCAATGTACACAACAGTAGAGTCCGGGTCTCAAGAGGTTAACGGGAGAAAAAAAAAATCACATGGTTTATTTTCAGTTTTTTTTTGCAGAACCATACACAGGCTCATATGGTCCACTTGCACATTACAGGATCTTGACTGGGCCTGACCTACTTCCAAGCCATTTTCATATAATTGTATCATTAAAGGAGTTCCTGCGAGGCCAAGGTGAATCAGACAGGTAAACTTTCTACCTTGATTGTGTCCAAGCACTAGTGAGACACTGGGAGAAGTGCATTAGTGTATCAGGGGATTATACAGTATATAGAGAAATAAAGGGAGTTTTTACTCTCATCACTGTGTTCTGTTATTCTGCGCAATCATCAAAAGTCCCGGTTTGACTCGAACACCCCTTTTGTATTTCTTTGAAAACCATACCTGTAGATGATGTGTAAGAATGTGTGTGTATGTATATATAAAAGGTGCTTCTTCTCCTAACGCAATATAAAAGGGAAAGATATTGTACAGTTTAGATATTAGAATTAAATGGTTTCTTTCCTCTCTTGAAATGTTTCAACTTGATTTCCTGAAAAGCGATTCGCCGAAGCTGAGATATAATGCAGGTGGACTATATTTAACAAGACGTGGAGATGAAGAGAAGAGAGAAAAGAAGAAGAAGAAATGCACTATTTTTCCTCATACGGAGACGACGGATTGTGGACTTGAAGGACTTTCAGTTATTTATACATTTGTATGTATATTTGTTATAAAAAAAAAAAAAAACATTTTATTTTAGCATCGAGGAAACTGTTCAAATTATGATCTGTTCGACAACATTAAATTCAAAATGTCCTGTTTGTTTGTGTTGTCGTTATCCAGTGCCATTTTTCTTTAATCACATACAGTACAGTAGTTTTTTTTAATGTCCATTAAATTAAGTAATATTGATTGGATTAGAGTCAGCTCGTCCCAGTGCCAGCTGAATTGTCAGGCCTGTTTTTGGTCTGCGTTTGGTTTATTTTTGATAAATCTGCAAAGGAGACGGTCGCCGAGCCTCTTTTCGCAGGTTT
>JAQKPX010000010.1:4963003-4977041 GCA_030068255.1 Clarias angolensis | reverse complement strand
CGGTATCGGCGAGTACTGAAATTCAAGTACTCGTACTTGTACTCGTTTCCCAAAAAAGTGGTATCGTCGCATCCCTAGCCGTAATGTTTTAATGACGGAATTAAATATCACACTGATTCAGGTGATGAGATGTCAATAATCCCAAAGATTTAAGGTTTAATACGTTGAGCCAAACAGTAGCCTTTGAGGTATTTGGCATAATGCTAAACTGGTAGCTACTGTATATTAGCGCCAGCAAACTAGGCGTACGTTATGTTTTTTTTGTGTCTGAAATGTTCTTTAACGTAACCGCTGTCCCACTGGCGTCCCGTTTAGAGCTGAAGCCCGCAGTGTCTGTGAAGGAGGAGAAGAAAGGAGGGAAGAAGGGAAAGAAGGAAGACGAGCAGATCGCTAAATACCGCCAGCTGCTGCAGAGCATCCAGGATAAAGAGGGGAAAGGGAAGGACAAGGACATGGAGATGGAGATCACCTGGGTGCCTGGTACGTCCGTTCAGCACGCGGTGTCCTGACATGTGAACCCAGTGCAGCAGGGTGGATTTTAGTCACGACGTGTGTTTTTGATAGTTCTATTTATTTATTTATATTATAAATCAGGGTTAAAGGAGAACGCGGAGCAACTGGTGAAGAAGAAGCTGGAGGGGAAAGACAAATTCACACCATGGGAGGAGTTTCTGGAGAAGAAAAAGGAAAAGAAGAAAGATAAGAGGAAAGGAAAGAAGGTATTTTATTATAAAAAATTTTTAGGTGGAGCAATATGGTCAAGCTTAGCCCCGCCCCTTTTTTCATTTGATTTGTTCGCGTGTCACACTTCTGTGGAAACGCTCACCTGACCCCACCCACTCAACCCAATCTTACGGACATCCAGTTCCCCCTCACCGCTTTGGCGCCACCTTTTCGGGCCCCTCCCCCTTTCAGCTTTCTGGCCCCGCCCCCATATTTGTTTGAAGTCATTTATCCAGCCACGCCTATTTACAGTGTAACAATCGAGATGAATTATTGCTTTTTCAGTATTCACTGCTAATGAAATTTGCAAAAAAAAAATTAATAATTACAAATTCTGATTATTATATAAATTAGTAGATTATTGTTTTTTGTTGTTGTTGAATTATATCGTACGAGAATATATTTGATCTCCCCTCCGCGACAGGAAGCCGAGGCCCATCATGATGTTGCTATCAGTGATGATGAACTTCCTCCTGACGTTGACCTCAATGACCCCTTCTTCTCAGAAGATCTGGGGGGATCTACTGGTCAGTCCCAAACTTTCCCTATTTTTTTTTTCCCCTCTCCTTCTTCTTTTCCGTGTTACATATTCAGTACAGAATTCGTGTCGTTCTGATGATTATCAACCCTTGTGCGAAACAGAGGCGGCTCAGAAAGTCAAGAAGTCTAAAAAAAACAAAAAGGGTGAGGAGAAACTCACGGCGGAGGAGGAGGCGGAGCTAGAGAAGCAGAAGGTAAGAATTTGTTCTCCTTTAAACAGTCTTTAAGCCTTAACCGGCTTCTTGAGTTAGGTTAAGAGTGTAACTATAATAGGTGTGTGTGTGTGTGGTTCCAGGCTGAAATAGCACTCCTGATGGACGATGACGAAGACGAAAAGCAGCGGCACTTTAACTACGACCAGATCGTAGAGCAGCAGAACCTGAGTAAGAAGAAGAGGAAGAAGCTCCTGAAGAGCAACATGCTGCCGGAGGAGGACAGCTTCAAGGTCAGACAGCAAACCTTCAAAGAAGGTTTTTTTTTTATTTTATCTTTTTATTAAACACTCTACAGCTACAGATTTAGAAGAAATAAATGTCTTAAGGTGTTTTTAAAGCAGTAGTTCAGGTTTGTTCAAGTCTGTCTTAAATCAGAATTGAGGTTGAAATTGAAGTACATACATTACAATAGATTTTGGTCGCTATGAACGTCACACTTTTTTTTTTTTTTTTTTTTTGGCACAAAGAACGCAAGTACAGTGTAATAGTGAAAAGTTTTTTTTTTTTCCACAATGCTCATTCCATGCAGAAATACATTCCAAAGTTCAATTGAGACTCGTATGAAACTTGCGCAGTCACACTGAGCTTAATCAAGTTGATTATCTTTTTAAGTCACAGTACAAGATGAGATTATTTCTTTCCCTGGTGTAATTATACAGAACTGTGTAACAGTTCTGGTGAAAGAAAAAAGGTAAATTTATACTAAATGCACTGTAACTTTGAGAGTGTCTTAGAAACTTCGACGTGAGGGTTGTCTAATTTGGCCCTGATTACTTACATTGTACTCCAGTTCCAGATGAGAAAATTTATACCAACCAAGACTTATTGTAATGTACTTGTATGCGTCTCAAATTTTATTCCAGACTGACTAGAAAAAATTTAAAACATCCCTTTAAAACTCTATCACATATTTTCTGCTTTCAGGAGAAAAAAAAATTCATGTTTCTGTCAGGTTTTTGTCACAGGGAATTGTTTAAGTCCTGATAATAATGAAAACTATAAAGCTTTATATTTTGAACCATTTAATAATGTGTGTGCATGTTTTAAAACAGGTGGACTTGCAGGACCCGCGTTTCCAGGCCATGTTCACGTCCCACCTGTACAACCTGGACCCCTCAGACCCCGCCTACAAGAAGACCAGAGGTACTCAGAGCATCCTGGAGGAGAAGCAGAGACGGCGGGAGGAGAAGCAGCACGACCAGCAGGAGGCGCTCCAGAGCCAGGAGAAACCCGGCCAGAAAACTGAGGAGAAGGAGAGCGCAGACGGCGGGGAGACGACGACGACAACAGACTCAGTAACGTCAGGGGCTCAGAGTAAAATCTTGGACCCGAGTCTGTCTATGCTTATTAAATCTGTGAAGAACAAGACGGCGCAGTTTCACGCCCGCAAGAAGCAGAGGACGAAATAGAGCAGGAGCTTTGTCTGAGAAGAAAATGTGTGTGTGTGTGTGTGTGTGTGTGTGTGTGTGTGTGAAACTGAACTCATTTATACAATTTCTGATGAACAGGTTTTCCAAGTCATTATGATTAAAAAAAATAAACCCCATAAAAACATTAAAATTGTCTCAGTTCTAACATTTAGCTTTTTTTTATTTTTACTGCAGTCTTAAGTTCAATTGAATTTTTTAATTAAAATTCGGGTTAAAAGGGTCAGCAAAGAGGCAGAACCGGGTATGAGCTTGTTGTGATGAGACACAGCAAGTTTAATAGCTTTAGAGCTTTTCCGATCAACGTTATTAACATGGTAATTGTGAAATTGCTGATCGGACAAGACCTTTGTCATTCAAAATATACAGGAAGTACTACAGCATCATGAACATTTAAACGCCACAAGACTGCTGTACTTCATCTTGAATGATGAATGTCTCATCCGATCAGCGATAAGAATTTAATTCGCAAACTATACCTACCTTTTCTGGTTTAAATTAATTGTCGTCATATTTTCTATTTTTATTTTTTTGAATTTGTTATTTAATAATTTTTTTCTTTTTTTGGTTGGTGTTTGGTTTTGTTTTTTAAATTTTTGTTTTCAGTTGTTTTTTTTTAATGATTTTTGTTTTCTCTTTTTATTAGTTTTCAGTTTTGTTTTTAAAATTGTTTGTTTCCGGTTGTTTTGTTTTGTCCTTTTTTTCCTCTTTCTTTTTTTATGTTTTGTTTTTAAATTTTCAGTTTAGTTTGACTTTTTTGCTAAATTTTTTTGTTTGTTTTTAATTTTTTTGATTTGTTAAATTGTTTTTCGTTTTATTTATTTATTTTGAAATTTTTATTTTCGTTTTGTTTTTGAATTGGTATTTGTTTTAGGTTTTGTTATTTTGTTTTCGGATTTTTTATTTTGTTTTCGAGTTTAGTTCTTTTTGTTTTTGAATTTTTTTGGTTTGTTATTTTGTATTGCACTTCCCAATCATTGTAAAATTGCCATATTTATGCTGAAGAAGTGTGCATCCTGTTCCTGGTGGATGTTGAGTGGAGCCTGATGTGCTCTGGTAGCTTTTTCTCCTCATGGTTCAATGCGATGGTCCTTCTGAGATGCGTTTCAAAGCAGCAGCGCACAAAATCCTACAGATCGACAGCCACAGCAACGTTAATAATAACAAATTAAACACTGACACGATTATTTGTGTGAGTACTCTCACTCATGATTTATTTCAGATCATGTGCATCTTCACCGTGATTAAAAGGTGCAGTAAGTGATTTATTTTTTTTTTGTTCCCCTAAAATAACAGTGAATGAAACAATAATAAGCGGCAACATCTTCACCGGTAGAAAGTTACAGTACGAGCGGAAAATACCAGAGAACGAGCGAGATTTACAGATTAATAAAAAAATCTACGTGACGAGCAGCGTGACGCATCGTCAAGCCCTTCTCTTACAGAAACAGACAAAAAAAAAAACTCAATTTTAAAGCACAAAATAACAGCAAGGGAGAAAGCTGCACCACAGTGACAAGTGTTTGCAGGACACACTGTACAGCAGGACACACAAACAACACCGAGTATAAAAAAATATCAAGTATCAGTTTCACAAAATAAAAGCACTTTCAGTTCTTACCTTCCTCTAATGTGTAAAAAAAAACAACAACTAATGGGCGATGTTTTCTCCGTCTGAACCCGGTCTAGCAGCTACAACTTAAGACCTCACACTTTGTCTCTCTCTTTTTTTCTCTCTCTCTCGCTCTCTCTCTAAGTTACAGTTACTTCCGAGTCCAAAGCTACCTTTGTATTAAGGAACTAGCTTGCTTTCTTTTTTTTTTTTTTTTCGCAAACCAGAAACACAAGGCACGACGCAGAACCTGACACGTAGAACCCAGATCCAGATACTACAGTGAATTTTACAGTGTTTTATAATGAAAACCCCGTCCATCTGGTGCTAGTAAAGCTAATCCACAAAAATATACATAGGTAAGAAACAAATGTCGGAGATGTAAAGACGCTGGTTGAATATCGAGAAGGGTGAAAAAGTAAAAAACGTACTAAAAAAAATAAATCTAACTAAATATTCCTGTGCGATTATCAGTTGTGCTTTAACCCGGAACAGGAAGGAATTAACCGAAAGGGTAAGGACGGCCAGGATAATCAGAACTTAATCCCTGGAACGTCACGCCATGATCTAGCCGTGTTCGTAGTCTAATCTCGAGAGATAAGAGGAGTGCGCTTTCCTGCCTACGTCATGGCGGTCAATAGGAGTAATGAAGAATGGTGGTGAGCGAGACAGAGGAGTCGGCTCCTGGTGTTAGAATGCGCGAGGACGATAAGGCAATCGTGTGTTATGGTTAAAACTTAGTTTTGTCCGCCCAGGGTGCGGTGATGAGGGTGATTGTCATGCTAGTAACGCTTGCGAGTTGGCACTCGGAATTTAAAATCGGAAACCTGCCAAGACAGAAGAGAAGTTCTGATGAGTAACTTCAGCAGACGATGACGGAAACTCTGTCATCACACTGCGAGTGTAAACAGCGACGCCCTGCCTGTCGAGGTTAATCTGTACAAACTCGAGGGGGGTGGTGGTGGGAGGAGGGGGGACGGTCTGTCAGGCATAAAATATGAGCTCGGGTATCTGACCACCCTGCACCCCGGTGCCGTTGGTACTGTCCGAGGAGCACTGGAACTGGAAGGTGACCTTCCCGCACTGCACCTCGGTCATCCCTTCTTGGCCGAAGTAGCTGAGCTCGTTGCCGTCCAGCACCACGCTGGCGGTGTAGAACGTGTCGGGCTCCACCTGCACCGGATGCTCAAAGAAGACCGGGAACGTCCCGCTGGAGCCGTCCGAGAAGTACTTGACGACGGCGAGGCCCAGCGTCCCGCCCTGCCTCTTGAGCTCGATCTTGGCCTGGTACTCAGCCGAGCCGCAGCTGGAGCCGTACAGCCCGAAGCCGGCGATGAAGATGCGCCTGTCCACGGCGAACTGGATGCTGTCGCAGCGCCCGCGGTAGCGCCACTGGTTGCTGCGGTAGGCGCAGGACTGGAAGCGGTGGCAGCGCTGCGGCGTCAGGCCTTTCCTCGGCTGGCTGACGAAGGGCAACTCGGGCTTGTTAGCCGCCGTGTGCCACAGGAAAACGGCGTTGGTCTCGGCCAGTGTGAGCAGGCCGCACTGCGCCGCGCCGTTCGCGAACTCGTCCAGCGACATGGCCGGGACGCGGATGAGGTACAGGGCGTCCCCCAGCACCAGCCTCTTGTTCTCGACGCTGGGCTGCAGTTCACGGCGCTGGCACTCGGCCTCGGCCCAGCTGAGCGCCGCCTCCAGAACGACCGTCTCGCTCGCGTTGAGTGTCTCTCGCCGGAGGATGCTCTCCAGCGTGCGCAAGTCGATGTCGCAGAAGGCGTCGGAGCGGAGCGCGAGCTCGGCCTGGGCGTCGATCACCTGCCAGCAGCGCCGCGTCAGCTCCGGCTCCTCGAACAGGCAGCTCTGCGACAGGAGCACGCAGGCGTTGCGAGCGCTCAGGCTGGTCTCCAGGAACGCCACGCAGGCGCGCGCCAGGTGCGGGACCATGTACTTCTTGGCGGCGTACAGCGTGGCCAGGACGGTATCCGCGCACAGGTCGATCTCATCGCAGTAGATGTACCTGAGGAGGCGGAGTCAAATGGAAAAGATAAACACGTCAATCAAATCGACTCGAGTACTACACAGTCGGTACAACACTCCTCTCACTTGAGCATGGCCAGGAAGGAATGCGGCTCGACGTCCGGGATGCGGATCTCGTCCTTGTCCTCGGCCAGCTCCCCGTAGAACATGGCGTAGAACACAGAGCTCCCAACAGCCAGGATGTACTGAGAGACAGACAGAGAGAGAGAGAGAGAGAGAGAGAGAGAGAGAGGGGTCGTCATTAATATTCATAATTTTTTTTGATTGATTTGCTGGGCTTTTCTCCATCCTCACCTTGTGCCCCGGTACTCTTTGCGTTCCCCCAGGAGGACCGACCACGAAGTGCACGTCCGCTATCAGCTCGTTGTTAAACATGACTGCGTTTCTGAAGATGCAAAATTAAAAACGTTATCTATGTACATTGGGTTTTGTGTGTGTGTCTGTGTGTGTGTGTGTGTACCTCTCTCTGATGGTGGGATAGAGTCCTTGCCAGTTGCAGCCCTGAACAGTGTTATTGTTGCTGATGTTCTGCTGTTGGTACTGCTGAACCGCCGTCGCCGCCGGGGGCAACTTCTTAGCAGCGTAAAGCTCGGCGGACATTTTATCGTACCCGAAGAGTACTCAGGATGCAATCATGGTCCGGCTGAGAGGTAGTTCCTATGGTAACACCGGCTATCAGCACTTCACCAAAAACATGGGACCATCTGGAAGAGAGAGGAAGAAAAAGAAAAAAAAAAGAGTAAATCAGTTGGCAAGGGAGAAAGGAAGGAAATTATGGAGTGATAGAGAGAGAAAGAAAGCATGGAATAAATTTGGGATGGACTGAAGGAATGAAGACCAGATGGAGGGGATGGTATCAGGTTGAGGTGAACGAAATGAAGTCAGGATAGAAATAATGAATTAAGGAAGGAAGGATAAAAGTGAGGAAAGAAGGATTTAGGAAAGAGAAGAGATCAGATGGGGAAACAAGGAATGAATCCGTGAAGTCAGGAAGGATGCAAGACAGAAAGAAAGGATAAAATGATGCCTGAAAGGAAGAAGACAGAAAAGAAATAAATAAGGTTGAGAAGGAAGTATGGAAATCAGGAAAGGAGATAAGAGGTCAGTTCGGAAATTAAATAATGAATTAATTAATGCTGTCAAGGAAGGAACAAAAATACACATAGAAAAGAAATAATGGAGTACATAAGCCAGGAAGACTGAAAAGAAGGAATAAATGAGGTTGAGGATGATGTATGGAAATCAGAAAAGAAGAAATAAATTAGTGAAGTCAGGAAGGACAGAATACAGAAAGAAGGGATGAAATGATACCTGGAAGGAAGACCGATAGAGAAGAAGGAATAAAAGTACAGAAGTCAGGATGACTGGAGAAAAGGAGAGAAGGAATAAATAAGGTTGAGTAGGAAGTAAGGAAATCAGGAAGGAATGAAGGAATTAGTGAAGGATAGAAAACAGTAGGAAAAAATTAAATTATCGCTGGAAAGAAGAAGGAAGACAGACGTCAATGATGTCCAGAAGGAAATACAGAAGCAGTGTGGAAGTCAAGTAGGGAAGAAGGAATGAAGTACAGAACTCAGGAAGAGTTAATGGAAAGTGGGATGGAATGAATGATATCCAGAAGGAAACAGGGAAATCAGAGATGATGGGGAATAAATGAATGATTTAGTGAAATCAGGAAGTATAGAATACAGATGGAAAAGAACAAAAAATGAAATGCATAAGCCAGAAAAGAATAAATAAAAAGAAGGAATAAATGAGGTTGCGAAGGAGGTACGGAAGTCAAGAAACGAGACATGAGGTCAGACAGGGAAAGAAGGACGGGATTAGTGAAGTCAGGAAGGATAGAAAACAGAATGGACGAAATGATGCCGGGAAAGAAGTAATGAAGTCAGGAGGACTAAAAATACGAAAGAGAAGACGGAATAAATGATGTCCAGAAGGAAATACAGAAGCAGTGAGGAAGTCAGGATGACTGAAAGGAAAGAGGAAAGGAATAAACAATGTCCAGAAGGACATGTCAGATGGGGAAGAAGGAAGTGAAGAAGGAAGGAGCAGATATAAATATAAAAAGGTAAGTCAGGATGGATGGAAAGTTTGAAGAAGTGTAAGGGTGAAGGGAATGAAGGTCAATGAAAAAAGAAAAACTAATTAATGAAATGAAAGAAATAAGCAGGATTGGACAGGAAGTGAAGAAAAGTGAGGAAGATGAAGAAGAGTGTTTTCAGTCTCTCCATCTCTCTCTACACAGATTTCAGAGCAGGAAAGAGAAATGAAGAAAGGACAAACTGGAAAACCTATAAGCTATGATCTAAACAAACAAACAAACAAAAAAAGCAAATGATATTTTATCTCAAAGTAAAATAATCTCTGTGCGTTAGTGAAGTTAGACTGCGAGATACTGATCTCTGTCTTTAATAACCACAGCAACTGTTTATCTAACATACACACAGGAAAAATAAACACAGCTCCTCCGGCTAACTGACTAGCATCGTGACACAGCAGCTCGAGTACCTCAGACTCACATTTCTCTTCTGCAGCGCGCGGATTGATCAGATACAGGACGTGCACTGATTTACACAGCTCGCGGGATTAGCCAGGCTAGCATGTAAACAGCTAACAGGCTAGCAATAGGTTGGTAAATAAAATAACAATGCACACTTCATTTACAAATAGATAAAATAAACAAGATATGTACATATAATTTAATATGTATACAATAATCACTCAATGACTTCTCAATTGTTTCAGAAAGTCTTCTAAATCTTAACAAGACACTCGAGCAAAAAAACAAGAAAAGTTTAAAGTCAGTCTAACGGCCGCCATCTTGATCGGGACCAATCCCAAATGAGCAGAAAGTGCACCTAATAGGGCGCGTAATCCGCTTATGTTGGAGCCTGTTCAGTGCACTTAGGAGAAAGGATGCAATTCGGGACACATCCTAAAACCCGAAATCTGGCCCGCTCACACTCCCTGTGTCGGATTTCATCTGGAGTGTCTTTGTTCCTATTATTAATGTGTAAGATCTTTTAATTTGATAAAATACTTTTATAGAAAAGTAATCTAAAATCATTATGAAATGTAATAATAATAATAATAATAATAATAATAATAATAATAATTTTATACACAGGATATATCGTATGCATAAAAATATTTTACAATAAATAAACTATTTATATATGATCTATAAGATATTATCACATTTTATATAATAATAATAATAATAATAATAATAATAATAATTCTTATAATAATTGTCATAGTTTATTTATATAGCATTTATTAACTTTGAGTATTAAGAACTCCAAAGTGCTTTATATAACAAATAAAGAAGAAAATATGAAATCAATACAAGCTGTATTGTAAAATTAAGAAGTCAAGAAAATTAAGAATTGGATTATTATTATTATTGTTGTTATTATTATTATTATTAATAATAATAATATTATTATTTATATAATATTTTATATATTTAATATCATAACCCTATATAGGATATATTTTAATATATTTTTTATACACAGGATTCACATACACACACACACACACACACAGTATATATACGATAAAAAGAACTTGTGTATTTGCTGCATAACTGCAGCATATCTTATCTTGTCTTATATAATAATAATAATAATAATAATAAGACACAAGCAAAATCACTGGTAATTTATTATCATTTTATTACATTTTAAAGCACATGAATGTAATTTATGTGTTTCAAATATTAAGTATATACTTTTCTACCTGTAAATGTAAAATAAAATGAGAGTGAGTCAAAAATTATAGTCTGTAGAAAGTATTTTAATGAACTCCATTTGTCGACATGATCTCCTTAATTTTCAATACACTTTGTCCATCTGTCAACAAGCTTTTATATTTACTTATAGGCTAAGCTGCACGCGAATGCACTGCTGTCTCCCTCCAGTTCTTCATCAGAAGTGAATCTTCATCCTCATGGGACTGCTTTCAGGAGACCAAACAAGGTGAAAGGTGCTTTAACACCTCGAAAACATCTCACTGTAACGAGCCCTGTTGATTGTTGAACAGGATTTGTTTACTTTGTCCACCTCTGGTAACATTTTATAAAACAATTTCAAGCAAAGAACAAGAAACACGGGTCATACATATTGCAATCCTATTTAAAGGTAAAAAAAAACTGTCAGTGAGCCGGTTGTTGCTCTTCTTGTTCTTCTTCATTGTCATTTAACTCATGTTGGTGATCAGAACCAAATAATTCGTCTCACTGAAACAATCAGAATTCATATCACTATCATGATGGGTGATTATTAAGTGTTGTGACGATAACATTACTACATTTGCCCTCCAGCAGAGGGTGCTGTGTGATTAGTAAATACAAGGAGTTTAACAGCCCCCCCTAAACCACCACCTCTAACACACACACACACTTCCAAAAATCTCTCTCTCTCTCTCGCTCTCTCTCTCTCTCTCTCTCTGGCTTCCTTCCAAACCGCACACCAGGGCCTGAAGCATAAATCATAATAGAACATCACTTTAGGTTACTATGGTTACAATAAGTGGTGCAGATCTAATGATTAATACACTCTGACACATAAAAGGGGGTGTGGCTTTGTTAATAACCTGCATGTAGAAAAATGATAAAAAGGTACACTTGAGAAATACCAGTGATGGTAAGAATAAAAAAAAGCAAACTTAAGGTGTATATAATGCAATAGAGATGCTATATGTGACTTATAATTTTTATAGATTTGATAATTATCCCAATTTCTTAATATACATTCATTTGTCATGGAAAAATTGCTAATAGTCCTTTTTCTTTCTGGACTGTTAAATAATCATGTTTGGTGCAAAATGCAAAAGTTTCCACACCCCTCGTCACCAGATAAATAAAAAAAAAAGAAAATTATACCTCCTTAATAATATAAATAGAATTTCATGAAATTAAAAAAAGATAATAAAATCTGTTTCTTTTCTTGCTTTTCCTGATGACTATTTGACCATTTTTGTGGTTTATTTACTCGTTTATCTTCACTAAGCACCTTGTCCTGTTGGATGCAGAGTCTGTCCTGGGAATACTAGACACAAGGCGGGAATACACCAGGCACCATGTTTATACAATCTTCACTAATCCAGTCCACTACTGGAGAGTTTTTGGACAGTGAGAGGAAACCTGAGACCCCGAGAGGAAACCCACATGGACACCCGCTTTTCTTCTTCTTCTTCTTCTTTGGCTTTCTGCTATTTATTTAGTGCAACCCTTTTCATCACACATGGCTTGGATACATTGCAAATGAGTTCCGTTTCTTTATCAATGTTGTGTTTATTCATTAGTATTTCCCTCTTTAGTATCAGATATCTTTTTTGTCCGGCGACTAATCGGAACTCCCACCTGCTGGAGTTTCTCGTCACTATAAACCGGTGAGATCGTTAAGCGCTTTCCTTTAACCTCTGCTGAATGTGAGGGAATTGCTTCGGATTAAACAATAAACGAGACCATAGGGGCAAACAGGTGATAAATAAATAAGGTTAATGAGGGGAAAAAAAAAGGGACGCGGATGTTCTCACTGAGCAAGCATCCTTAGGACCCCCGGGTCCTTGTTTTTTCCTTTAATGAGTGTGGAGAGTGTCTTTAATGTGTCCCAAAAACAACAACAACTACAACAACAGCAACAACCTGCGTGTGTGTGTGTGTGTGGGACAAGAGCAGGCTGAACCTGATCCTAGAATAGGGCTTAGGGCAAAGAGACAGGGCTGGGAATGCAGTTGTGCAGTTGTAGCTGCGACAGAAGGGAATAGCACTGGCGCTATGTAATGTTTCACTAATTATGGCAGAGAAAGAGGCCAAAGAAAAAGAAAGAGAGAGAGAGTCAGAGAGAGAGAGAGAGAGAGAGAGGGCCATGAAGTGATTAGAGAGAGGAATTCGTTGGCCTGATTGAAAGGGTCCATAAACGCGCAGCACTTTGTATTGTCTGTTCGCTGATTTCAATCTGGGCTCTAATAAGTGTTTCCCTACTCCACTCCCTGCCATTTAAGGGGCTGTTTGGGGCAGTTTAGCTCAGGAAATTACCACTGTCCAGCCTTCAATGCTCTTGTGGATCACTTAGGAGTAAAATCAAAGCCACTGGTCCAGATGGAGCCTACGGAGGCAGCGAGCGTTAGTACAGAGAGCTTAGAGTCGGAGCGCGCACATTTTTTTTTCTTCTGCAGCTTGGGATCCCTTCGGCTATAATAAATAAATAAATAAAATTCCAGACTTCCACAATCCAGATTTATATTAGGAACTTTGAAAAAAAAAAAAAAAAAACTAATATTAGACTCATTATTCCAATATGTGCACAATAAAGCTCTGGCTGTTTATCAGAGCGTTTTATTCCTGATCGTTTCCCCCCCAAACTGATTCAGCTATTTTATAATCCTGAAGGGTTTTCAGCTATTGAGGCTGAGAAGAATACAAACCCAACGATAAATACAGCTTTATTGATGATAATGGGTTGTGATTTCCACCGCCGTGACTGAACAAAAAGCTCTTGGCTTGCCTTCCCGACCCCACTCCGAGACCCGCTGGCTTAGCTGTAGCCGCTTTCACGCTTTATTATTTTATTACGGAATAAAATCGGCGAGGTTAGTCATAAAGCACAGAACTACTAGGAGGATGTATAGGATGTACTGTAGGAACAGGAGTCAGGATTGTGAATGAAAAACAGTTGAAATCATTACAGATGGAAATGAATTATTTGATGCTCCTGAGTTTTTAAGGCGCAGTCTTAAGTTTACGTTTAAAGTCTTTTTTTTTTTTTGTATAATTTTTTTTCACACTTTTTTTTTCTGTCTTCAGGTTTGTTTTTGGCACGTTTCAATGTGACGTATGCTGACACTAATACCTTCTCAGTGTTGAACTCTGTCATGTTCCTGTCATACTTTCTAGATTTATGGAACATACATTTCACCGTGTCACTCGTTTTCTGCCTGTTACTTTTCCTGAATAGGTATTTGCAGGGGTGTAGAAAGTAAAACTTTATTCCCTTAAGTGCAAAGTGTTGTATACTGTATATGGAAAGATCCCACAGACTATGTTTATGCAACCACAATGTATACTTAATACAGAGTCTTTAGTAATTGATTAACGCTTCTGAGAGGAAAGTTGGATGTTCTGATCTGTTTTTCATCTTCTACCATCATTGTGCTTCTGCATAATCTAATTAAATGCTTAATGGGTCATCCATAGCTAGCTACAAGGTTTCCCCTCACTCGTTAGCTAGCTCCAGTTCCTGCTTTCACGATTTTTTATTATTTATTTTTTCCTCCCCGTCACTAGGGGGCTCCCACATTAAGCTACTACTTCCTCCTAACTATGTGACGCCAGTCGACCACATCTTTTCGAAATTCTGTTGGGGGCGTGACACACTCGGAGGACAGCGCTATCCTCTCCTTCCGCTTGCGTGAGCTCACAGATGCCCCTGATTGGCTGTAGAGCCGTGATTAATGTGTGAGCACTAAGTACC
>JAQKPX010000010.1:4946230-4958366 GCA_030068255.1 Clarias angolensis | reverse complement strand
TTTTGTGGTCTTGTGATTTGTAAATTACAGACTTTCATATTTAATATGGAGGTACAGTATTTGCATCAAAATAGGCTTTTGAAGGGCCAAAGGTAATCGGATGATCGACTGCACAGCTGTTAGTGCTATTCTCTCATTATGTCATTCACAGGTAAGCAGTTATAAGGTCTATGGAAGGTTGATTTTTGATTTTGGTGTTTGCATTTGAAATCTGTTTATGTTAAATCTCAATATTAAGTACAAAGATATTTCACTTCCAGTAAAGCAAAGCCATTGCTAGTCTGACAAAAATCAAAATAAACCCATCAGAGAGACAGCAGCAGCATCAGATGTGGCCAAATCAATGGAATGCCTGGAAGACTGTGGAAAACAACTGTGGTGGATGGCAAAATGAAAGAATTCTTTCCCTGGTGAAGAAAAATCTCTTCAGGACAGTCAGACAGATCAGGAACACGAGTCTGGAGGTAGGCATGTCTGTATCAGGGTCAACATGTACAATATTTAAGAGTCAGAGAGTTAAAAGAAGATGCAAATCACTGGCGAGCTTCAAAAACAGGAAGATCAGATTAGAGTTTGGCAAAAACATCTGGCAAAAATTGGCTGATAGTATTCCTCCACATGGATAACTTATGTATCTTTTTAATACAAGTGACATTTAAAAAACACAAGACGCCTAAAATATTACATCTAAAATCTGGATATGTTAAATAAGTGAATTATGCATTTAATACACACACACAAAGCAATGATCTGAACCTCTTATAAAGATGTTTAAAGCCTGACTCAGTGGAGTGGCTTTAGTTTATTTCTCACCCATGACTTAGGCCACAATCTGATCCTGTTTGAAAAGTCTAAAAATAAGCTTTCTTTAACTCTTACGCTCCGCTCCGTCACTTTCTCCTCTTCCTCTCGGTCTCGTCGACGATGTGATTTACGCTCCGAGTGCACTGTGGGACGTTTGAGTCTCCCAGCACAGCGACTGCCAAACCCATTCAGCTCTGAACTGATTTAAGACCAGCCTTTGTCTCGTAGTTCCTTCCTCTCTGCTATCTACTGCTTTTCCTCCTGACTGATTTCAGAACAGCTTGAATGGGATGGAAAAGTGGGAAAGTAGCAGGAAAAGCTTTTAGGTTCACTTTTTACGTGCCCTTGAACACAGGGTAAACATGCTTTATCTTACAAGTGCGGAAGCGGTTTTCGAGGTATAATCCACCATTTGTCATGTTATCGCAGGTCACGAACACACAAAGGTTCCCAGTACATGAGTGTTAGATTTATTTTTTTATTTTTATGTATTGTTCAACATTTTCACAACTTATTATCCCACGTAAATCAAATACAGAAGCTTTCAACCGAGTTAGAAAACAAATGATCGGATACACCACTGTGGTTCACGTAGTCCAAAAACCATTAGCTAGCTCAGTGTTTCATATAATGTGGGTCCCCTACTGGGCCTTAAGGGTACTGCAGGTGGGCCACAAGAGGACATTTAGAACTCACTCACTCTCACTCATCTATACTGCTTTATCAGGTATAGAGTGTCTCAGGGGTCTGAAGCCTATCCCAGTAGACTTAGGGCACAAAGCTGGGTATACTGCCAATCCATCGCAGAGCACACACACAGTAACACACTTTTTAAACACTAAAGACAATTTGGGAATGCTGTTAGCCTAACTTGCATGTTTTTGGACTGTGGGAGGAAACCCACCAAGCACAGGGAGAACATGAAAACTCCATGTATACAGACCCGAGGCTGGAATCGAACCCTCCACTCTGGAGGTGCAAGATGACAGTACTAACCACTACACCACTGTGCCACCTGTGAGAAAAGATAAATAATGTTATTATAATTATTTATACCACTGTTTAATTCTGGATGCTGATTGGTCCGAAGGTGTTGGTTTATTTTCTTTAAACACTGCTAGCTATGTCAGTAGTTTTATAATAATGTGCTTATTCTGATATTTTATTGTTTAACAGTGCATGCTGGGACATTACTTCTACTCTAAGACTTAATAATAAGCAAATTAAAAATTAATACACATCAGTATAATCATTGATATGGTGAAAGTTTATATATTGAGATATTTATTCAATGCTGATGGAAGGAGTCACCAGTGTCAGTCCTTTGTAATAGTCAGGAAGTTTTCCTCCAGTTTTGGTCAAGAAAGAGAGAAAACAAAAGAAAGACAACTGGGTAAGAACATGAAGACTACTCCTTATTGCTGCTATCATGTTGTTGTTGTTGTTGTTGTTGTTGTTGTTGTTGTTGTTGTTTACATATATTTTTTTTTAAACCTGAATCAGCCTCACAGATTTATCCCAATTTGAGGTGAACTCTGCTGATGGGTTTCCACTTTTAGAGTGTAGAAAGTCAATTATAAGTCTATTACTATGAAAGGGTATTTAGTGGGATAATGAGACACGTTAGTCTGACTAACGGCATGCCTCTCGCTTTATCTGATGGCCTGGGAATTATTGTGGTTTAGAGGGAACATATGGTGAAAAGTAATGGAGGCCCTATATTCATAGGATGGGTTGAGTTCTGCCCCGCTGCATTGTCTGTGTGTATTTGTGAGGGATTTTAAAGACAGGGAGTGACAGTTTCAGTTGGCTTTAAAGGGGTAATTGTTGCCGTGTTTTTTTTTTTCAAACTACACCTTTTGTTCAAGTGGATAATGACAGACGGTTAGGCAGCAGGCCTCAGGTGCATTCTGGGATATGAAAATAATCATGACACACCCCTTATTTTTGGAACAATATCTGATTTTTTTACTTTGTTTTGCAAGTAAGAGCTGGGTCAGTTCATTCGAAATGATTTGTGGGGGGAATTGTCGTCTTTTCAACACCATATTAACGCATAGGCAACGCTGTCATTCACGTTCCTAAAAGGGCGGCATGTTCACAACCTATGAATACTCAATAAAGACCACAATATTTTACGCTAAATCAGCTCGAAAGAAAAAAAGTGGTCCGGACTCTTTCTCTCCCTCTCTTTTTACGTCTTGACCATCTGCACCACCGTCCCTCTGTCTCCGCCTCCCTAAATAGGATAATTGAGTGTTGAATATGCTTCGGAGCTTTATCTCCTCGAGCATCTGCCCTATTGATCTCTCACTGCCCTCCTTGGTGTATTTACACACACTCAATTAAACCACTATAATCCCATTGAGCAACAACAGGCCATTCTATCTCCTTCAACCAGATGAACCGCACTGGCACAAACGATAGATAACAATGGAGAGAGATGTGGATATTGTATCGCTCTCTCCGAGCGCACTAGTACCCATTGAGACGAGAGAAAGCCCCCCTGCTCGGGGTGTGTATGAGGAACAGCTGTTGATAAGCCTGCAGCACATTTGTCCAGCCATTGTTGCCTGTCACCTCAATGCACATTCAAACAAGTGTCTCAGTCCATACACAGCCATTTCTGTGACTGAAAGTGAGCAAAAAAGGGGTTTCGGGAATGACAATGGCTTTTGTGAGGTGCTTGACGTCCGCCGAAGCGGACTTTTCAGACTCGTTATAATGATACTAGTGCTTTTGAAATGTGACTCTAAATAGGGATGATTACAGGCTACATATTGCATGATAATGGGGCAGCGCTAGGAAGGGTAGGGGTCATTTAGTCTCAACGCGTTGCTACCCAAGTCATAACGTTTTTTT
Source organism: Clarias angolensis (assembly GCA_030068255.1). Classification (NCBI taxonomy): domain Eukaryota; kingdom Metazoa; phylum Chordata; class Actinopteri; order Siluriformes; family Clariidae; genus Clarias; species Clarias angolensis. Next base: position 4,954,700 of record JAQKPX010000010.1, on the reverse strand, counting down.
GTTCTTCTGAGAAAATACAGTGCATTTTCATTAAAAGTTTAACCAACATATCTAAGGAAAATATTTCTATTCTAGATGGTTTCGCTTTTTTACGTAATTTATGACTATCGCTGTGGTTTTCTATTGTGCAAATGGATTTTACTGCAGTTTTGAGAACAAATGTAGTTCAAACCAATATTTCAAACTAATAAAGAATATTTTGAGCATGTTTTCTTTGAGTGGAAAGAGTATTAAAAGACAAAAATGGCAAAGCATTATGTCCAAATAATGTACGATTTTGCAAAACGCTATAAATCCACCTCTCAAAGTTTTGTCAAAATTTATAAACCAGCCTGTATTTGTTGCACTTTAAAACCTTACAGATTTTTGAGGAATATGACAATATTGAAAACAATATGAAAACTTCAGTTTGCAATGCACCATCAGCACCGTCATCATCCACAATGCATCATCAGCACCTCTACCACTTCTGTACTTGATGGTTGTGCCTTAAGACTGAAGTCCATAACTGCTGGGGAAACTTCAATGGCAGTTCCTTAGGGTGCTGTGGGTAGTGGGATGAGGCCTCCGTGGGTTGGATTTGCTTGCCTGGTTCCTGCCTTGGGTGCTTGATCAGTAAGGAATCTGAGGAGTTTGGGTGCCTTTTGGGTGTCGGCAGCCTTAGGCTCTTTGCCTGCTGGGCCTTTAGCATGGTTGTGGTGCACTGGGTGTTCTGGTACCTTTCTATTGTGGCCAGCATTGACTTTTTTCATTGACTTGTACTGCATTATCCTTTTTGTGGGATCGGACCGGACAGGCTGCCGTTTGGTGATGGGTGAGCCTTGGGTACCCATGACCCTGTCAACAGTTTACTGGTCTATAGTTGGTAAACAATGTTTTTCAGTTCACCACAGTGATGTTGATATCATGGCTGATACATGCTAGCTAGTTAGCCCTTAGTAATTAGCTAACTAACTGAATGTAAGCTTCTCAGATGTTCTCTTGTCCATGCACAAACAAACTAGTCTATAAAAATGACATTATGTGTGTGAGACATCCAAATAACTAAAACAGCTGAAACATCAACAAAATATTATTGCATTGATATGTTTTTAGAGGTTTATGGAAACACTTTTTTGTAATGATATGACATAATGTTCTGAGCTGTTACAGATGTTACAGAATCATTTTTGACTTCATTGCTACCAATGTAATAGTGCCATAAATCATAAAGAAAAAGATGATTGGCGATGAAATGTTGTGACGTTCCCCCACATCTACTAGGCACAAACTTCCCTAAAGGCATTTTGCGGCATTCAACTGGAAAATCGCTGAATATCTACGTAACAAATTTAGTTTGGAGTGAAAATGTGATTTGAAGACTGACTTTCAACACCAAAACATGCAGCTTTGTGTAGAGTCAATGAGATTTTCTTCTTGTGGCAGAATGCAACAGCATTAGTTCTTTCATAGTGCTGCAAATTAGTGCCTTTAAACAAAGAGCTGCATGTAAACTAGTTCAAGAGAAAACAATGACGTCTTCATTTCAAGCATTTGTTACACAAGTCAATGTTAGTTAAAATAAATAAATAAATAAATAAACTTTTTCCAGATTTTCACTGTTATAAAACCATGGCTTGGTTGTTCATCTCTAACTAAAGTTGTGATGGATCTTGATTATTGAGCCAGACTGGCCTGCCGTAAATTAGCCCTTATAAAGATGCTGTTACGTACCACACAGATTTTGCCCATTAATTGTCCTTTTTCTTTTTGTCTGTATTGTTGTAAGTTTCATCCACAAGCTCAACAGTCAACCCTGTACAGACGTCCCCTTAACATCTGGTAAAAACATTTTTTTAAACGTTGTTTGTGCCCACTGGGTGGGTCCCTAATGGTGTGATCCAGTCTTTAATGCAAATGGAATGTTCCACTTATGAGTAACATATAATGGGCCGGAGAATTACACAATTAAACATAATCCATAAAGTAAAGAATTGTCATTGTTCATCTGCTTTATAGCTTAGCTCACTCGTTTAAGAGCGAAAGAGAAAACAGATTAAACATTTACATCACTGGCATCTGAAAAATGGCTCTTGCACCATCAGTGTTGTTATTACTTCATTTAAGTTGGAATTCCATCAATGGCCATGTGGTCTGTGATCCATCAACCAACACTGGCGAACAGGTCTCTACATCTACCGCCACTCTGTTTGGGTTAGCGCTGCTGCAGAGTCAACGTTCCTGATTGCGCCGGGATGGAAAAGTAGTGAGAGCGTGACTAATTAAAAACAAGAGATAAGGTCTGTTTAGCTCCTCCGAAACACAGAGGTTAGAGAAGTTTGGACTGAGTGCATCTGCTCACTTTGTGTTTTTTTTTTGTGTGTGTGTCTTAAAAGCTTTCATTGCATTTTGTGCAAACTGAATGATATTTTATTGCATGTGATTTAGTGAATTGACTAGACAGTTCTGGTTTTAGCCTGAATTAGCACATCCTCTTTGATGGACAATGGTAAGAAAAAAGGTTAAAAGCACAATAGATGAGTCCGTTATACACTAAAATGAACCGAGCCAATGAATAACAAAAAGGGCTTTTTATTATCCGTTGCCATGCCAGCTGTTACACCTGCCATGTCCTAATCCTAAAACTGCACTGGGACAAGACCTCTAGCAAGACTTATTTTTTCCTTGGGTTCACAAGTTAATTTGTTACTCATTAATAATAAATTAGCTTTTAAAGACAAATGAGATAGCTTCTTCCTCCTAGGTTAATTAAATGCTCCTATAGTAGATGAGAAGTTGTTTATACTGTGTTAACTTTTAACATATTTTAAACATTTTAACCTTGTCTGTACAGTTTGGGGTTACTAAGATACAACACGTCTTAAATTTTGCAAGTGAAGAGGTATTTTTCGAGCAACAGAAAGAGTGCAGAAAGTATTGTGAATAGCTCAAACCACACATTAAAAGAGTTGTTAAGAAGTTTCCTTCTGTGTGAATATTTCATATATTTCTACACTGCCTGGCCAAAAAACTAAAGCCATCATTTCAGAAGGGTCAAATTATTGGGCTGTATCAAAGAAAGATAATGACGAGATTTTAAATTACTGGAACTGGATTAAAAAGCCTTAAACACATCATTAAAACCTGAAAGAATATTGCTGGAAGAAATGAGGTTGGAAAAAAAACATGAATGGAGATCACTTAAAGACTTGATGAAGTTGCATGGTAAAAAAATCAACAGTAAAAACCATAGCTATGTTTAATAGTGAAAGTAAGAGCATTTCCACATGCACACAATGTGATGAGAACTCAAAGAATTAGGACTAAATAGCTGTGTGTCCATAAGAGAACCAGATGTTAGTGAGAGAGATAGAAAATGGTCACATGGATCCAGATCGAGCCTATTCCAAAATGATGGGCACATCAGGGTAAGAAGTGAAGCATATGAAGCGATGCACCCATCATGCACCACTGTACAAGCCACTGGAGGTAGTGTTATGATCTGGGGTTGCTTCAGTCGCTCAGGTATAGGCTCAGCAACATTATGTGGCAATAAAATTAATGTACTGACTGACCAGGTTATCATATGTATGGTGTGTCTCTTCCCTGATGGCACAACAATATTTCAGGACTCAGATTTTGAAAGACTGATTGTGGGAACATGGGGAATCATTTTTACACATGAACTGGACACCACACTTTGTGTTGTAATCAAAGTTAAACCATTTTTTGGCCAGGCAGTGTACCATTTGTATTTATTGTGTCGGTTTTCCCAGCTTTTTTGTTGCTTTTATGTGTTGACCTCCTGAGACAAGTTTTCTTTGAGGTACAATAAAGCACATTGTTTGCTTTTAGGCTGTGGAATTAATCTTTGGAGAAATATATGGCAGGATGGAAGAAAAATGATGTACTGTATCCATATCCATAACACACATAGACATTCTTACACGCCGGACAAATTATTCCTCCAAGGACTTTGTTACCTAGATCATTGATCATTATAAGACAGAGGCCCTGTTAAGGTCTCTGTGAAAGTTTTGAAAAGCATGATTTAATTCTGAGATTTGTCTATATATGACTGGGTTTGGATGTTTTCAGTGTTAGGGTTTCGTTAGGGATGAGATGGGACTAGAGAGATGAGAGTTATAGTGTAACTCTGTGTGATAAAAGTAGTCATGTATTTGGACTTACGGTTATAGTTGGTTTAGGGTTAGTGTTAAACTGGGGTAGGGGGTGTCCCATTTTATTTTTAAGGACCAGTGTGGGTGCAGGTTTCATTCCAATTAAACCAGATTCAATCTGATTCAACATGATTCAACCTGTTTAATTAGTTGATCTTGGCTTTCAACAGACAATCAGATACCTCTTTTGGTTGGTCAGAATTAGGGTTTGGATTAGATTTTGAATAAGGTTGGTGATATGGTTAGACTAGAGTTGGTCCAAAATTGGTCCACCTATCCTAGGTGGTCTAGGGTTATTGTTGGTCTAGGGTCAGGGCTGGTTTAGCGTTGTGTTAGGGTTAGATTAGTTTTAATGATGGACTAGGGTTAGAGTTGGACAAGGTTTAGGGTTAGAGGTGGTCTTGGGTCAAAGTAGGGTTTTGGATTGCGGAAGAATAAAGACTTGGTGATGGCTAGTCTAATTTAAAGCACCCACTGAACCTGGTAATTAGCAGATCAATTAAATCAGTGGTGTTTAAGTAAGGTTAAGTCACTAAACTATGCCCCCGGATAGGATTGGAACAGACTAGGGTTAGGTTTAGTGTTGTCCTATGGTTAGTGTTGGTCTACAGTTAAGGCTAGTCTAGAGTTTGGCTGTAGGGTTTGGGAAGGGCTAGGGTTAAAGTCAGAAATGGGCTACAATTGGCCTAAAGTTGAGTTGGGCTAGGGTTAGGGATTAGGTGTAGGCTTTTCATTATTTGTCGAGAGTAACACACAAGTCAATAGAAATACCTCACACAAAGAGTAATATAAAACACTTTCAGTATGTGTTGTGTGTGGTCGTCTCTAGCTGCAGCCCTCACACTGCTGTGACTCTGAGCCAGAGCTCAACCCCTCACTCGCTGCCCTGATTATTAAGAATGATTTGTGTAGACGGACACACGCTCTGTCTGTCCATTTCCCTAACTTTCTCCACTCGCCTCACTTTTTGGCTTCCGCAGTCTCTTTTTGCTGTAATGCTGTTTTTGTGTAGTTTGTCTCTGGGTTTACCTCATTTGAATTAAAAATGACGATCTTGCTATGCTTGCATTAACTTTTCTCATGACTAAACATCCCTCCCAATGCTCCCTCCCTCTCTCTTTCTCTGTCTCTCTCTCTCTTTTTCTCTTCGTGTTGACAGCTGATGCTAAGCTGTGAGCTCACCACTTTAACAGATTTGGAGCAGACGAAACATTGAGGGGCGTTTTCTTCCAATACAGCACTCTGGGGACGTGTGGAGAGGACCATGCAGTCAACAACTGCCAGGGAGAGACAGGGAGAGAGAGAGAGAGAGAGAGGGAAGGGAGGACTGAGTGTATGAGATGGTAAATAAAAAGTTTAATCCTTGCAGGATATGTGTGTGGTGCCCGAGTATGAGCAGCTCCTCCTTGGTCTGTGTGTGGTGGCCATGTTCTGACATGAAAGAGTGACCCAAAGTCCCTCGGGGCCCTAACGAGCAGAATGAGCTGCCTGGCTCTTATTTTAAGAGGCTGACCTAAGACTCCTGCGGTTTCCGCACTCTGCAGAGGGTGTTTGACCCGCCACCGATGGGTGGAAAAGATGGCGCAACGCACAGCCATTAATTTTCCCCACTTTGATTGGTGTTCCTGTTTTTTTTTTTTTTTTTTATGATGCTGTGAACAATTACAGCTCAAAGTAGCAGGCAATGAAACTTGGTAGACTGCACCAGGCCTTTCCAACCGTCTGTGTGCGTGAGGGGTTTTTATTTTAATTACTGTGGAAGAAAAGCAGTACGAATGAGTTTATCAGACTAATTAGTTTGCCTTAGTAAAAATGTTATACAAGAAAAGTGACAACAAAACACTTGCATATGTGTTGCGGAGGGTGTTTTAGGAAAGCTGTTAGTTTTGTGGTTTAGGAGAAAAAAAAAAGCAAAAGGGTTAAAAGAGTTTCTGAAAGATTTTGATACTTAGTTTTTGGCGGCGCTAGAAAGGTTTTTAATAAATGTCAATAAATTGCACTGGAATTACACTAAAACCCTTTTCACAAGTAGGGAATAAAACACAATGGGGGGGTGCTGTTACAATAAAACAATTAACAAAAGGCTGATGTTAAGAAGCACAATTATTGCTCCACCCCTGACCCAACCCAACACCTCCCAACCCAACCCACCCAATATCTTTCAATAATAGCACATGTGAAACTGTGCTAATTTAATTCCTCTTATACAACTATTAGTTATGACCAAGTAATCTGATTGGATGAGAACCATTCCACAAGTGGTGATAATAGACAGTAACAGCACTGGGACATTTAACTATATTTATCACTCCGCATCATGGGTGTTCGAATAACTGCTAACTCTCAGTCATAGCATGGGTGAAAGTAGGTCTGTACGGTCCAGAGTACTGAAGAAAGAGCAGCTGCCTGCCAAAACACACATTCCAAACCAGTCAAGAAAGCATTTTCAGCAAGAAAACACATCTATTGTTTCAACTTAAACTACACTTTGTCTACTAAATAATTGCGAAAAGTCATTCCAAATCGCCTCCATGTTCTTTTATTTATGTTCTGTAAGCTATAAAGTTAACTTGAGTCTAACACAAGGTTGAATCCAAAATCACTCTCTAATCCCTATTTCACAGATAGAAACAGTAACTCCCTCTTTGGTCACTTTTTAGTCTCTTGAAGTTAAAAATGGGAAGAAAATACTTTACTGCAAAGCAGTTGACTTTCTTGAGAAGGGTGGCCATATTGGATTTTAGGATCCAAGATAAAATTGTTGTTAAAACTAAAAGCCATAATTTCTAGAAAAGAAATGTACAATAATTAATATCTCAATGCTATACAGACTGTTTATTTTTCCAAATACAATTTATTTTAAGACACAATAACCAATACCATAACCCTAACCAATGGCTACATCTCTGTATGAGGTAGTTAACTAATGCTAGAGTTACACTTGAAGGCAAAGGCACTGTAATTAATTATGCTATTTGAAGTAAGTCATGTATTTATGGAAAGGATTTTGGGTGAGACAGAGATCTATTACTTAAGCTACCTCAGTTGTAGCTCGAGTGTAAAACTAAAGAAGCGAACGTCAGACACCAAACACGTCTTGGCCGATTTCACTACATTCAGAGTAAAGGAAAAATTGTGCAAATTTCATTTTTTGGCTGAACTATTCCTTTAGGACAGCTCCAAGAAGTGAATGCCAGGATGACTCTGGTTACAGTGAAGAGGGCAAAGTATGTCAGGGAGGACTAAGAAGTCATAAATACAAATATCCAAAGATGCGGTCAAGCAATATTAGCGCAGGCATTGGCCTCGTGGGCTTAGACTCTGTTCCTGTCATGGCCAGTGTGGAGCCTCGGGTTTGGCGTGTCTCTGCGTGGACACACCAGCCTCCATCCGAGCACAATTAGACATGTGAAAGCTCCACAGTCTGAAGGGTGGCAGCACTCAAAGCATTCCTGACCATGTTCTTCCATAAAATCATAAGACTCACTGTCCATTTTTCATCCCCTGTCCACCTAAATTAATCAATGTGGATTGTATGATTGTGAATCGATGTGTTGTTTTTTTGTTTACTGTTACTGAGACTTGTTAGGGTTAGTGAAGCAGACATGTGAACGGAGTGACGAAGCTCGGCAGCGGGGGGAGAAAAGGCTGAAGGAATGGAAAGAAGCTGAAATCTGACATTTTACAGAGAGAGGATTAAAAACGGGGAGCAGGATGAGAGGGAAAGAGCGGGAGACAGATGAAAAGGAGAAATGACGGAGAAGGAAAGAAACAGAAAGACTGGAAAAGAAAATTCCAGAGTAAAACGTTAGGCCCGGTGTTTCAGACCTGCACACACGGAATGATGTTGCACGCCACATTGGGTAGAAATGACGCGTTCTGACGGACGCTCCTGAGACTCAAACATGAGCTTTCTAATAATGCAAAAGCCATTAGTCTGGTCCGGTGCACCATGGGAAGGCCTGCTGCTCGCCGCTGTGTCCTGCCATAAATTTTTCAATCAGTGCATGCAATAAAGAAGAGAAATTGAATTCTGCGTCCTGAGGGAGCTGTAGGACTGTCGGTTTTTGTAGCGTTGGTGATTTCCTAAAGGAAACAGAGAGGGAAAGGAGGTAAATCCCCTGGACTGAGGCAAGACTGACTCACCTCAGGGTCTCCAAAAAATGTTTGAAACGGGAGTGTTTTAGTTAAAGCCGGGGTCAGAATACTCTTTTGGCATATTTGTTGAATTTTCTTGTCATGTTCTGACAGCTTGAATGAAAAATGTGTTCAGAGAAGAAACGCTGGTCTTTGAGGTGCTGGATGCTGTA
>JAQKPX010000010.1:4941230-4943730 GCA_030068255.1 Clarias angolensis | reverse complement strand
TGGTTTTAGATCCACTGTCTTAAAGCGTTCTTCATCTTCACTTAGACGGACAAACAAAAGAACATGAAATTATTTGAAATTCCCTGCCAAAAGTGTTCTTCATTTAAAATTAGCCTAGAGGAAGCGTTTCAGAGTCACTGGCCCAAATAATTTGCTGTTTTGAGGACATTTAGGATTGGGTTAAGAGCCACTGCCCTAAAGGACTGTTCATGTGAGGGACACTGAAGACTGATTTGAGGCAGACACAATCCTTTTTTTTTTTTTTTTTTAGGTTAAACAGACACCAAAAGGGTACAACACACCACCATTTTGACTGTAACAGCAGGTATATTTATTCCAGTCATAACACTGATAAGGGTAGATCTTTAGGTGACTCAGGTGACCCTGTTCATCTTCCCACAAAACATAGTGCTAGCTGAGCTTGAACAGACACATGGTGCATGTGGAATGTAAATGCGGTGGCCATATGGTATGTCAAAGTCGATCCTTAAAATAGTTTAGAAGCTCAGGTTGTTATAAGTTGTGAGATCTAATATTTGCAAAATGGGTGGGTAGTGATTTAACACCAGGTTAGAGGGTTGGTGGTGGAAATTAACTGTAGCAATACTTATTTATTTATCTATAAAACAATGCTATCAAAACTTATTTGTGCTGCATTTCTACAGGGCAGTGCTATAAACCCTACACATCGTTAATACAGCTGGCACTGTTGCATTTTTTTGGGTATTATTTTCAAGTTTTCTTTAATATATTTTATTTTTCCTAAATCTCATTACCTACTACGGAAACGCCCTGAACCCTATTTCATGAGGAGACGAAAGTTAATCTCGCCCTAATGATAGCCAAAAATGTGCTCATGCAGGAAAAAACTTTAACTGGTTACACTGTTAGCCTAGCCAGCATACTAATTTAGCATAACCTATTGGTTATATGTTTGCATAACTCACAAAACATCCAATGATGGAGGAAGAGGGATTATAAGATGTTCTGATCCTTATTGTGTTTTTTATGATTTGTGGTAAGGAGGTAAAGCTTTTGGGTCATAATGATGAATGGGGAATGACAGTGTTAGTGAGTATTTAGCAAAAATATATATGCCACAACTCCATCACTAAGATTGACAGGCACTGGAGCCACACCTCCATCACTAAGATTAACAGGCACTGAGGCCACACCTCCATCACTAAGGCTGTCTGGCAGTGAGGCCATACCTGAGAGGTGTGGACTCAATACCTGTCAGTCTTAGTGATGGAGGCGTGACCTCAGTACCTAAGACTGTCAGGTACTGAGACCACACCTCATCTTCATCACTATGTCTGTCAGGCACCAAGGTCACACCTCTTCACTTAGACTGACAGACACTGAGGCCACACTTTTATCACTAAGACTGTCAGGCACTGAGGCCACACCTGAGGTCTCAATAAGACTGACAGGCACTGCGGCCACACCTCTTCACTAAGCCTGGCAGGCACTGAGGGCACATCTTCTCACTAAGACTAACAGACATGGCGGCCACACCTCTTCACTAAGACTGACAGGCACTGAGGGCACATCTTCATCACTAAGACGGTCAGGCACCAAGGCCACAGCTCTTCATTTAGACTGACAGGCACTGAGGCCACACTTTCAACCCTAAAGCTGTCAGGCACTGAGGCCACACCTCCTCACTAAGACTGACAGGCACTGAGGCCACACTTCCTCACTAAGACTGACAGGCACTGAGGCCACATCTCTTCACTAAGACTGACAGGCACTGAGGCCACATCTCTTCACTAAGACTGACAGGCACTGAGGCCTGACCTCCACCATTTAGACTGTCAGGCATTGAAGCTACATCTCTATTACTAAGACTGCCAGGAACTGAGGACACACCTCATTGAGGTGTCAGGCATTGAACCCACACACCATCACTTAGTCTTGAGAGGGCCAGAGGTCACACTTCCTTTTCTGTCACTGACACAACCCATGTCTACTACATTACAGTAGGACTTGCAGGCACTGAGGCCAGGCCTCCTTCACTGAGACTGACACACACTGAGGCCACACCTCCTCAACTGAAAATATAGTTATGTAGTAGTGTAGTTATGTTACATTTGTTCCCTTCTGTACACTGTAAGGATCTGTTTAACAGCTTAAAGGCTTTAGAAAGTAGCTGTTAGAGTTTCTAGCTCCATTTGTTTGATAATCAAACGATGCAAACAAAGAGTTTAAGTGATTTTTAGAGATTTGTGCTGCCTGCGAGCCGTGCGGTGGCGTGCCAAGTGTTGGGACACACACGGTGCAGTGGAGGGATAATTTAATCCGGGTTGTAAATGAGTTCCGTCTGGGTTGTGTGTGTGTGTGTGTACTACCCCTACCTTGTATGTGTATGTGTGTATGTATGTACGTGTGTGTCCTTGGTCTTTTTTGTGTTTCTTTATAACCTGAGATGTTGCCCTGGTTTACAGATGAGGGCATGCTGGTGTGTGTGTGTGTGTGTGTGTGTGTGTGTGTGTGTGTG
>JAQKPX010000010.1:4887263-4903406 GCA_030068255.1 Clarias angolensis | reverse complement strand
TATAAGAAAAAAGCTCAAGTTAAATGATTAAAACGTTATCCTTTATGGTTAGACTTAGGGGTAGTAAAATATGTGTGTATCTGTGTGTGAGTAACTCCACACAGCTATAGATGGACTTTAGAGTAAACACACCAAGCTGCTCATAACTGGAGCAATGACCCCACACACACACACACACACACACACACACACACACACACATACACATGCACGCACACACACACGCACACACACAGATTGCTGCTCAATGACCAAGGCCAAGTCTGGTCTGTTTTGTGGGCGCTTGTACAAAACAATCGAAAAATCATTTGTTGGATAACACTGTTCAATCTCTTCTCTGCTCACACACTGTAAATCATCCTGCTCTCGCTTGTGTAAGAATTCTCAAACATTTCCAAAAATAACTGAGTCCAAACAGGCCTGAAATTGTCCTCGTCAGTGGTTTATCCAAGGAAACAAGTCTGGCAAGGACCGCTTTTATGTTGTGTAGATGAGAAGTGGATTATAAAGAGAAAAAAAGAAAAGAAAACCTGAATAGTTACTAACAGAAAGACTTTGACCCAAAATTACAGTAGATGTACACAGCGTTCCAGTTCAACACAATTGTTGTGGTTTAGTCAACTTTTTTTTGGTAACGTAGTACATTCAGACTTAGTTAGAGCATTCAATAATGAGGTAGGACATCCTGTCTTTTATGAACACAAAGAAAACTATAAGGGTATTGGGGCAGCCCATCCCATGTAGATAAACCGTCCATCCCTTATCTACTACATTTACCTGGATAGGGCTTGGAGCCTAGGCTAGAGAATGTATGATGGATGGGGTGGCAACTCATCACAGGTCACAAGCACATAAACACACACATATGGTGCAGACAATTTGGAAAGGCCAATCCAACATGTTTTTGGACTGTAGGAGAAAACCAGAGTGCTTAGAGGAAATACACCATGCACAGGGAGAACATGCAAACTCCACACATGCAAAAATTGGATGCAAGATTCGAACCGCCAACCCACTGAGATGTGAGGTGTCAGTCAGCCCACTGAAATTTTATGTAAGCTAGAATATTACACCATCAGCATAGGCACCACCTCCCAAACGTTGAAGACAGAACTGTAGCAAAAGTGATGAGAATGACATTACAACCTTTTGTAAAGATTCCATCCATCCACCTACAGTAATAACCAGGGCCCGTGGAGGCCAATGGTGATTACCATTGTATTTATTCCCATTTTATGACCATACCTGTATATGACCATCACACATGCATTCACACACAATGGGCACAATGTGGGAACACCAATTAGCCTAATCTGCCTGTCTTTGGACTGTGGGAGAAAACCGGAGTACCTAAAGGAAACCCACCAAGCACAGGGAGAACATGCAAACTCCATGTACACAGCCCCAAGGGGAGAAACAAACCTGGACAAAGACAGCATGTTAAAAAAACGTTAGTGGTTGAAATAGACTTCTATGCAAAAAAATAAACTCTTAAAAGGGTAAATTAGAAAAAGATTCTTTAAAGCTTTCCACTACACAGCTAAGCTTCTTTAATTACTCACACAAGCAGTTAGCTCCAATACCACTGGACTCCCTGTCATCCCCAAGGTCAGATTATCCATCATGAGGAGGTCAAGAAGGTCGTTCAGTGTCAAGGCCCCAGAGCTCTGCATCTCTCTACGTCTGTCTTCTCTTTCCTCCGCTAAGAAGGTGCGATTAACACCCACCCCTTCACTCAACACCATCCTCTTTCCTTGTCCTGTTAGCTCCCAGGTTTGCCAAGCGTCCCTCGGGATTTGAAAATTTGAAAGTTTCCTGAAATTCAGTCAGACCGATTCTGATCAGCCCGGAAGCTGTTGATTACTTTTCTTTAACAGCAGCTCTGACAGTGGAGCAGCTATGGGTTTATTTTAATGCATTTATTGCTGTTTCTATAGTAACATCTCATTCAGAGGGAACCTGTACGGCGGACGATCCACATGATTAGAATATAAAGCACATGCGATATGGTGGGGGTTTCTGCAAGGAGATTTAAGGAATGAGTCTCCAGTTTACTTTGTAACAGTCTGAGATAAAGCTGTAACTTTCCAACATCTTTAGGAGAGAGGAGTATATGCTTTGAGTGTTTTAGTAACATAAGCTTTGGCTAAGATTTTAAGACAGACAGAGTGAGGCTTGTGATGGAATGTCTATTTGTACTGTAGCTGCTATAAAGAAAGTGATAGCAGGAACTCACTTGTTTCTTGTTTCCATGTGTAACTATAAATGGATGACATTCCTCAATAAATATAAGCAGATGTAGTATAAAAGGGAATAAAACACTTGAGAATGTGCTTTTCCTGTTGTTATAGACAAACAAGTACCAGCCAAAGTGATTATTTCCCAATAACAGAACTTCTCGAAGAGTCTTATTCTTAGTTTAGCAGTTATGGTCTGATTGTTTCAGTGCACGGTACTTAGAGTTTCAGTCTAGTGTCAAATGGTATAAAAGGGAATAAAACACTTGAGAATGTGCTTTTCCAGTTGTTATAGACAAACAAATACCAGTCAAAGTGATTGTTTCCCAATAACAGCACTTCCCAAAGAGTCTTACTGTAGTCTTAGTTTAGAAGTTATGGTCTGATTGTTTCAGTGCACGGTACTTAGAGTTTCAGTCTTGTGTCAAAGTGTCAGTTTGATGTCACTGTAATGTCACTCCTCCTCCGGCTCAGGTAGAGGGCGTGGCTTAAAGTTCAAAGGTGGAGTTGTGCTGTAGAAGTCATTTGGATTTTATACCTGTAGTCGTTTTACATCCACATGGTGTTGCCGAGCCAAACGACGTCCTTTGATGCAAGTGTGTGATGACTGAGACATGTAGAAGACGTCATGTTAGGAGTCACATTAAAAATCAGCATGGACTTCCTGCTTCTCTGTTCTTGTTGTGTCGTTTGTGTAAGTGTGTGTCAGAGAGAGACCCCATGTGGATAAGTCCATTCAGACTAATCCTACAGGAAAGGCGCCACTGCGGACAGCTGTTAAGAGTTAGAGAGAGAGAGAGAGAGAGAGAGAGAGAGAGAGAGAATGACTGAGATATCATAAATCATCAGTGCTGGTCTTCATGCAAGCGTAGCACAAGTGTGTGTTTGTGGGCGTGTGTGCGAGAGAGAGAGAGAGAAGCAAATGCATGGCACAAAATCCAACAGGAAAATTTTAAGAATGTGCCTGTTGTGTGCATATATTTAATTTCTCCAGTGTTTCTGCATGTGTGTGAGTGCATGAGTGTGTATGTGTGTGAGTAGTCCAGGTTCCCTCATGTTTCCCTGCAGCATTACTCTGTAGTCTGTAAAGATCACCTTTCTCAGCTTCATCAGCAGCTTTACACACACGACACCGAGCAAAGAAATCATTTCCAGCCGCCGGAGAACACAGAGGTTACCCAGGTTCTGTTTCACTTCAGATGCACACTCATTAGGCCAGATGGAAACTCACAAACGCCTGTCACTCGGGTGGTCCCCTCAAGGGTACGTGCTTTCCTACCTTTAGTTAGAGGATCTAAAGGATGTAGCCTACTTTTAAAACTCATTTAAGGCACATAATTGAACGTTAAAGACCACTGTCGAAACTTTGAGGTTGTTTTTGCATTGTTTGTACCTTCAGGAAGAAGAAAAATTACCTGGATAGTGTCTAACGGTTTATATAGTGGAATAAAAAAAGAAGGTTGAATAAATTTTTGAAAAACAAAATAAAGATAATTAAATTGCACAAGAAATTTGGTGTATCTTGTTTCTGCATGACCATAAATAACATTAACATTTAACATTTAGTGCATGCTAATAACCTCTTTAGATTGGTCATTAAGGATGAAAATGGTCACTCTCCTACAATGAATGGCTGAAAATCTCAGGCCATTGTTTTCGTGTCATAAAATACGAGACCCAATCATCTTACAGCATGCAAATGCCTATAAAGGTGCGTACTCATGTTCCCGAACTTTTAAAACACTGCTATGATTTCTCTTCAGTGAAAAAGTGACTTGGATCCCTGTGCTTTGGATACTTGTGACTACAGAATCTGTAAACATGCTGCACACCACATCACTATGTGAAGGTGTAAAAGACACAGGACTGATGGTAGTGCTTGCCTTTTCTCCTCCGGACAAGCTTTTTCCAACCCCCAACAATCAGAAAGGGGATTTTTCCCACTTTTTTTGCTGTGCTCCCAGATATGTACTGTATGAACGTGAGCGCTACAATCAGTCCTGTGTCATGCCAACAATAAAGCATCCTGAGACCATTGATGTGTGGGGTTGCTTTTAAGCCAAGGTAGTGGGCTCACTCCCAATTTTGCCTAAGCATACAAAGAATGGTACAAAAACATCCTCCAAGAGCAACTACTCCCAGCCACCCAAGAACAGTTTGATGACAAACAAGGCATTTTCCAGCATGATGGAGCATCTTGCTACAGTATATGGTAAAAGTAATAACTAAGTGGCTTGGGGAACAAACCATGGCCAGGAAACTCCCCAGACTTTAATCCCATGAAGAACTTGTGGTCGATCCTCAAGAGGTGGGTGGACAAACAAAATCACACAAATTCTGACAAACTCCAAGCATTGATTAGGCAAGAATGGGCTGCCATCAGACAGTACTATATGGCCCAGTTGATTGACAGCATGCCATGGTGAATTGCACAGGTCTTGAAAAAGAAGGGCCAACACTGCAAATATTGACTCTTTACATAAACTTAATGTAATTGTCATTACATTAGACTGTTGGCCACGGCTGTAAAGGTTGGTAGTCCAACCCAGAACATACTGTATGTGCTTCTCATTTCTGGCCATCTCATTTTTGCTTCCATTCTACTCCAAGAGCATTAGTGAGCTCTGGTATTGAGGTTGTGGTATTGATGAGGTTTTATTGCTCTTCATGCCAAAGGTGTTCAGTGGGGTTGAGGTCAGTCAGGGTTCTGTGCAGGACCCTCTTCCCAGAGCTCACTTTGTGCACTTGTTCACTAGAACGGGTTTGGACCTTGTACTTCCAATGCAAGGAAATTGTAATGTGACAGCTTGGGGAAGAACCAATGTGATGGCAGTGGGTTTAACCATATTCTAACATCTTTCTTTATAATGTGATGTCACACATTAAATCAGGTGTCCCAACTTGCTAAGAACAGACCAATTTTTCTGATGAGATAAGGACACAATATGAAACATTCTTCAACTTCAAAGCTCTCCAACCCTACAGTTCATGTATAAAAGCACTTGTGCAGGTAATAATGGATGTTGAATCGGTAATACATGGTTCAGGTGTGTGTGAAGGCTGAAATTAAAGAACGTGTGGATTAGCTAGAGGATTACACATACACATATTGTTGTCTCATATAATTCTGCCTGAGGCTTTAACCCAAAGTGGAACACTCAAGTGAGCAAAGTACTCCTTCTAATCACATATCTAAGCTTAGGTTCAAGGTTGGGATGCTAACACTGGCTTTCTGTCAGTGAGGAGATTTGAACTCTCAGCATGCTGGGTATTGGGCCTGAACTTTGACTACTACACCTGTATGCTAATATATCTTTTAATACAATTTTCTCTCAACATGCAAAAAAACGGAGAAACATTCCTCATGACACCTTTGTTAACATGTTTCTGCAAGTAGCATAAATTATCAAATTTAACTAACGCATGATTCAGCTTGAATAGAGGTTACCAGGCTGGTTTTTAACAACACACACACTCACAGGGCAGTCCCTTATAGTCCCTTTATAGTTGAGCAGGCCCTTATAACTCATGCATGAAAACGTGATGGTGTGAGGTCAGTGAAACATAACGAGGCAATATAGGACACGTTTTCTGGCTGCGTGATTGAGTGGATGTTCACTAAAAGTGGCCTGTTTGAAACATGACCCGACAGGAAGCCTTAAATGACCTTGGTGCAATGCTGGAGTGGGAATCCGGAGGGTCGAGAGAATTCCCGGTGGGCTGCTCATGTTTCGAGCTGATTATCACGCACTAACAGCATTACACTTATGAAAGAACTTTGCCACAACCAGCCCTTAACATTTACCGCATTTATACAAACGCACAACGACGCTCACGTAACTAAGCACTTTTTTCTGCCTTTCACTCAACGTCACAACCAAATCTGTATCCATGGTAATTTGCAGGGATTAAATTAGCAGCCACTCCCACTGGGGTTAGACCCTTGTATTGCAGTTGGTCTGCTAATGAGTCTCATTGGCGAGGGTGAGTATAGATGATTAAACTTGTTGCCTGGAGGGTTGTTTTTTACATCTTGATGGATGTCTAGTGTAGATCTGAAGGTCAAAAAAGAGAAAGAACAAATGTTATGCTGAGAAAGATAAAAAGAAAAGCAATCAGGGTTACTGTGGAATAATGGATAGTTTGAGGAAGTATGCAGTGGGAACACTATTGCATTTAACCAATCAGTGCTGGGATAGACAGCATCATGACCAAACTAGGACATAATAATTATCATTTAAATTTCATTCCCTTTTTTGATATATGGTCTAATACATAGCAAATTAGTTAGGTTATCCATTTAGGATGATGGTGCCGAGCCACATATGATGTTTGAGGCAGCATTTGTAACTTGTAAGTTACAGTAGACAGTACAATCAGTAGACAGTCAATCAGTACAGGACAGTGGCTTAGTGGTTAGCATTGTTGTCTTGCACCTCCAGGGTCCGAGTTTAATTCCCGCGTGATGAGTCTGTGTGCATGAAGTTTGCATGTTCTTCCCGTGCTTAGGTGGTTTTCTCCATGTACTCTGGTTTCCTCCCATAATCCATAGACCTGCAGGTTAGACTAATTGGCATTTCCAAATTGCCTGTAGTGTGTGAATGTGTGTGTGAATGTTGACCACGTCGTAAAATGTCAATAAAATGTCAATCACCATTTGCAGTTGGCTAGTTGGACTACAGAGGTTCCTAGATGGATGGATGGAGGTTACACAGCAAAATCTGTAGTGTTAATTGGTGTTGAAATTTCTGGTGTTAATTGATCAATTTTGCTGTGTAGTCTGTTAGTTAGTCATGTTATTCAGCTAGCTTTTTAGTACTAAATTTAACTTTGAACTTGGAAGTGATATTCACGAGAACACTATGCCCAGGCAAGCAGGACATATACTGTAGATGTCCACTAAGCCGAACTAACAATCTAACTCACTAAAAAAGTGTATAATACAGGTAATGGGGTTTTGACATTTTGCACTTAGCATTACAACACTGCAACCCACGCTCCCGTTGGTTCAACCATCTCGAATCACAAAACCCAGTCAGAAAATTTTTAATATCACAAGAACAGAACAGTCAAGTGGAATATTCATGTAAGCATTCGATTAAACATGACCACACTGACAGCGTTATGTGCTCCTGAGCTTGAGCTACACTGAAAGTGCTAACAACAGAGATAAATGTGATATTGTAAACCATTATTAAATGTTAGGCAATTATTGTGACATGAAAATTTTACCTTGGCAGATGCGTGCTTCTCGTGCACTCGTATTAAAGTCTCATATAACACTTTTGCCACACGCACGCACACACACACGCATTCATGGGAACGGACACATCCTGTATCCACTAGTTGGTTTCAGATTGAGGCTTATCAGGTTAACATTTTTCATCTCTCTGCTGTCAGAGCCTGCACAGGTTCCCACAGAGGTGGAAAGCCCCGTCCAAGTATACACACAGTGACTCTCTGCCGTCTTCGAAGTTTAGCCTCGGGGGTGACGAAAGGTCACACGCTCAGTAACCTTAATTGCCCTCTGACCCCAGTGTATAGAGCTGTTGTGTGAAGACATAGGGAAGTCATGGCTGTACCTCTGATCTGAATTTGTGTGTGTGTGTGTGTGTGTGGTGGAATTTGCAGTATTTTCTTCCTTGTTCATGCATATAACATGCTAAAACAATTTCAAGATGTTGTATAATGTATATATCTGTATCTATTCATGTGAATGCCTGCATGTGATTGTATCATATGTCTGTGTGCCTGTGTGTGTGTGCATGTGTCTCATTGAGGCCCAGTTTTGGTTTGTTCCCAGTGATTCTCTCTTTCCCCCCGCTGCGGTCCAGATGCGCGTTTTGAACTCCGCTGTTGTCGCCGGCTCATGTTTCTGAGTGTTTATTGTTTTCCGCAGGCAGACAAGGGGTGGGGGAGGAGGGTGGAGAGAGAGGGAGAGAAATGGAGAGAGAGATTGAACTCTCTCTTTCTCTCTTACACACACACTCTTTTTATAGGCTAAACACGGTCAGCCCACGACAAACTCAAGACCACATCCATTAACTGCTCGCCATAAATTTCCACTGTTGTGACCCACTTCGTTCTCCATACACTTTTGTGAATTACTGGTGTGTAATATCGTAATGCACTAAGTAGAGAGTAATCCGTAGTGTACAGCACAGTAAAATTGTGGTTTATGCTAATGTTATATATGATACCGCCGTATTATACACATTGGGTGCTAGTGGGCTTTTCTGTCTTGGTTTACTATGGTTGTCGTGGTTTTTCTGGTGGTCTCTGGGCAGAGAAAAATTACCACACAACTAATAGAGCTAGCTACTTAATGCATGCCTTTTCACCCATTTAATTGTTAAAACCAAGAGGAAACAAGTATCTATGAAGGAGACAGAGAAAGCACTCCACACCACAGAACCAGAAGTCCTACATCCAGAGTCAGCTCTGGTTCAGCTCTGGTTGAGCCAAAAGGTCCAGAAGATGGTGTATCATGGTTAGAGGAGATGGCTCAGTCCCATCATCTTTTTCAATATCGCTAATGACACAGAGAGTGTTAATTGGCTCTGTATGCAGAAAAGGGCAGATATTGCTTTCCTCCCAGTGTATTTAGCTGCTCAGTGATACACGAGTAGTATAACTAACAATTACAGTGGCTTCATGTATGTCAGAATTTCTGGGTTCGTAGGTGATGCAATAGGGGAAAGCCAAATGAGTGGGAATTCGGAAACAACTAAATTATGAGAAAATTGGGTAAAAAGAAAAGAAAAATACATTAAAAAATAAATGTCATTGTTGGTATGAATATCGGGTTACACATACACTAGTATGTGGTTTGGGTGGTTGACTACGCCTTGTTCTCATTGGGAAGAGGCCAAAAACAACAACAGTTTTTCTGTTCTCATTAACAGTGTTGCACTGTGCACCCAGATTTTACTATTCCCATGTACTTACTGTCACATCAACCATTTCTCGAGTTCTTGAGTGCAAAGAATGCCATAAGAAATACTGATATACATCTTAAGTGGTTTCCTAACTTTTTCTCAAACCAAGCAGCAAACAATGTTGAGAATCATTAATATTATACTGCAGTTTATGTGGTCAGTGTATTTATTTATTTATATATATATTTTTTGTGACTAGCCTACTATTAGTTTCGAGTATCTCATCTAGTCGTATTGGTCTGCTACAGCTTCCGAACCTTTTTTTGTCTATTTTGTGCCTGGATGAAAATAGTACTGACTATATACAGTAGAACAGCCATTTGTCCCCTTAAAAACAAAAATATCCACATTCACAAAACAAGAAAGAAAATATAAATAGCGTGTTCTGATTTAGCATAATTATTGGCTTAATCAAAGCTAAGTAGTTTTATTATCTCTACTTCACTAGCTAGCTTGCACTGGCGTATACTTTTTTTAAGCTGGTAACTTTAAATGAGCGTCTCCTCTGCAGCAGAGGTAAGTTTTGATCTTGCTTTCCTGGGATGGTCTTTATGAGAGCCAGTTTCATCATGGTGCTTGATGGGTTTGGCAAATGCACTTAGCAATACTGTTCTTGCAAGAACTCTTCCAAAACAGCTGTCCTTCATGTCTTAATATAAAAACTGACTGTTGTTTACTTACCTAATGCAGTTTGTGTTATTTCATAGTTCTGAAAAAATCAGGTATTGTTTTAGAAGGTAGAAAATAAATCACAAAACAAAAAGAACATTGAATTAATGGGTGTGTCCAAACTTTGACAGGTACTGTATATTTGAAAGCTTGTAATTTGTTTTTTAGGTTTCAGCTAACAGTTTCGTTGTGTAAAACACAATAAGGTTTGAACCTTGAAACTCTTGATCTAAGTTACAAATGATTAAATGCAAGGACTTGCAAGCTAGCTGTGTTTATACCATTCAGATTAGGCTAAATGTCATTTGCAAATTTCCCATAGTGTGTGAGTGAGTGAATGAGTAAGTGCGAGAGTATGTGCATGCTTGTGTGCCCTGTGATGGACTGCCAGACCGCCCCACACACCCCCTCCTAGGGTGTACCATCCGAAGTGCCATGATTCCTCTGGGAAAAGCTCCAAATCTTCTGCGACCCTGTACAGGATAAGCGGTATAGAGAATGAGTGAGTTATAATGTATTATCCATGAAACATTTGGGTCATAAGGTTTTACATAACAGGTAAGAATGTCACTGACAGATTTAACCAATAAACGTCTTCTAATGTCAAGAGTTCTTACATTGTAAGATTTTGAGTCTCCCTTTGAAGTCACAAAACATCCCCTGAACAGTAAAAATGTATTTTATGTCTGCTGTGCTGTAAAAATGCTGTTTTGTTAGTCCTTATATCTGACCCAGAAAAGCTTGGCGTTTCCTGCATTTTTGTGTTTAAGACATTGGAAAGATATACATGTGTGTGGTGTCAGGAACACGTGTGCCTTCCAGTAGCCCACATTATTGACCCAAAGGCTGATCCTGTATTGCCTTGGCTGGTTATAAATTATAAGATATTTTCTAAACGTCAGTTTGATATTCCAGTTCTGGTCAGCCATAAAAGTATTGAACCGCAAGACATCTGTCTTTCATAACTCCCGCACACTTAAATATTGTTTTATTGTAATCAAATCATTGAATCCCACTGACAAATAATTTTGCTTCTTCTATGCATGCACTCTTGAAATGTCACTGAAATTATTTGCTATTTAATTTGTTTTTTTTTGTGAAACATATACTTCTTAAAGGATCGATGTGTGCTAGTGTCTTTATACGTAAATCCTGCATTAACAAAACGGTTTGGCGACTTAAACGATGTTGCCACCGCAAATCCAGTCAATCAGCCAAGATGTGCTTGGTGTCTGACTTTTGCTTCTTTAATTTGAAAACAGATAGTTGGGCATTGTGGCAAACTAGCAATGGCAGTCTATTGTGCACAACCCAAACCACATCCAGTTATTCTGTGATCTCACACAGCTTTGCTGATGTGGTCGAAGTCATAATGAGACTTCCTGTCTCATCTATAAACAATAGCAAAATTTATCAAAGCAGCGAGTGACAATCTGCCTCCATATGTTTGAGGGTGGATCTGGAAGTGATGCAAATGATCAATAGTTACACATTTTATTTATTCTTTCATCATTTTACCTAACCACTTTATTCTGCTTGGGGTCATCTAGTGTATACTGGATTTATACTACATTTATGGGGTTTTACTTAAGATTTTTCCTTTCTCAACTGCAAGTCAACCAAGGCATTTTTGTTTTGCTGCTTAATGCACCTATGAATGACTATCACTGTTGTTAGCTACTGCACATTATCTTTCTAGACCTAGTATTAAATTATGGTGTGTTAAACAGCAAAACAAACATGCTTTGGTTGACTTGCAGTTGAGAAAGGAAAATGTAAATTAGTCTTTTCAAATAACTTTCTTCCTTGAGTATGGGCAACATACAATACACTTACTGACTCTCACTCTTTTTCTATAATGCTTAACCTGTACAGGATCACAGGAGGCACGAGGTGGGGTAAACCCTAGATGAGGTGCAAATCCATCACAGACCATGCTGACACACTATGGGGAACTTGGAAATGCCAATTACCCTACTCTGCATGTCTTTTGACCGTGGGAGGAAACTAGAGTGCCCGAAGGAAACCGACCAACCACTGGGAGAACATACAAATCCCCCACATACAGACCTGGAATCAAACCATGGAATCAAACCATTCACCCTGGAGGTGTGAGGGCATGGTGCTAACCTCAACACTACCATGTTGCCTCATAGAGCATACATGCATGAAAAACTTTACACAGTTTAGTTACATGTAAGCCATGTTACGCTTCTACCAAACACATTGGTCTTTCATTTTCTGATCTGAATGGTGTATTATCCAGAGGGATGCAGATGAGTAGTTGAGGGTTAAGCTTCTTGCTCAAGGACATAACAGGGTCAGTTTGGCAGTGCAAGGATGTGAACTCTTAACCTGCCAATCAGTAGGTCATTCACTCAGTCAATATTTGTCTGGGAATCTTTCTTTTTTATTCACCTGATCTTCTGGCGTGGGAAAACTGAAAGGAAGATTTGATCCCTAATAATGTGAAGGCAGAACTGTGAACTACCTAAATTGGCTTTTTTTGTTTTTGTTTAATCAGAATTTATTGGAATTTTTACTAAACCTTTTATACATGCCCAAGGGTCTTGTGCTGAAATGGTACAGAAGGATGCAGCAGTCTGAAGTGTGTGTGTGTGTGTGTGTGTGTGTGTGTGTGCGCGTGTGCGCGTGTGTGTGTATATTTGCTGTGTCTGGCTCCTCTCAAGCAATTTCATCTCCCAAAGCAAAGAGACTTAAACAGCCTCAATTAATTCTGTTTTGTCCCCAAACAACCTCCAGAGGCTGAAACAATGCGGGTTAGCTAACAGCAGTCATGCTTTTTCGCTTTCTGCTGCCAAGGTACACGAAGAAGAGGCATAATGAAGAAAGATGGAGAACAGACACTCAACTTGCTCCAGCGTCAGGTCCTTGGTGTCCATTTAGAGGGTTTTGAAGGCCAGAAGCTAATCCTGCATTAACATTTACTTTTGTTCATTGGGTAGACTCTTTTATCCGGGGTGATGTAAGAGCAGGGCAGAATTCAGTTCAAGCACAGGACTGCTGGGGTTAGCTTTTACTGATACAAAATTACCAATTTAACTAAAATGTCTTCATTTGTAATTTTTAAATGAAACACTTTTTCAAAGGTTTGGCCTTGTGCTTAAATCATGATGCAATACTCAATAACTTTTAGCACACTACACAATTAATATGTTTATGAATGTGGACCAAAACTGCTAATTGACAAAGATTTATTCGGTTATTTAAGATTATAATATGATGTACTCACAAGTGGTTAATTTAGTTTCATGTGGATGTCTAAGTGCTCAGACATTTTGGACCAAAATCTCAGAATGTGATCTCGTGCCTAACATCCTTAACAACAGAATGCTGTTACTTTCCAACAAGTACTTGTGTACTTACAGGGTACACAGTACCACATTAAATATACTAGTACATACTACTGGCAAAACAGGAACTTAAAAAAAAAAACTTTAAAACTTTAAAAAAAGAAAAATTTCTTATGAGCACTCCTGACCTCATGATTCCATAATCCAGATCTACATTCATCCCAAGAAGTCAAATGTTTCCTTCCCCAAAAGTTTATTTCATAATGCAAGACTAGCTACATAATGCAAGACTTATGTAGCTAACGCATAGAATAAGCTCAAAGCTACAAGTTTAACACTATACAAACGACATGCCTAAATCTTTGTCTCCAATGTACAACCCCACTCAGAGACATGTCGTGGCTGATCGACTACATTTAAGGGGAAAAAGGGCACATTGTGCAAATGTCATTTTTGGCCAAACTTCTGCTTTAACCAGATAATCTTGATTTATTTAGATTTGCGCTTCACTTTGTTAACGTTAATGCATGATGATGATGGATCAGCACAAACATTTTTAAGTGTAATGTAGCATGCACACACATGCACAGTATTGCAGTAAGTTTAATCATTAGAAGTTGGGAAAGTGGAGGACTGCTATGAGGTCAGGCCTCACACCTGTTCAAGCATACACACGTATATATACACACACACACACACACACACACACACACACACACACACACTCATGCACACACATGCTGTGCGAATACTTAGCCGTGCCTGAAGTAGATGAGGCATTAAAAGCCTCTCGGGTTAGTTATAAACTCTCTTGCTCTCAGCTAAACAATGTTCGGAGAATGTTAGAAATTAACCGCCAAAGCAAATAAGGCTATTAAATAAGAACGTGGTTATTATTTATAATGACAGTATTAGGTGTAAACACAGAAAAATGCATGAGACAACACAAGGAAAATAAAAGGGATAATTATCAGTACTGAGGTTCATCCCTCAGGCTATGACGGTGTGCCATGAAAATAATTTTGCTCTTCTCCAGCAAACCTGAATTATCACCAGCACTGTATCCAAATACACATGTACACACGCACATGCTTTTTGACTTACTCCCAAACTTTTCTCACCAAAGCCACCCTGTTACGCAACTTTCCCGCTAACACGAGAGTGACACGCAGGTCAGAAAGGAGCGGTTGTGGGAACTTTTGCACACTCACAAACACTCAGCTTTATCTTTTGGCAAGGACCACTCGGATATATATGGTCATAAAGACAGACAGAAGCAGTGATAGACAGGTCATGCTTGTCAAAACAGATACAGGCACCATATTATGTTTAGTACAAATTTTGTTATGTACATTTAGCCTGTCTGCATTATTATGTACAAAACCAGAAGAATATTTGCCTACCTGAAAAGAAAGCAACATTTTACATAACAGATAAAAAGTTTAGAGATAAAAAGAAAAAAAAACTAATGTATAGAACTAAGAACAACTCTGGCATATTCTCCAACACACACAACACTAATAACTATTTTACATATAAAACAACACAAATGTATATCTAACACTACTGATTATTTTCAAGCAAAGATTTTTAACACAAATTATTGACTATTTAATTTATTACATAGTGTTACATAGTATTACATATGTAATGTTCTTTACAGAAGTTTATTTTATGTAAAAATGTTTTCAAAGACATTTTTGCTTATTTATTTATTTATTTATTTATTGTATGTGCCCAAGACTTTTGCGCAATACTGTGAGCCAGAGTGGGTAACACGCGTTCCTTTCTAATTTTATGCAAAACCCAGGAATCTGCATTAGGTTTGTTGTTTCCAACAAAAAACAAATAATGTTATGTAATATTAGTATTAATTTTGTCAATAAAAATAATGCCGAAAAGTACTTGTTGACACATTTTTTTCCTATGACTAAGACGAGATGATGACGAGACGTCATGGATATTATTGAGCAGTGACGAAATCAGCATGCAATATTGTTAGATATATTGTTATATATGACAGATATAAGTATCTGTCTTTATTTTTGTCAACATTTAATTATGGCTTGAGCATCACTGTTTCCAGGGTCACATCGCACGGTATATCAGGAGTAGTTTGCGTCTGCAGTGACGGGATGTTACAAGCTCAGTCATCTTTAACTCTTTGTCATCAATTCAATTAAATTCAATTTATTTGTATAGCGCTTTTAACAATTGTCATTGTCGCAAAGCAGCTTTACACAATCAAAAGAATTATTTAGGTTTGTATGAAATGTGAATGTGTATGAATCAAAATGATAAGACTGTCTCTGATGAGCAAGCCGAGGACGACGGCAACAGTGGCAAGGAAAAACTCCCTGAGATGGTAATAGGAAGAAACCTTGAGAGGAACCAGACTCAACAGGGAACCCATCCTCATTCGGGTGAAAAACGGATAGCAGGGATTGATCTGCATAATACTATGTGAGACTGGAAGATCAGTATAACAGGAGATGGGTTTAAATTAAATGAAGTCCAGTTTGTTCCTGGAGGCTCAGGTAGACTGTAGGAAATTCCAGTCCTGAACTATCAAGCGACTGAAGTCACATGTCCTCAGAGAACAGCTGTCTGCATCAGTCGAGGACAGGACCGTCTTCATGGAAAAGTGGAACTATCCCACCACACGCATCCCAGGCAGACCACACGGAGCATCCATGCGACGAGATCTCCAACCAGAAGCAGGACTCCAGGACGAGTTAGGGTGCTTTCACACCTACAGAATTTGGTGCGTACCAAACGTGTTTGTTCCCTTGGTTCGGTTCGTTTGTGTTGATGTGAATGCAATCTCGGTACTTTGGTGCACACCAAATCAATCGACCCGAGACCTGCCTGAAGGGGTGGTCTCGGACCGCTTTATCCGCTCTACTTTGATGAATAAACCAGGAAGCTGGTTTGGAGTCGCAGCCGCGAATCGTGTTCGAAATTAATTATCTGAAAATAATGATT
>JAQKPX010000010.1:4875099-4885621 GCA_030068255.1 Clarias angolensis | reverse complement strand
AAAAATAAAACAAATTAACCTGCATTTTACCTTTGAAAAGAATCGCGACAGAGCAGTGTTTCTGTGTAGAGCAGAGAAAGAGTGTTTGTGTGTTTGTGAAGGCGAAAATAGGAGAGGTCTGTGTGAGTGTGTGTGGCATGGTGTCCAATGACGCGCGCGAACACAGGCAGAGAGCAGGCTGAGCCATGAGCAGAGAGAGAAAATGGATTTTTAACCTCTCTAATGAGACTACACGCGCGCTGCTGTACACAGACGCATACAGACACAAAATAAAATATGTTTTACGCGCACACATGTGGTCACAGTGTTATACTAAACAGCACACGCGTGCACTGATTATACCAGTAAGTGATGCGCACTAAGACCCAGCAGGGGAGACGATTACCCACAATTCTGCAGCGCAAGAGAGGAAAAAAACGTTGGCCCAGTTGTGATCACGTGACACTCGGCGTCAAAACAAGAAGCGTATGCGTGATACATGATACTCGGTACTCATAAACCAAGACTTGTTCGTTTTCCAAGTCAAAATGTATTACAAATCTTTGCTCGTCTTGCGGATCACTCGCAAACCGCATTAATCGCTATCCAAGGTTTCACTGTATACTTATAATGACTCTATAAACAGACACACAAACACAAAACCATTTACCTGCCAGACTTTTGAACCACACTCCAGTCCAGTAGGTGACAACTACTAAAACTCGATTTAAAGAAGCAACTTAAAAACAAGAAGTTTACCAAAGTTACTTCTTTGCAGAGACAACAAGGTTGTGTGAAAAAATATTCTCAATGTTTGTGATGGTTCTCAGCATTAGTCATCTTCCATCATATTTTATCCTCTTGAGGCCCGAATGTCCTCATATGTCCTCATATTTCTCCAAACGACATTGGCTATACACTGATCAGCTGCAAAACTAACACCAATGACAGGTGAATTGAATAACAAGACCGAATTGCCAGTCAAGACGGATCCCACAAAGTTTGCTGATAAAATTCAATGTTGGCCTTGATAGAAAGGTATCAGAACACTCAGTGCATCACCACCTGCTGCTAAAATTATGGGGCTTAGCAGGCAAATAGTTCAAAGTTGTTGATCCAGCCTCAATATTCCCCAGACCCTAATCCGACCATGCATCCATGGGATGCACCAGATAAACAAGTCTGATCCATGGAGGCACCACCCCACAACCCACGACACCCAAAGGATCTGCCACCAAAGTCCTGGTGCCAGACACTACAGCACATGGTGTCCAGACTTGAAATATTGTACAGTCGTGCCCCAAAGGGCCAGGACTGACCTGTCAGAAGATAATATCAGATGATAATAAAGAGAAACACTGATTAGAAATTGCAATGTACACAACAGTAGACACTTGGTCTCAAGAGGTTAAAGTGGGTGTGGGAACAACTTCTTGACTACAATCTCCATTTAGGAGCCATGGTGGCTTAGTGATTTGGACTGTTGCCTCTCACTTCCTGGATTGGGGGTTTGAATATGCCTCCACTTTAGTGAGAGTCAAGTCTCTCCTATGTTCTCCTAGCGCTTGTTGGATTTCCTTTGGGGACAATGGTGTAGGACAAGACATGCGGTGTAGACTGATTTCCAGGTTTTCCAAAGTGCCCACTGTGTATGATTAGCTGTGTGTGCATGTGGTCTGCAATGGGCTGGCACCCCATCCCGGATGTCCCACCTTGTGAGTTCCCTGGCATAGACCCCAGGCATCCTGCAATACAGGATAAGCGGTATGGAGACCGGGTGGACAGATGGATGGAAAACTCCATTTATCAATAAAACAGCCATTCCAATAATGCTCATGCTGTCTGGAAGATTTCATTCTTCTCCCTCATTACATGTGGTTTGTACCTACACCCACTGGTCATTGTAATGTCCACGTTCCATTCATTTCTCTTTCATACGGTGTATACAATTATGTGTAAAATGCAACCCTAGCCTTTTTACATGCCTTTATGCAATAGAGGGTGAATGGAGAGTTTAGGGAGATCAGAGAAGTGAACATGACTTGCGCCACTCCTCCTAATCATGAGCAAACAGGTCAGGGTGGATCGATTTAGGCTACAGTCATCATCAGACAGTGAAAGCAAAACAGACATCACCAATCGGTGTGCAGCATCAAACTTGTGTGGGTACTGTGGTGACGTGTCATGTTTTGCATTTAATTGGGCAATAAAACGTTTGTTATTCTGCTATGATTGTCCAAACTGATCCACCCTGACCTGTTTTGCTCATAACCGCAAAATGTGGGAGCAGCGTGAGAAAAAAAGGAGGTTCTCATGGGATACAAACATGGAAAAGTCAGATTCCTTTTAATACATGTCATATTTTTGGGCCTCAGTATTATCTTTTGATACTTAACCTTGCTAGTCAATAAACAAGTTTAGAACCGTTTCTCCAGAAACATAACCAAATAAACTTTAAAAAATTTGTTTACCAGAATAGCAGGAAATGTCTGAGTAAAAAAACAAAAAAGAACAAAAAAGGTGCTTGAATTGATCTGCCCCAAAAGTTCTGCCAAAAAAAAACAAAAAAAAAAAAACAGGCAAATTCTCACTTCATGAATCCATTTCTTGCTTGTCGCTGTTCCTAGCATTTGCTAATCAATCACATTAGGTTAGCACTACTTCCCGACTCCAATGGGGGGAAAAAAACACACAAAATAACTTAAAAGCAATGCTTCTCACCAGCATCCAACATGGATTGCAACTACTATAACCTACTAATTATTGCAGTTATTTTTATGTGATACAGCCATTTGCCACCTCATACACCATTATTTACTACCATTTTCATATGGGTTACTTCCAGGTCCCAGCTTTCAGTTTCTTTCAATCTTCAAAAAACATGCTGGTTGTTAGATTGGCTGGAGTAAAAATTCCCAGAAAGGTCACTAAGTAATCTGAATGTGTATGTGTATGGTGCCATGAAATGGAGTGGTATTGCATTCAGAGGAGGTTCCTGCTCACCGGTCCATCGTTCCTAGAGTCACCTTGGATTTATACCAACTCTTCCATGCTCGTATTGTTGTTTTGTAAATTAATGTACTGGCACAGAACAACATTTGCAAACCATGCAATCGGCCCATTTTATCTTCCCATGCCCCTTGCATTCTTGATGTCTTTCCAGCGGCTATGACAGGCACCGGAGGAATGTCATGTGAATGGTGCAATAGAAAAAGCATTTCTGTGATGACATTGTAGATTCCTATGTCTCAGAAACACAGTGCCTTTTGGAAATACTTGCTAAGGAATTAGTCGCTGGAGGATTTTGTTCATTCTTTTTCTGTTGTATTCAGTTCTGCTTGTAATTGTAACGGAAGAAATTATAATAAGTGGTCTATTCTGTGTACATGTTGATGGAGGACATTTGGCTTTGCTATTCACTAGATTGACACTAGATTGAGGTCATTTTACTATCCTCGTAGTTTGAATTGTGCACGCGTTCTCTCCATCACTTTGCTTGGTTTAGATTCAATATGTAACAATATTCATCATGTTTTACCGTTTGGTGTTTCATGTTACAATCCTGATGCCATACCCCATGCTGTTCATGGCAGATCCTCTCTCTCTCTCTGACCTAACTGTCAGTGAGTCGTTGTCCTGCTTAACAAACTGTGATTCATGTTTTGGCTGCAGGCGTTTCCCAGGACGGGCGGCCTTAATGCACATTAGCCAGTTTTTCAGTTGGCCGAGTAAAATTAGCTGTGTGGAAATGCTTCAGGCAAAAATTGTGATTGGACACAAGCACACTGGACAGGAGACAGTGTGGGCTTTGGAAAACTGTAAAGATTTGGGATATTTTTCGGTCAAGCGTCTCCATACCATATAATTCTAATAAATCTAACAAATGGCTTCTTCTTCATCATCTCTCTCAAGGTTTCTTTTTGCTCCAATTGTTCAATCAATCCAACCATAGCTTTTCTTTCATTCTCTTGCTTACTCCTCTGTTTTTGTCTCCGTTGCATTCACTTCCACCAAATCTTTCTTCCTTATCTGTCCATCTTCCTCTATCTTTAATCCTCCTTCCTCTCTGGCTCAATCTCACTGTTTATTCGACCAATTTTCTCTCACTTTTTTCCCCTACATCTTTGTTTATGTACATATATTTCCTCCCTTAATATTATTTACCCCTCTATGTCTAGTCCATATCTTATCCCCTTATCTCTATATCTTAATCTGTTTTCTTTCTTCTCAGTCTAAGTGGTTTGTCTTTCTTGTCTAATTCCTTTCCACTGTTGTCTCCAGTGTGTGTGTGTGTGGTGTAATTATCCACATCAGCCCCGCCCAGATGAGGAGGTGGGGCTGTTTGGGAGGAGGGAGGGAGGTGGCAGGGAAGGAAGGGGGGTTGCACTTTCCTTTCAGAAAGTGGCACTATTATCTATTCATAGCTCCTCTTTAAAGCAGCTGGTCCAATCACAGAATAAAGGCCACTGCCCCCGTGTGCACCTCTGGTTCATAACAGAACCCCATCACTGCTGCCCTTTTCACTCTCCATCTTTTTTCTGTCATTCTTTCCCTCTTGTAAAGTGGAGGAATTGGTTCAGGAGGGTGTGCACCTCCATATAGATCACCCCAAGCCAGCTGTCATTACAGATGCGCCAGTCGCTGTAGCTCCAGCTCTGGGATTACATTCTGGTCCCAGTTGATGAATTATATATCCGTCAGTGCTTATTAATTGGGGTTTAAAATGGGGGGTTCTCCAGAGATCAGGTGGATTTGATAGATAAGGAATTGATTCACCTACCCCAAGGCATGTTTGGTGTCCGACGCTGAGCTATATGTGGCTAATAATAATGAAAGCTTGAAGCCCTTACCAGGGCTTTACCAGGCTTTGTTTTGTTGTTTAGTATTTCATTCAACTTAATTTATTTTTATTTACATAGTGCTGTTAGCAATGGTCGTTGTCGCAAAGCAGCGTTACAGAATCAATATGGAAATGAGTTTGAAAAGTGTGAGGAAATATTAATAAATTATAATTATCAAATTGTCCCTAATGATCAAGCTGATGGTGATGTTGCTACAGATAGCAGGAATTTATCTGTGGTCATACTGTTGTTCAGAGTACTGGAAGTTCAGTATAATAAGAGAGTCGTGTAAGTATATATAGAGTCCACTTTCGTTATTGGATGCTCAGGGACGAAACTGTTTGTGGAAATTTTAGGCCTGACCTATTGAGTGACTGAAGTCACAAGTCATCACAGACCAGCATCAGCAAGTCCAAGAACATCTTCATGGTCAAAAGGAACTGTCCCCAGGCACCACACACATCCCAAGCTTCTGACGAGATTTGTGCGAACCCTGTAGTTTGGTGACATTAATACATACTCTTAATGTTTTAAAAAGTAAAACAAGTCAAATGCTTACCTGTAAGACTTACCTGGATGATACTTACAGAGCATAGCTTTAAATCTTAAATAGTTGGCCAGGCTATTTCAATTTGTTCTTTGAAATGCCTTCTCATACTTAAGTGTGACGTAGCATGTGGCAAGTGAGCAACACAAATATCTCCAGTACATCAAAGGCACATTAGTGATGTAGAATTCCCTCGTATTTTCAGAAGAAGACAAGAATACTGGTTAGGTTATAACATTACCAAGAGAATGAAATCATAAGAACTTACCTTAGTTAATGTATATGCAGGCATCTATTTAAAAAAATAAAAATAAATTAAAAAAACATGTTTTTTCTCCTAGTGGCACTTCATATGACTGGTTTTAAACTTCCTTCAGGACGGAAAATAATAATTTTCTCTCCATTCATTCTTGAAGGTTCTGTTTTCATAGTCTACTTTCCTTTTCTTGGAGTAAGCCATGCTTTCGTTTCTGTTTCTTCGGCACACACTGTCTATACACGGTAAAGTATCGCTTTGATTGGCTCTGTTGAGTGCTATGTATAGCCACGCCTACTGCGAGGGAAAAAGAGCTAGATTACTGGTATAGTAATTACTCTCTTTTATCAGAAAAGCATCAGAGAAGGGCTCGGATAGAACTGTCACTTGGCCTGGATCTGGGCTGCGGTTAGCAATTTAGTGATGCCTGGCCTATGTGAATGAGCTAATGCTAACTTGCTTGTTAGTAATTGTATATTTGTTAAATTTTTTAATTCAAAAGTTTGTAGCTCTGCTGTGGCGCAGCAGTAACGACCTCGCCCTGTCCTCCGCAGATCGCAAGTTTGAATCAAATGATTGTAGGCTTTCGCAGATGGGACTCTGGAGAGAGTCAATTGGCTGAGCTCTCTCAGATGGAAGGGATGGGAGGCTCTCAAATGCTCTCACTTATAAGTAATAATAAATAAATAATAATAATAATAATTGTTATGTATGGTAATATTAAAATGAAGATTTTTTTTCTCAAAAACTCTTTAAACTGAAGTTTTTAGGCTCAGTGACTTAGTGGTTAGCACTTGCGCCTCCAGTGTCTGAGTTTGATTCCCACCTCAGGGTCTGTGTGCATGGAGTTTGCATGTTCTCACTGTGTTTGGTGGTTCTCCTCCGTTTACTCATGCAGATAAGCCTAATTGGCGTTGCCAATTTACCCGGAACTGTGTGAAAGAG
Source organism: Clarias angolensis (assembly GCA_030068255.1). NCBI lineage: Eukaryota > Metazoa > Chordata > Actinopteri > Siluriformes > Clariidae > Clarias > Clarias angolensis. Next base: position 4,879,053 of record JAQKPX010000010.1, on the reverse strand, counting down.
CGTGTGAGTGCCCTGCGATGTATTGGCACCCCATCCAGGGTGCCCCGCCTTGTCTCCAGGCCCCTTGTGACCCTGTATACAGGATAAATAAATTCAAGATCCTTTATTGTCTCTATACGAGTATAATGAAATTAAAGCAATCCATGCAGTGCAACTTAAATTATAAACTTATAACTACAATTTTTAGTGGAGGCTTAATAATCCAAATTATGTAATCAATATTTTTACCTGAATACTAAAATTTTCCAAGAAATTTGCCTAGGCATGTGAAGCATTTTGAGCATACAAGCGACAGAACCAAGCTAAACCAAAGGACGGCTTGCGCCTATGTTACACGCAAGTGGAGCTTTTCCAAACTTGTTTGTGTCAGTGGAAAGCCAAGCGAAGCAAGTTTCCCTTTTTTTTGGTGCGTGTTTGTGGTTTTTTTTTTTTTTTTTTTTTGCCATTTTGTGCAACAACCAAAAATAATAGGGAACCACTTTAAGGTTCATTTTAAAAGCAACCGGTGACAAGAGGAACAATAAATTAAAGTGAGGTTTAATGTCTATTTCTTTCATATTTTACTTCATTTATATCTCTTTTCTAAAGGTTTTGTATGCAAAAATATGATTATACTGTTGGTAATTGGTAATATTTTTAGGTGGCTGGAACGGATTATCTGCATTTACATTATTTCCTATGGGAAAATATGTTTCATAATATGAAATTTCACCTTAGAAACTGATTCAATTTGTATGCCGAGGTACCGCTGTATTATTAAAAAAAAAAAAAAAAAAAAAACCGTTGAGTAAGTAAGGCTTAAGGCTACGTAGGTACAGAAAGAGTAGGTGTGCTAATTTAGTCAGGCTAGCTAGTTTTACCTAATACTATAACGTTGAGTACTTTTAAAAAGGCTAAAATAATGATAACAATAATATAATAATAATCCCTGTCACAGTTTTTAAATTTCTTCACACTCATTTTTCGGATTTAACCACCGACTTTTGGAGAACATTAGTTAAAAATAACATTAGCTAAAACGCAGCTGTGTGAGGTAAATCTGAGGTAAACAGGTGCAGGTTTTTTAAACGTTACAACCACATAAAACATGAATCTTTGAAACATAGTTCTATTAATAACACGCTTGCCTGTCAGTAATCTTCTCCAAAATGTCTCTTTTTTTCCCCCCTTTTCTTATAAAAACACGACGAGGTCGTGTTCCGCTGTACACCTGACCACTCACTTCAGCACGGCTTAGCAACCGAATCCTGGAGGATATGCCCCGCCCTGTGTTAATATTAATGAGGCGCCCGCGCTGGCCACGCCTCCGCCCGGGAACGCGCGGTATAGATAGATAGATAGAAAGCTCGCTTTCCCACAACCGGACAGAGAAGGGTTTTTTTTCCCGAGGAGTAGGAGCAGAGGGGACAACAAGAGGGAAGAGAATAAAAACTTCTTGAACAGGACATAAAGGTTTAATAATAATAATAACAATAACAATAATAGGAGGAAGAATAAAAAGAAGAAGAAATAAGGAAAGAAAGAAAAAAAGTGGATAACACAAGAAGAAGAGGAAGAAAGGTGCACGCGCGGGTGACTTTCCGTACGCGTACGAGGAATTTTATTCCGGTTTCCCAGGGATCGCGCGCGTCCTGCTTGTGCGCTCGTGCATGCGCGCGCCGGAGCGGTGGAAGTGTGTTTGCGCGCGGGCCGAGTCTCGGCTGAAGTTTGAGCGGAGGACCGGAGGACAGGACAGGCGGCACCATGCGGGCACCGAGCTCCACTTTCACCGCCGCCGCCTTCGTGCATCTCCTCATACACTGCTTCTGCGTGAAGGTGAGTCGTGGAAGCGGGTTCGCTCCTTGAAGCGCAAGACCTTTTAACTAGGACATTTTTTAAGAAGTGTGCATATTTAATTCTCTTACAAGTTGCAATTGTGAGAAGTGAACATCCTGTCAAAATTGCATGCACTTATCCAAAAACTAACAAATAAACAAAAACAACCCCCAACTCAACTTTTTCTTGTTCAGCAAACTTGTAGCACAGATTCTTGCGACATTCCCCCAAACAATTCCCACTTTATTTCTAATTGGAAAAAAAATCATTTCATGTTTCTTGTTTTTTCATTCCATGTTCCTTGTTTTTGCATTCCATGTTTCCTCTTTTACTGTTTCGCTCCCAGAATGAATCGTTTTTTTTTTTTACCAAATCTGGGAGATGTTTTTTAAACAAGTGGGGGGGGGGGGTATCAGAAAGGAGCAGAAACCCTTAAAAGTGCCTCCAGGAACCTGGCTGCAGAGATTCCCTAAACATGCATGGGAAAACAAAGAAAAAGAAAGAAAGAAAGAAAAATGTAGATGTTTTTCCAAAAAGTGCACCACAATGTTTTTTTTTATAGAAAATAAATTATTGTTCAGTTTTAATGTCACCAAGATGAACAGTTAAGATGAACTGGAGGAAAGGAAAAGTTTTTTTTTAAGTTGTTGTTGCTTAAGTTTAATTTTACTGCATTGTTTCCTGTCCCCCTTTATAGCAAATTTATTTTCGAGTATGAATGACAAATATAGGGTATGTTCCGAAACTTGGACTGCGTCCTTCCAAGCTCTTTTTGGACGTATCCATTGTCTCACATGCTATAAATGTCATAAAATAAACCACTAATTCGATCTTTAAATAAAGGGTTTGTGTCTTGTTTTTCCTCCTTTAACAATCTGCGTTCTTGTTCCCGTTCCCAGTTGTGTGAAGCATCAGGCCACTTCGAGTTGCGTGTGCTGTCAGTCAGGAACGTCAATGGGGAGCTGCAGAGCGGCTCTTGCTGTGACGGCACACGAAACACGGCGGACAACAACAGATGCACGCGGGACGAGTGCGACACATATTTCCGCCTCTGCCTTAAGGAGTACCAGTCCAGGGTGACCCCCGGTGGACCATGCAGTTTCGGCAGTGGATCTACTCCAGTGATCGGTGGGAACGTGGTGTCAGCCAAGAGCCTGGCGGAGAACGACAAGGCTCGCATCGTGCTGTCTTTCAGTTTCGCCTGGCCGGTGAGTTTTTTTTTGCCTCTGCGCTTTGGTTTATAAATACGTCCAAGTAAACAGTTGATGTTTGCTATCCTTGCATTCCTTTGCGGTTATTTTTTCTTTCGTGTCTCTTTCTTACGCTTTCTTCTTTAAAACCCCAAGATTGGGAATGTGTTGGCAGCGAGAGGAGAGGAAGTGGAAGAGGGAGGGGTGGCTACGGACAGTAGATTCACTATCAGGACCGTTAGCTAGATCAAAGACGCAAAACAATGGTGCACGTCAGTTTATCACCTCGTGTCCTCAACTTGCAAGTACTGTTTCTCACACACAATGGTGACCGGAAAATCCTGTATTGATTTCCAATTAGGCCAATTATCATCAAAGAATTTGAGTGGTGATGTGTTCAGGGGGTTTTCTCGCCCATTTTTATGTGGTTTTACACTTTGTAAAGCCCAAATCATCACTCGCGTGAATAACTCCAACACTAATATGGCTTCGGTCGTTGTTTGTCTTTATTACTTTTGCCCACGTCTTTAGATCCTGAATGGTACGATTGTTTCTTAGTGTCGTGTTTTACTTTCGCGACCCCAAAGGGCTTTGCTGTCAATACCGGGTCAGACCAAGTCAAGTCTGAGGGGGCCAATTAGGCATTGTTGCCATGGCAGCCACCCTTCAAAACCTCTCACAGCCCCCCCTTTTCCGTCCCTCGAATGGTCCAGACCAGCTCCAAAAATTCATCCTGAATGGAGAATAATTAGACATTGTCATCTTGCATGCTTTCTTTTCCCTTCAATCTCTACCTAGCAATTCCAGCGCCAGGCAGTGCCGGTCTGACCCTCAGCACAATGAACCCAACAAAAGGGCCAGGTTTAGAAGGGAGCACTCTGTGTGTGTGTGTGTGTGTGTGTGTGTGTGTGTGTGTGTGTGTGTGTGTGTGTGTGTGTGTGTGTGTGTG
>JAQKPX010000010.1:4864052-4874999 GCA_030068255.1 Clarias angolensis | reverse complement strand
GTGTGTGTGTGTGTGTGTGTGTGTGTTTGTGTGTGTGTGTGTGTGTGTGTGTGTGTTTGTGTGTGTGTGTGTGTGTGTGTGTGTGTGTGTGTGTGTGTTTCGATCCCTATGTTGTACTTTTTTTTTTTTTTTTGCATCATCAGCAATGACCGAGTGTGTGTGTCTGCAAGGCTGGTGTGTGTTTATGGAGGTTGCGAGGATACAGCTCTCCAACAGCACACCGGTTTTCCAGTTTTGTTTTGTTTTATTATTTCATTTCTGGATCTTGCTCGAGAAACGCAGAAGCTGTGTCAGTTGGCGATGGTTTTGGATGGCGCGCCGTTCGAGTTGTTAGCTCAGGGAGTTCCCGGTTACTCAGTTCGGATGTGTTGTAGCCAGGAAATGCCTCACGTCCGAGAACATTTATTAACAGAACTCAGGGTGGTGTTATAATCCCCCTGCTTTTGCCCTAATGATCGAGAATTAACTCGGCTTCATCATCATGTTTATATGCTATGTACTGAAATCCCATACTGTAATTTTCTTTAGGTGAAACTTACCACAGTTCCATGCCGTTGTGCCTATCGACTACAGCTACCCCAGATAACTCCAGATAATCCCATGGAATTCCAATATATGGAATTGACATACTCTGTTTTTTTAATGAAGTATACCAAAGTTATATGTAACTCTTTTTACCAAACATTGCACAAGCAAATTCTGCATTTCTATGCAATTTACCAGAATTCCCACCAAGTTTTAAAATGTAACAAATATCCATGTAGTTGGGTGTTTAAAATGGAAGATACCACATTTTTATGACATTCTGTCTGCTAAATGTACCGCAATTCCATGAAATTCCGATTTATGGAATTGTAATAGATTCTATATGCAAACATTTACAAAAGTTCACCATGATGCCATGTACTTTTTTGATGTTTTTTTAATCAAACATGCTGCAATTCTATGCAGTTCTGCATTTAAATAAAATATATCAGAATGCCAAAATTCCGATGAAATTCCGGTTTGTATTGACTCTACCAAATTTAGATGCAGTCGTTCGTGGTCGTTTATGTGGACCATGCCATAGTTTTTTGCCATCTAATGAATGTATCACAGTTTCAGACAATTCCATGAAATTCTGACTCATGGAATTCCATACAGTCTACTTGCAGGTGTTGATGTTGCTGTTGTTATTATTATTTTAAATGAAGAGTACTACAGTTTCGTGTTCATTTAGATATTGAATGCTCCAGAATTCTGGCTAATTCCATGACATTCTCATAATTTCCTGCATTTATCAGTATGTAATGTTGTTTCATGTAATTCCAACATAAAATTCTTTTAATAGAAGGTGATGCAGCTCCGTGAATTTCTATGTATCTTTGTAAATTCCTGTTTTCATGCCTGAATTGTGTGGAAGCGGGAATCTCTAGAGCATTGTGAGACATGCAAGTTAGCATACCTCTGCAGACAGAAAGCGTGTAACATAGATGTCGGTGTGCGGACGATGTCCAGACATCCCCCTTTTTACGAGCGTGTGTGTGTGTGTGTGTGTGTGTGTGTGTGTGTCCGTCCCTCTCTTTTTAACTCTGTTAGTGGATGTGAATTTTTTTAGCCCCCCCACCCACCCCTGCATCCTTGATCCGAACAGCTCTACTATGTTTTCTGTTCTTTGTCTTCGGTGTGTATAAATGGCTGATGTGTGCTGTCCACTGTGTGTGTGTGTGTGTGTGTGTGTGAGAGTGTGTTTCTGTGAGAGAGTATTCCATTCCCGGCCACCGGCGGCTGTATGTATTAGCGGTAAACAATAGCGCTGGGCGTAGGGCCGGGCGGATTAGGGTGAATAAAGCCTGGTGGGTGACACACACATACATACACAGTGCGGTGGGCCATGGAGAGGCGACAGGAAGCTCAGGAGGACATTGTGCTGAAGAGGCTATAACGTGTGTGTTTGTGTGTGTGTGTGTGTGTGTGTTAGAGAGAGAGACCAAATGACAGAGATTTTATTCACTAGACCCTGTGAACTTGATGGGTGCACACAGTTCATGGGAGTGTGCGTGCATGTGTGTATGTGTGTGTGTGTGTGTGTGTGTGTGTGAGAGTGTGTGTGTGTGTGTGTTTGCCTACTCCTATTTGGTTTTTTTTCTCTTTCACTCACTCTGGCTCAGAGACAGTGAAAGAGAGTGCGAGTGTTGCGTGTGAGAGCTTCATTTAGCCAAGTGATGGCTGAGGAACAGGAAGAGTGCAGAGCGCGTGTCTTCTCTCCTTTCATCTGTTTACTTCTCTTTCCTTCACTTCTCATTTCCAGCTCTCCCGTTTCTCCTGTCCTCTTCTCTCTCAAAATCCAAATCCCGGTGCATCAGTTCTCCTCTAATCATTTCATCAGAGCTGTCTCTGTGTTTATCTTTCTAGTTTTTCTTTCTTTCTTTCTTTGTTTTTCTTTCCTTTTCTGTGAACATGGTCTGCAGGTAGTATAACGCGTTAATGGTAAACTGGCCTGCGCTCTGATTGGCTAGGAGCTCTCGCTCTCAATCAGTTCATCAGACGCTGGTTCTCATTGCTGGAAAAGCAGCGCAACACGTTATTATTATTATTATTATTACTATTATTAATTCGTCCCCACCCATATTTAGACAAATTCCTTTCACTGGGATGTTCGTCTCAACTCGTCCTTCCCACAGTTCGGTAGATGTTTCGCTTTTGCGGTTGTATCCCGTCTAGTTTTATGTCAACATGTCAGGTGGGGCTGCAAAAACATAGCTTGCCTAGAGCTGCGAAATGTCTGGGGGGGCGGGGCTGTCCAAGGGGGGCGGGGCTGATTAAACTCTCTCTCTCTCTCTCTCTCTCTCTCTCCTGCTACAGCCGGAGCCCATTACTCCGACTGGGAATGTCCAACATGAGCCTTGTGTTAGGCTGTACCATGCTGTGTGCGTGTGTGTGTGTGTGTGTGTGTGTGTGTGTGTGTGTGAGGACTCACATTGGCGAGGATGATCTCCTGCAGTATTTCATTGAGCTGTGCTACACAGAGAGAGAGAGAATGTGTGAGAGCTTGAGAGAGTGTGTGAAGAGAGGAGAGAGGGGCTACACTTACCCTCTATCTCACACACACACACACACACACACACACACACACACACACACACACACACATAATCGCACACTCTATCCACTCCTCCTAACCCACACACACTGGCCCTCCGGCCCTTCAGCACAATACGCTCGCATTCTTTCAGAGTCACACACAAAACACACACACACACACTCTGCTGTGTGACTTGTTATCTGATATTGGTGAGAGAGACAGTGGCATTAAGAGTGACAAAGGCCTTCAAAAGAGAGCCGCCACGAAGGAACCCTTTGCCCCCCCTCCCCAACACACGCGCACACACATGCACACATGCACACGCACACACGTGCACGCACGCTTCCATCTTCACAGACTGAAGTTGTTTTCACTGCCTGCTATAATCAGAGGGAGAGCGAAAAAAGCGAAAAGAAAGCAGGAACAGGCTAGTTCACTATTGCCCTGAGGGGTTTTTCTATATATATGTGTGTGTGTGGAGTCATACAACGGCTAGTTACATGCACTTGGGTTCCCAAGCCAATCAATTCCGGCTTCACCAGCAGTGTCGGGGGACGTAACTCTTTAAAGTAACTAATTACATTACAAAATTACTGTCTTTAAAAAGTCATCAGTTACATTACAGCGTTACTTTCTGAGTACTTTTCCATTGCAGAAAACGAAAACTCCTTTGTGATTCCTTATGCATGTTGTTTTAGTCAAGACCTTTATAATTATTCTACCATCATCACTTAGCGAAGTTTGGCCCAAAATCTGTTAACTACTAACAGCAGGAATAACAGGGTTATCGGGGAATAACAGGGTTATCGGGGGCGGGGCTTGTAGGACGACTTTCACACACACACACACACACACACACACAATAATGGATTGCATAAATTGTCTGAATAACAGATAACATTTTTGAAAAAGTAACTAAATAACTGAGTACTTAAATGGCGGACCTAACACGTTAGATTACTCGTTACATCAAAAAAGTAATCCGAGTACTCTCTATCCGAGTACTCTCTATCCGAGTACTTTGTAACGCATTACACCCAACACTGTTCACCACACACACACACACACACACACACACACACACACACACACATACACACACACAAAGCAGCTGCTCCCAAATCAGAGCTGTTTACGTAGTTCATTTTTGTGCCAAAAACATTTAACAAGACTTTTTTAGTTATTTGTTTTTTATTCATTTCCGAACATTCTGCCTTGTACGTTCTTGCTTCTGGAATCTTTTGTTTTTGCCTCCCAGAATTCTTCTGCTTCCCAAATCCTCCATGTCTTCCCAAATCCCACATTTTCATCTGGAATGTCGTCTTTGCATTAGCTATCCTTAGTTTGGTTCTTGAATCACTTTTTGTGCTTTCTGAATCTTGTGTTTGTTCTGCTGTCCATCATCTGCTCCCGGGATCTTGTGCCTTGTCTCAGAAATCCTTTCTTTTGCCATCCGGAATTGTCTCCTCTTTTAGGATTCCATCATGATGACTGTGGGATCTTGTTTCTGCTTTTGGAATTCTTCTTTTCTTCCCAGAACCTTGGTTTTATGCCTTGGGAATCTTTTCCTTGTTTCTGTCTCCAGGATTTCTTCATGGTGCTTCCTGAATCTTGTCTTTGCTTTTGGAATTCTTCATTTGTTCCCAGAATCTTGTTTTATACTCTGGGAATCTATTTTTTGCCTCTGGAATAATTTTTTGCAGGCATTTTCCATGTTTTCTAGGATCTTGTTTTTTCTTAGAGAATTCTTTTTCTATTCCCAAAATCTTTATCCTAGCCTTGGGAATCTTTTCCTTTGCCTCTGGAATTTTGTCTATCCTCCAGTGTCTTCTTGGCACTTCCTGAATCCTGCATTTGCTCTCTGGAAGTCTCCCACCTTTCTGAGAATCTTGTCTTTTGCCTTAAGGTTCTTGTCTCATGTCTCTTTCTCCACTTTCTCTTGTCAGCATCTCGTTTCCAATTCCGGATTTCATTGAAATCCCTTATTTTCTCATCTAGAATCTTTCTTTCTTGTCTCTTCTTCCAGGATTCCTTCATGAGGTCTCCTGGATCTCATATTTGCTCCTGGTATTCATCATTTACTTTCAGAATCTTATATTTACCCTTGGGAATCTTTTCCTTTGCCTTTGGAATCTTGCCTCTTCCTCTGGGAGTCCTTTATGGCAGAATCTTTTCATATGCTTCCTGAATTCTTCCTCTGATCCCAGAATCTTGTTTTATGCCATGGGAATCTTTTTCATTGCCTCCGGAATTTTTCTCTTCCTCCAGCGTCTTTTTGTCCCTTCTTGGCACTTCCAGAATCTCCTCTTTGATCCCTACAAGCCTTCCAGACTAACCCAGCCTAACCCTTTCCCTGAACCTTGTCTTTTTCCTTCCTGTTATTTGACTTTAAAAAAAATCATTGTCATGTCTCTTTTTCCACTCGTCTTTCTCAGTATCTCCTTTCCAATGCCCCCGGAACCCTGCAGAATTCTTCTGTAATTCCGAATGATTCCTCTGACCCTAGTATTTTTCCTGTCTCCAAGAACTCTTCCTTTGCTTCCAAAATCCATTGTTCGCCTCAGTAAACCTTGTCTCCCTCCCGAAGGAATCCTTCCTTTGTTTCCGGGAATCCCTCATCTGCATAGGGAATAATTCCGTGGGGCTCCTGGAATCTTGACCTTTGCCTCTGGAATCCCTGCCTGTGTTTCTGGAGTTCTGTCTTTTATCTCTGGAGTCCTTTTATCTGATGATTAAAAGGAAGAAGTTGAGGAACAAACCACGAGGAATTAAGTTTGTCTTCATTTGTTGTTGGTTTATGTTTATATTGTGGTGTTTACAGAGGGGGAGTGTGTGTGTATGTGTGTGTGTGTGTGTTTGTATAGTGTATGTTTAGGGATGTAAACGACGAAAGTCCATCTCTTGACTGGGGAGAATGAATGTTTATTCCGGGATGGTTGATAACTTTAGAGAAACAGAACGCTCTAAGATGTAATGCTTGATACATGATCTGTGTTAACCTGTCTCTCTCTCTCTCTCTCTCTCTCTCTCTCTCTCTCTCTCTCTGTCTGTCTGTCTGTCTATCTGTCTCTCACAGAGGTCGTACACACTGATCGTGGAGGCCTTGGACTTCAACAACGACTCGAGCACTGGTAGTAAGTGTTTTTTTTACTCTCTCTCTCTCTCTCTTTTATTTACTCTTCTTTCTCCAGATAACACTCTCTCCCCTCTCTATCTCTTTCTCTTCAGATAGCAGTCTCTCTCTCTCACACTGTCTCGAACTCTTTCTCTTTATCTCTCCTTCACTCCCCAGATAGCGGTCTCTCTGTCTCTCTCTCCTCGCTCTCTCTCTTGCACTCGTTCTTTCTCACACACATAATCACTGAGTAAACACTGTGGGAATGGAAAAACATGATCAAAATGCTGAGGCCGGCATGAACAGGAAAACGGGAAAGAAAAGCGACGATGGGTCGCTGAATACAGTTTTGTGTGTGTGTGTGTGTGTGTGTGTGTGTGTGTGTTTGTTCAAGTCTTCTATAAAAATGTTTTGAAAAGCTGATGACTAAGGACAGGTGCGTGCAGAGGTTTAATAACAGGATGCTCGTTTTCTACACGGAGCGTAAAACAATTAGACAGATTCTTTTACAGTTCAAGGTGTGTATGTGTGTGCGTGTGTGTGTGTGTGTGTCTGAGTGTGTGTGTGTGTTCTGTTATGGAGGTGAAAGAAATACAGTACCCAGGATTCTCTGCTGTATTGACTCAAGGTCACAAACTTGGCGATTGCACCAGGATGCGTGGGCTCTATTCCGAAACTTAAGTGAGTTTGAAGTCCACCCAAATATTGGGAAGCTACTCGGACCTGCCAAGAGATGTGTGCGTGTGTGTGTGTGTGTGTGTGTGTGTGTGTGTGTGCAGTACAAATATTGACTCTCTCTTCACATCAGCACATCAAGTGGCCTTTAGCACTCGCCTAATGTAGAAACGTCCTCATTAAAGCACACACTCTGTCACTCTCTCTCTCTCTCTCACACACACACTTACACACACTCTCGTTTTACACTAAGCAGATCACCCCTGACTCAGAATTAATTGACTAAACTTTGGACTGAGATTATGTACGTTTTGATTTAATTCTCGTATTTATTTGAGTTAAAGTAGAGACGTAGTCAGGATTTCTGAGTGACAGTCAGGGGGCGGGACTACACAGTCTCGACTGGTGATGTCATAATGTAATGAGCCAATTATGAGCTAGAATTACTCTGGGTGAGATTTCTGTCGTAGAAGAGTTAAACTCGAGCGTGTTTCCAGCTTCGCTCACAGCTCTACATAGGAATAAAACAGTTTGGGAGAGTGGTTGCCATGGTAACGTGAACTTTTAACAAGTTCGGCTAGTTCTTAAGTAAATCTCGGCAAATATCGCGGCGCACACAAATGCAAGCTCGCGTACTAGCAGTTAGCTGTTATGCGAGCGATGTGAAGTCACGCTTCACCTCTCGGCTCGGCTCCGTCCCTCCGTCCGTCACCTCTCTCCAAACGTACTTCACACACACACAACACGTGAGCCCCACACACATCACACTCTGCTGAGCGAATGCCTCACGCTGATGCAGGATTTCAGACTGCTCTGAAAAAATGACTACGGGTCATCTCGCTGCCACACATACACACACACACACACACACACACACACAGGTGACACGGGCATTAAAGTCACACTCTGTGAGTCCTGACCAGCTTTTAGGAAAAGTTTGTGCATCTAACCATTTGAGTTGTATGATGTGGCAGCCATGTTGAATATTTTCCTCGTCACGGTGTTGGGAATTGTAATTAAACTGCAGCTGCCATCACATGCGGGCCAAACTGTGCACACACACACACACACACACACACACACAAACATAATAGTCTCATATCCATGCTGGCCATTCCTTTCTCTCTTTCTTTCTTACTTTCTTATTCACTTACTCACACACTTGCTCTCTATTTATTGTGTGTGTGTGTGTGTGTGTGTGTGTGTGTGTGTGTCAGTCATGTTAAGGAAAGAAAAAGAAAAAGTGACAACAAAACAGTGATCGTGACAGCAAAATAAATGTGTGACGCTTTTGTAACCTCTTGTGACAATATTTTGCACTCAAGTCTGATCGACAAACAGTAAATCCTCCGAGAAAGCAGCGCTCTGATTGGACGGCGATTCCAGTTTGACTGGTTACTGTGGTGTATGAATGGGTTTAACTGGCATGTTTTTGGGAACTGCACTCTGATTGTTTGTGCTATGGGAAGCAATGAATTCGTCAATTTTGACGCGAAAGCATACACATACATGGAGCATACACACAGATGAACAGAAGCCACGCCCCCTTGACTATATCAATGTTAGCAATGTATTACTAACTCCCACGTGTATCACTTCCTCTTGCTCTCAGGTAGTGGCGGTCAGGTGATCGAGAGGGCCATGCAGTCGGGTATGATCAACCCGAGCAGACAGTGGCAGACGCTGAAACACAACGGCGGCGTGGCGCAGTTCGAGTATCAGATCCGCGTCACCTGCGACGATCACTACTACGGCTTCGGCTGCAACAAATTCTGCCGGCCGCGAGACGACTTCTTCGGCCACTATAACTGCGACCACAACGGCAACAAGACGTGCCTGGAGGGCTGGGCTAGCCCCGAATGCAGCACCGGTGAGAGGCATTTACTGGTTGACATTTGCTATGCTGTCACTGGAAGCAACTTCATTGCACAATCTGTACACATGCTGCAGAGTCAGTGTGTGTGTCCTTGTCGCTGTTTGTTAATCAGTGATGTCATACCCATCCCCCACTCTCCATAATTACGTTAATGGTGGATTTGCAGTTTTACTAAACCCCCACCATACCCTACCTTTGTATCTTCTGGATGCAGATCCGCAGTCGGATCAACAGGGATTAGCGCTCACCATGAGTGATTTCGCTCTTTACTTCGTTCATTCTTTTTTTTTTTCCTGCCCCGAGGGGGGAAATGACATCATAGCTTGATGCACCCAAAACAGTGAGCAATGACTCACTGGCTAAGCTGATAGCAGAGACACTGACTGATTGTGATAACAGGTCAGTAGCAGCACTGATCCATCTGTCTTTTCTTTTTCTCTTTCTCAGCGATCTGTAAGCAAGGCTGTAGCACCAAACACGGAAGCTGTAAGAACCCTGGAGAGTGCAGGTAAAACCAAGCAAATGTTTCTTTCAAATAAAAAAAATTCCACTTGTTTATTCAAGTTTTCCCTCCATTTTAAGACTCAGCACCAGGAGGGAGGGATAGTATTAAACACACGCAAATTATTCGTATTTATGCATAGAGCAGTTGAGAAGGCTGAGGAAAAAACGCAACACCTGATCTACACGTGGGTAAAATCATTAAAACGCAGTTGCTAGGCAACCAAGAAATGCGCTCAGTCACCAAGCATAAGCTAGTTGATGACCCAAGCTAATGATTTATCTAGTGACCATATAACTGTTTTAAAAGTGCAAACCAAAAGTTCAGTGACCGTGGAAGTAAAAGAGAGACGTTAGGAATATCAACATTTACCGCAGGCAAGTTAGTAAATCCACCAGGGAAGGACTCGGAATTGCTTAGCATCAACCAAATTTAATTCTCTGGGATTTGCTATATTGAAGGCATCAAAGGTTTCCAGTTTTGACACGATAGGTGGTCTGCTTAGCCAAATCATCATCAGAATACTACAGTAGCTAGCCTGGAAAGTGCCATTGTGTTAAAACACCTAGCTTAAAAATGCAACATGATTGAATGCCACCTTGGAGCCAACAGAAATTTTACTAGATGCTAGGTGAAGATACAGCACAGTTTTGATTGTGTGGAGTATTTTCTTAGCAACATATCTGACACAAGGTTTTGTCTCATTTCCACAAACATTTTGTATCTCATTTAAATTGGTAATCAGATAGCTCGCGCAATCATTGGAATTGTTAAATGGAACTGTTCTTGGTCTAAAATTTGAAGTCAAGTTATACTAGCTAGTTCATTTTAACCACAAAAAAACTTGGGAAAAGATTTCCAAACATAAAGATGACTGTTAGCTTAGTACTAAGCTGATCTATCCAAGTTTGATCCCTATGTTTGTAGAAACATTTAAAAGAAGCTCGATTGAAATTGGTTATGTGATATCTTGTGCAATCCTTGTTCTCATTAAAGGATTTTGGGTGCACAATTTGCCTTAACCATAATGACCAGTTTTGATTTTCAGTAATCTCTTTCTCTCTCTCTCTCTCTCTTTCTCTCTCTCTCTGTGTGTGTAGGTGTTTGTATGGGTGGCAGGGGGATTACTGCGATCAGTGTATCCCACACCCCGGGTGTGTTCATGGCACTTGTGAGGAACCCTGGCAATGTCTCTGTGACACCAACTGGGGAGGACAGCTCTGTGACAAAGGTAGTTTGGTTTACAGGAAAACGTCCTTAATATGATGTTTAACACTTAATAGCACGTAACCTTTTGCAGAATGGTAACCACTAAATCGAGATCTGATCGTGTGTCTGTGTGTGGTTTAGACCTAAACACGTGTGGCACGCGGCAGCCATGTCTGAACGGAGGCACGTGCAGTAACACAGGACCAGACAAGTATCACTGCTCCTGTCCTGAGGGTTACTCCGGCCAGAACTGCGAGAGAGGTGAGATGTGGCGGTCTACCTGGGGGCGGATACCTAAACAATATTTTTACTGAAAGGTAGCTTATATTTACTGCACTTGGCAGACACCTTTATCCAGAGCCATTTGCATTTTATCTCATTTTACATCTAAGCAGTTGTGGGTTAAGAGCCTCGCTCACGGGCCCAACAGGGGGCAGGGGTAGCTCAGTGGTTAAGGCATTGGACTACGGTTCAGAAGATCCCAGGTTCAAACCCCACAACCACCA
>JAQKPX010000010.1:4837356-4863952 GCA_030068255.1 Clarias angolensis | reverse complement strand
CTGTTGGGCCCTTGAGCAAGGCCCTTAACCCTCAATTGCTCAGATGTATAATGAGATAAATGTAAGTCGCTCTGGATTTGAACCTGGGACCTTCCAACCACTAGTTCAACACTTAAACCACTGAGCTACCCCGGCCTGTAGCTATGTCATCGAAAAGCATTTTAACAAAAATAAAACCGATATCCTCGACCTTTGTACGTCTGTACTACTTTATCCTGTATACAGGGGCCTGGAGCCTATCCCAGGAGGCTCATTCACACACTATGGGCAATTTGGGACCAACAATTAGCCTAATCTATATGATTTTGGAGGAAACCGGTATACCTGGAGGAAACCCAACAAGCACAGGGAGAACATGCAAACTCCACACACATAGACCCTGAGGTGGTAATCAAACCCAGACCCTGTGCTAACCACCAAGCCACCGAGCCGCACTTTAGCATTTGACTTTGAGTTAAATTGTTATCGTTTGCTAGTTTAGCTAGTCAGCTAGACAGCAGATGGAAGACCTGGTGCTGAACATAATTAGGTAATTATTACCTGAAAAATTGTAATATTGCTAGCTAGCTAAGTTAGCCAGACTGTAGTTAGCATGCTGGCCATGGATGCTAGCTAAGTTGTGAAGTCAGGGAAAGAAGTTAGCATAGCTCATTTTGACCAGAAACAACTTTGGGCAAAGATTTCCACAAACATGGCTACGAATATTAGCTAAGTACTTAGCGCATTTAGCGGAGTTTGATCCTTATTTTTGTGGAAACTTAAGAAATGCGCCCGGTGAAGAGAACGATATGAATTCATAAATTGGCTTAAATTTGAAGAAAACTAAAGATAATTTACCTCAGAAAGCTGAAAGGACAGGTTTAATTTTTGTTTGTTTGTATTTTTTAATGAAATCTACTTTCTTTTGCTGAAATAAAAACCTTTTTTTAAAACCTCTAACTGAAATCTTGTGTCAAGCAAATCAGCTTTAATTTGTCACCAAGTTTAATAACCGTATAGTTTTACCCAAACTGGAGTCTTTACCCAGAGACATGACGACACATTTGAGATAAATGTCGATCTTATGAACAAACTTGCCTCATCTTCGAGGTCGCTGCGTCTTTACATTGTCCAGGACAACTAGATAAAAATTGACTGTACCTCAGCCACTTT
The DNA here is from genome assembly GCA_030068255.1 of Clarias angolensis. Taxonomy (NCBI): domain Eukaryota; kingdom Metazoa; phylum Chordata; class Actinopteri; order Siluriformes; family Clariidae; genus Clarias; species Clarias angolensis. The sequence continues at coordinate 4,862,800 of JAQKPX010000010.1, read as the reverse complement.
AGCTAGCTTGTTGCCTAGCAACGCTGCTCTCTTGGCTTACAAGGCACGTATTATGTTTTCAGCTTGTAACACAGTGTATTGTGTATCTTTCTCTCTCTCTCTCTTTCTTTCTTTCTTTCACGGTCGGTCTGCTTTTTAGAGAATGAACTCGCTGTTCATTATTGTTAGGCAACCGGAGGCTCGTTAAGGGCAGGGTGGTGTGGTTCTTGTGGGTAGTGTAGTTCCCCGCAGGCCCCGGTCATTGTGGGTAATGTAGTGTGGGTGATGCTGATTAATGGACTCTGGTGTTTAGGGTCAGCTGGAAGAAGTCCCTGCATGAAAAGGAGAGAAAACATAGGAAGGAATGACGACTCCTCCTTAATTTTGTCAGAGATCTGGGGCTTCTTCTTTTTCCTCTTCTTCTGCTCGTTATTTTTTTTTCTCGTTTTTAACCTCTGTCTCGTTTCCTCCTGCCTTCTGTCTGTCATTTCTGTTTTGCCACCAGCATCAGGCCTCTAGTGAGTGACTGAGCGAGAAAGGGGAAACGAGGAGGAGTACAGGAGAACATGGGGGTCCCAGCCATGCTGAACACACACACATATATACACGCTCACACACACACACATGCTCACACACGCTCACACACGCTCACACACGCACACACACACACACACACACACACAGTCTCCAAGCCAAAAAATGCAGTTTGCATTAATTGATATGGGCAGATGAATGTGTTCCGACGTGTGGGGCTCCTTCTGTGGGGCTCAGTGTGTGTGTGTGTGTGTGTGTGTGTGTGTGCATACTGTTTCAACATTGGTCACTCCATGTACGCTGTATCAGCTTTTCTTTTCTAGTCTTTTGTCTTTTTTCCCCTCTGGTTCCAATAGATTTTTTTCTTTTTTCTTTTATTTTTCTTGACTTTTCTCAGCTATCCTTCTCAGTCTTTTTTCTATTTCTTAAACATTTTTTGATGTTTTATTTAAAAATTAATTTCAGTTTTCCTTTTTCCTTGACTCTTTTCTAAAAACCTTTTTCTTTTTGTAAGATCCTTTTTCCCACTTGTCTTTTCATGACTTTTTTTTTTGGTTTTCATTTATCACTTTCCATCAGTCTCTCATTATCCATGTGCCTGTCTGTCTGTCTGTCTGTCTGTGTCGGTGTGAGAAAGGCCAAAGGGGCTTTCCAGTCCGCTAGCTGCATCAGATAAAGAGAGAGAAAATAGGGAGGGAAAGACGGAGAAGACGGAGGGTGAGAGGAAGGGAGGGAGCTATTGAAAGGGGAAAACCCAAAGTCAGGACCTCTCCCTCTGCTCCAGAACATCCGAACTGTTAAACAACATCTCCCTCTCTCTCTCTCTCTCTCCGTCCCTCTCTCGCTCTCTCTCTCCCTGTAGCGGATAACGCCTGTCTGTCGGAGCCGTGTCTGAACGGAGGACGCTGTATGGAGAGCAGTCAGGGCTTCGAGTGCCAGTGTGCTCCGGGGTGGACCGGTCCGTCCTGTGCCATCAGTGAGTTCTAGGGGTGTGTGTGTGTGTGTGCTTGCAGAATAAGATGTCCAGCTCATACACAATAAAAAATAGGTTTAAATCACTTTATACTAAACATTACAGTGAGGGATAGATAGATAGATAGATAGATAGATAGATAGATAGATAGATAGATGAAAATAGATCTAATAAAATTCCCTCTTTAAGTCAATATTTCTTCCCCATAATCATTCCTATTATACTTCATGTACACATATCACACTGAGAAACAAAAAACGACAGATTTATAAAATCCTCTCGAGAAAGCTGAGACCAGTTGTGGATGGGGGACTCTGTCACTTTAAAAGGGGAGAAGCAGTGCCTGTGCTGAGTGGGTTGTGGGAGAGCTGGAGCAGTCGTGAGACGGGACGTAATCCAGACACGGGTCAGTGATGGGTTGTAAGCGAGCGTAGGCCCAAGGCTCAGAGCAGACGGAGCAGAGCCAGCACTTGTGGTGCCTGTGTGTATGTGTGGGACATGCACCCAGAGATAACACACACTCGTCCCTGTGTGTGTGTGTGTGTGTGTGTGTGTGTGTAAGTGTATAACACTGAGTCCTCTTCCTCAGACAAAGACGACTGCAGTCCTAACCCGTGTCACCACGGAGGGACGTGTATGGACCTCGTCAACAGTTTCAGGTGCAGCTGTCCTGCGCAGTGGATCGGCAAAACCTGTCTCATCGGTCAGTGCCTTTCTCTTTGTCTATCTGTCTGTTTCTTTGTCTCTGTTTTTCTCTTTCATCTTTTTTGTATCTTTTATGTATCTATCACTCTGTCTTTCTCAGTCTGTCGTTCTACCTTCCTCTCTCTCTCTCTCTCTCACTCTCTCTCTCTGTCTTTAATTTCTCTGCCTCTTGCTCAAACTCAATTTTTTTCCCTCTCTCTTTTTCTTATCTCTCTTCCTGTCTGTCACTGTTTTATCTATTCCTCTCTCTCGGGTTTATCTTTTCATCTGTCTGTCTGTCACTCTTGCTCTCTATCTATCTCTGTTTCTGCTTCTTTCTCTATCTGACTATCGCTGTCTTTCTCTGTCTATCTCCCTCAAACTCTCTCTATCTCTGTTTCTCATTTTCCTCACTGCCTTTCTCATCTCTTTTTGCCTTTGGTCTTAGTCTAGCTGTCTGTGTCTCTTTTTCTCTATCTCTCTCTGAACTTTCTATGTCTCCCTTTCTCTGTTTCTCATCTGTCTTTGTCTCTCCGTGTCTCTTTATTGTATTTATCTGTATCTGAGTCTCTTTTCGTTTCTCTTTCTTTCATTATCCCTGTTTGTTTCCCTCTTTGTGACACACACACACACACACACACACACACACACACACACACACACACACAGAGTACTGATGTCTCTCTCTGGCTCTGCAGATGCAGATGAGTGTGCCGAGAACCCGTGTGTGAACGCCCACCTCTGCCGCAACCTGATTGGTGGATACTTCTGCGAGTGTCTCCCCGGCTGGACCGGACCCAACTGTGACATCAGTAAGTAGGTCCAGGACAAGCGACCCGTCACCTCCGTTTCTTGTCTCCTCCACGGCCACCGCCGTTCATCTAAAGTCACGTCACCAAGCTGTCAGTCTTGCCCACCTAGCTCTGCGTTGGCTTCTTCATCTCTCTCTATTGATATCACTTTTTTTCCCCTTTGTTTCTTTCTTGCTCTTCTTGGCTCTGTTTACTGTAAACTTTTTCTTCTTTCTTTTTTCTTAAATTTTTTACTTTCTAATCCCTTCCCTAGTTTTTTTCCTGTTGTTTTCTTTCTAGATTTTTTTTTTTCATTTTTCTTGTGTAACTCTCCCTTAATTCTTTTGTCTCACTTCTCCCATCTTGTTTTTTCTTTTCATATGTTTCTGTACGACATAGCTTCTGCTTTGAGATTTTTTTTCTCTTTCTTGTTTGTTTCTTTTTTGTGAGTTCTCAATACTTGGTTTATTTTCCTTATCTTGCTATCTTTCTTTTTAATATTCTTCTTTCTTTTTTTCATCATGCCTAACTTTTCTTTTGTACTCTCTCTTTCTATCTATTTTTCTTTTTACTTTTTCTTCTTTCTTTCTTAGTTCCTTATTTTTTTCTTTCTTTCTTATTGTTTTCTTTTTCTTCCCTTCTTCGTTCTTTCTTTTTCTTTTTTTTCACTTTCTCTGTTATTTCTTTCTTTCTTTTCTAATTTTCCTTATTCTTTCTTTTTTTTTTTTTCTTTCTTACTTTACATACTAACTCATTTACTCACCCTTCCTTTCTCCTTCTTGGACGGATTATTTGGACGCGTTAGCAGGCTAGCTCGCTAACAGGTGTGCATGACAATCCCAAAGGCTTTGTGATTAGAGCTGCAATCCTGTAATCAGGCCGGTGGGAAAGCGAGACAATCAGACGTTCACGTGACAGCGCCATGATGATCATGTTCACGCTTGCCTAAAATTTCAGGCCAATTAAAATATTAAGGTTGGAAGTGTGTTATCATGTTATTATTATCCAGATCGAGTGCAGGCCTTAGTCACTCTGATAAATGGCATTTGTACGATGTCTTATCAGTGCCCATTAGCGAACTGTTAGCGATTAGCGTCCAACTTCAACACCGCTGCCAGCGCTGCGGCTCGCCCGCTTTCCCTCTCACACGGTTTCCTCCTGATCCTTATCAGAGGAAAAGCTCTAGAGATCTGACAGCGTGGCTTATCACGAACTGCTTCGATAGCACTAAGAGCCCGCGGCTGTTTGCTTTGAGTCACCGCTGAGACCCGCTATTCTCATTAATTATTGTTTTCCTTTGTGTTTTTTTTATTGTTATTATTTGCAGATGTCAACGACTGCCAAGGGCAATGTCTGAACGGAGGATCTTGTAAGGTAGGTGTATGTGTGTATGCGTGTGTGTGTGTGAGTGTGTGTGTGTGTGTGTGGTTTTGTACCCAGCAAAATGGCTTGTCAAAGTTTTGGGGGTCTTTCGTCAAATCCTTGGCATGGGCTTTGACTTTTTTCCTTCTCCTATCACGTCTCTCCATCTCTTTTTTTCAAAAATAGCGACTGCTGAGTCATTCCTTGGAGAAAGAACAGGAGGGAAAGAAAGCCATCTGGGATGAAAAAAAAGTGGAGGGAGAGAGAGGGAAAGAAAGAAAGAGTGCGGGTGGGAGGAAGGCTGGATGAACACAGTAGATCAGATTTCCATAAACATTCCTGTCTCCTGCCAGAGAGAAAGGGAGAGAGAAAGAGAGAGAGCGCCTTTATTCTTCCATCTATCCTCCTCCCCTTTGTGCCCACACCTCCCTTCTCTCCCTCGCTCATTCTTTCTTTTCTCTGTCTTTTACCTCACTGACCCTTTTCTTCCACAAACGGAATCGGCTGGAGCGAAGATAAGCCGAATCCGAAAAGAGCCGCCTTTAACAACAAACCCATGCTAATCTGCAAAATTAACAAAAGCAAACATGGTGATTAGCGCTCATTGTGTTCTGTGATGCTAGCAGTGATGTAAAAGTTTTGCAATGAAAATGTTGAAGAAAAAAATCGCTCATTCATTTCTCTCTTTGTGAACAAAAAAGTCTTTCACTACAGTACCTTACTTTCTGCGAATGTTTCTGCTACATTCATTTTGCTAGCTTATCCTATGCTAACTCATCTGTCTCATTTCTTATAGTAAGGTAACACATTAGACTAGTCATGTCATCTGGTCATTTAGGGAAAACTCAGAATCTGTATAGTTTGTAGATTTGGACAAACTTGGTGTGCAAATAGCATTATATTTTATATTTTATCTGAAAATTGTAAGATTCTTGCAAGAAAACGGTTTCCTTCTGTAGCTTATTTGTCTTGTCATAATGGTAACTTGGCCATGCCACGTCATGCAAACAATTTCCTGCGGGATCAATGAAGTTTTCTGAGTTCTGAGTTTTCTGAGTTTTGCTAGCTGGTTATGTTTGTAATAACATGGAATCTGTAGATCTTATCAAAGAGCTTGACAGTCTGTTTTAAAAAAGTTTGCATGCTAATGTAATTACTTACAAAACAAACATATTAGCATATGACTGTAATAGCGTTAGGGTGCTAACGTCAAATATATAGATAAAATTAGCGTTAATAACCTTATGCTATGCTAGTTGTAGCCAGCCTGTACAGACGCTAATTAAAATTTTTCTGTGTCTTTTCAGGACCTGGTGAATGGGTACAAGTGTGTGTGCGCGTCAGGATTCACAGGCGATCATTGCGAGAAGGATATTGACGAATGTGCCAGTCAGCCCTGTCTGAACAAGGGCCAGTGCCGTGATGATGTCAACGGCTTCCAGTGCCTGTGCCTGCCTGGCTTCTCTGGAAATCTGTGCCAGGTGAGTGAAACTCGGGCGAGCACACACCCATATCGCCCACGGCATTCCTCGGGTCCGATGCGTGTTTTGAACTTGCCTATGTCGTTTGAACCTTTTTGCAAATTCATCATCTTCACTTTCTCACCGCAACCTAATATCTTTTGTGACGTTCAGGTTAGCTTATATAGCTCCCTTCGGTTCGCTGCAACCACAAACATCGTTTCTCTACAGCTGTGAGCTGTTATCGTCTCCCCGCCACACCCCAGCCATATTCCTCCACCAAAACACAGTCAAGTCTGTTCATGTCATTGCTTAACATTAACTGCTGTTTGCTTTCTTTTTAGACATATGCTAGCTTAGCCAGTTTGAGTGGATAATACATTAGCTCTTCATTCTGTGTAAATAATTTTGATGTGCTGGGAAACTACATTAACCTGGCTATGTTTCTCTAGCTTAATGTGGGATAACTTAGTTTAGCAGTTTCTCTTTAGGTAACTCATTAGCCTGGATATGTTTCTCTAGCTTACTGTAAATTACTGCTAATTTAAATTAGTTGTTTCACTTGATGTGTCTCTAGCTTAAAATGTGTTAAAACCTTAGTGTATTAGCTTCTATTTAGGTAATTTATTATCCCCTCTATTTTTCTCTAACTTACTGTGTGATGACTTGTTTTAGCTCTGTAACTTGAGGTAACCCATTAACCTCATACTTTTTTCTAGCTTACTTCATGTTAATTTATTTGTTTGACTTGAGGTAACATTGCTATATTTCTCTGGCTTAACATGTGTTAAAACCTTGAGGTAACTCATTAAACTGGCTATGTTTTTCCAGCCTTCCATATGCTAACTTAGCTGTTTCACTTGTGGTAAATCATTAGCCTGTACAGTATGTTTCTCTTGCTTACTGTATGCTAACTTTAAGTTTAGCTGTTTCACTTGTAAACTCACTATATTTCTCTAGCTTTAAATGTGTTAAAACCTTAGTTTATTAGTTTCTCTCATTAACCTGGCTATGTTACCTTAGCTTACTCTGCATTCAAACCAAGTTTTTGTTGTTTCTCTTGCGTATTCTGTGGTAACTCGTTTGGCTGAACATGTTTATGTTGTTTATTCTGAGGTAGCCTTCTTGCGAGGTGATGTATTATTCTGGATGTGCTTGTCTAGATTATTTCTCTCAACAGCTTCAACTTGTTAGCTTTGCTATGTTTTACAACAATATTGTGTCTGTTTCTCACAATATTCTGAGGTAAAACATTAGCAGCATTTCATCAACTAGTTAGCCTGTTGATTATTTTTTGGGTAACTCCTTAGTAAGTTATGTTTCTATTGCTAATTCTGAGATAAAACATTTGTATTGCTGTGCTTATTTAGCTTATCCTATAGTAACTTGATTTTGTTGCTAATTCAAACATATCCTGTTATTTTTAAGCCTTAATATGTTCCTGTAGTTCATGCTAAAATAACTTCTTGTCCCAGCTACGCTTCTCTAGACTATTGTCAGGCTAAATAGATTTCTGGTGCTCATTTGTTAGCCTGGATTTTGTTTCTGATGTTTATTCTGTAGTATTAACCTAGCTATGCTTCTTTAGCATGTTCTGAGGTATTCAAAGCCAACATGTTAAATTATTCTGAGGTAATGTTTTAGCCTTGCTATGTTTCTGATCTAATTAGTTAGCCTGGTGATATTTCTTTGTTTTATTCTTTTTATTTGTTAGTTTTACTAGGTTTCTTTACATTATTCTCTGGTAATTTAGCTGAATTTAAGTTAGCCTGAATTTATTTATGTTACCTAATGTGATCTAAAACATAAGCTCTGTTGGTGATTATGGAATGAACTGATAACTCATGGTTATTGTGTGTTTTTTTCTTTGTCTAGTTGGATATCGACTACTGCGAGGGAAATCCGTGTCAGAACGGTGCGCCATGTTTTAACCTAGAGACAGATTACTACTGTAAATGTTCTGAGGATTATGAGGGCAAGAACTGCTCCCATCTCAAAGACCACTGTCGCACCACGCCCTGCGAAGGTAATTGTTCATTCATTTGCTCACGCGTGCATATGTGTGCACATCTATTATATTTGTTCAAGTATGCATAGAGCTCTAGTGTTACTATTATCTTTCAGTTATCACTTTAGTGTGATAATTAAATACTTTTATTTCTTTTTTTATGCAAGATCTAGTTCTGTGTAAAGTTTTAATATATGTATGAGTCTGCATGTGTTTGATCTTAACAGAGGAAGACATAAACACACATTGAAGGTTATGTAACATCATTGCAAAACGTGTTTATGTTGTCGGTTATAATGGTCTACGCATTTACAGTTGGTGTAACAATAAAGGTGACGAAGTAATGAACGCATGACTTTTTATAACAACCAATAAAAGAAGTGAAGAACGCGAACAAAATCCTTTTGTTGAAAGAGATTTTTTTTTTAAATGTGCACACACAGGTTGTCGCTTTGAATGTACTATAAATGTAATTGATTTCCATCAGAAGCTGTATTTTTGTCTTTTATTTATTTGGAATCCTTTGCTTGCTTTTTGTACATGGCGTGTTCAAGACAAACCGGGACATTTGACTACCTTTATTTTTTTCATATGATCCCCTTTTACACTAATGCACTTACCCCAGTGTTTTACTAGTGCTTGGATACCATCAATGTAGAAAGTTTTCTCAGTACACCAGAGCCATTATAGGATTGCCTGCTTGATTCACGTCAGAAACGCTGGCCTCCCAGGAACTCCCTTAATGGCTTAAACATGTGGAAACGACTTAGAGTGGTTAATATGAGCTTGTGTATTCCAGCAAAAACAGAACGCCTTTGGTGACCATTTTACCCCATTAAAGGAAAGGGCCATTCTCAGTGGAGAAGGGCCACGTTTCAGACGTGAAGCAGGCATGGCTCAGGCGTGCTGGGAAAAGTAGTGACTACTTGTGTCCAATAATTTTCCTCACAGGATCAATAAAGTATATCTATTAAATATCTATCTACGCTGGTGCATATAGGTGCATTATTATAGCAGAAGATTATATAGAGAAACAATGAGTTTTTACTCTCACAACTGTGTTCTGGTATTCTGTACAATCAAAAGTTCCTGTTTGACTTGACTCTTGTATATCACCGATTTGCATTAACCACAACAACTTTCATAGACTCTCATTCCCCACATCTTTCCGTCTCGGTGACGATAATTGTAGCGATGACATTTCCACAGGCTTAAAATATCCCAGAAGCTTGTGCTTTGCCCTGATATTGTGTTATATCACACTTCTCACATATCTGAAACATGTCATTCAGGAACGTTCTGAGGTTTTAATGACGACACTCGGCCATGAACGGGGATATTTTAATCCTGTTGGCGCCATTCCATTGTATCATTGAGAGAAGTTAGCCATTTCTAACGCATCTCCATTGCTCCCTGAGGGCTGTGGCACCTGTGGGAATATTTAATATTGCGTTACCCTTTTGAGCTTAGCTACTTTACCGGGGTGGGGGTGCAGGAGCAGACTAGGTGGCGGCTATGCTAAGTCTTAGCACATTGCTATCTGAACCGTTACGAGAGCTGTCAGGATCTTGGGTGTGTTCTAATACAGGGTTAAACATGCTCCAAGGGTTTGAAAGAGAGAGCACAAGAGAGATAATAGGTCTCTAAAAAAATGATATTTAAAACAGGGAGAGGCTTGTGTTGGAATTTCCCCTTGATTTGTAGCCAGAGAGCGGTCTGACCTTGCTAACCCCGCCCCTTTGTTTCTATTCCGCAGTGATCGACAGCTGTACGGTTGCCGTGGTTTCGAATAGCACGCCAGGCAACGTGCGCTACATCTCATCCAATGTGTGCGGCCCGCACGGTCAGTGCCGCAGCCTCGCCGGTGGTCATTTCAGCTGCGAGTGTCAGGAGGGCTTTACTGGAACCTACTGTCACGAGAGTAAGTGCGACATGATCGTTTTTACCGTATCATCAAACACAAGAGCTGATCGTGTCAGAATATGCAAATAAGCCTTACGCATTGCCCTACGATGTTTAAACGGTTTTCCAGAGAACAGGTGTCTGGTTTATAATCCGTATATTTAAAGAATTTGAATATTTTTATCTCTTGATTGTGAAAGTATTGGCACCCTGTGACTAATAGTTTGTTTATTACCACATTCTCTCTCTCTCTGTCTCTCCCTATTTGTCTGTTTTAGACATTAATGACTGCGAGAGCAACCCATGCCGTAACGGCGGGACGTGTATTGATAAAGTTAACGTGTACCAGTGTATCTGCGCTGATGGCTGGGAGGGACCCGACTGCGAAACTAGTAAGCACATGTCCTCATGTCTCATCTTTAAAATGATAATTAAAAAAAACAAAAAAACGATTAGTTAGAACATGTTCTTTCAGGCCATCGAAAGGAATGTGGCTCTAACGCTGTTAATGCCACACTGACTACAGAGACATGTAGCACTTGTACAGCGATGGCTACTTGTCAGGATCAACTACTAGGAGTATCGATAATAAATAAAGATGTTATAGGATGCAAACCAAAAACTTCTTTATTGTTGTCATTATTATTTAGATATCGACGACTGCAGTACGAACCCATGCCACGATCGCGGTGTGTGTCGCGATCTGGTCAACGACTTCTACTGCGAGTGCAAAAACGGCTGGAAAGGCAAGACCTGTCACTCACGTAAGCACCGCCCTCTTTTGTAATGTCTTTTTAAACAATAGTGGCTGTTTCTCAGTATTATAATTTTTTACATTACTTTCTAAAAGCATGGTTTAGCTTGGATGCTCATGAATATGAGTGGATTGCAAACTGAGTATACAAAATATACTAGCCTGTGGAGATAGACTAATCAAGTCTAGCTCCATAAATAAAATAAATAAAAGAGTTGGATAAAGAAGGAGCAAAACGTAATGCTAACATTTCATGACCCAGGGGTTTTAAGGGATTAACGAGCAAATTAGAACTGTAATTGCAGACAACCTTATCTGTACGTCACTGCGGATTACAGATCTGTACGAATTGTGAAACGTGATATTTTTGATTTTGCAATACGTACTGAGAAACAGCGCACGTTTTGATTTGGGCTGTTGTGTGCGAATCTCGCGTTCTCAGGTGAGAGCCAGTGTGACGAGACGACATGTAACAATGGCGGTACATGCTACGACGAAGGAGACTCCTTCAAATGTATATGTGCGCCTGGCTGGGAAGGGACGAGCTGTAATATCGGTATGTCAGCTTTTTATAAAAATAATAATAATAATTTTTAGCTGCATTTGTATTTTGCATTTGGCGTGAACATGAAATGCAATCTCTGTAAATAAATATATTTATGTGTGTGTGTGTGTGTGTTTAGCGAAAAACAGTAGCTGCCTCCCCAACCCATGTGAGAACGGAGCTACGTGCGTCGTCAGCGGCGATCACTTCACCTGCGTGTGCAAGGAAGGCTGGGAGGGACTCACCTGCAACCAGAGTATGACATCACTTCCTGTCCTCTGTCTTGTTTAAAATAAGCAAGGGATTGCGTGTACTAGAGTGCAAGGCACGCATGGACTCTACTGTTAGTGTTAACCGTAATTGCTAGAAAAGCAGGGCTACCGTAAATACAAACAAATTTATAAACAATCATCATTCCAAACGAGTTCGAAATGACATCTGCATGCATAATGATAGAGATATCATATTTATTTTAATTCCCTGTTGCTATGGTGACATGATTCATCTCCTTAAATGCCCCACAATCATAAAAAGCTTCCATTTGGATTGAGATTTTTTTCTTTTTTTTTTTCTTCCCTCTCTCCTCTTCGCATGCATGCTGTCTATCAATGGAGGTTGTGTTTGTGTGTGCGGTGTTTTTTGGGAATTGAATCGCTTTTATTAAACTTTGTTTTTTCTGTCTTGTGTTACAGACTCGAATGACTGCAACCCACACCCATGGTAAGCCATTTCCGACACACTCGCACACACACTTATCCTCCAGCTAAATACATAAAACCCTATTCAGGTTTTTCCCATGTCCTCTATCTCTGTCTTTCTTTCTCTCTTTCTCTTTCTCTCTCGAGCTCTCTTTCACATACACACACACACACACACACACACACACACACACACACACTTTCTCTCGCTCTTGTCTGCGCGTTTCACATGGCACTCACACGGTCCCGAACAGGCCCCGAGGACGTTCAGGAAGTGATCGTATCGAGATTCACCATCTCTGTTTGTTACACTCTGCATGAGACGAAGATCTTATCTCTGAGTGAACTTTGACCTCTGAACTCAAACTCAAATGCTCTTTCTCTGTCTCTCTTTCTGTCTCTCCTGTTAGTTACAACAGCGGGACGTGTGTGGACGGAGATAACTGGTACCGGTGTGAGTGTGCCGCGGGCTTCGCCGGACCCGACTGTCGCATCAGTGAGTGACTCGCCCGAGTTACTCTCGGGTTTCTAGCGCTGATGCACGATTTATCGATAGTGACTGTCGCTCTCTCAGGCAAATGCTGCTAGAAGAAGAAGAAAAAAGCATGAGGCAAATGTACAAATGTTCATGTAGTTATTTTATTACCAAGTACGGTTTTAAGATGCAACTCAAAATCTCATGGCTGATTTCTCTAGAGTTATTTCAATGTATGTTGCTATGAACCTTTTTCACGGTGTTTCAGCTAGCCCACAGTCTACAGTCTGTCTATACATTGCTGCGACAGCTATTCATTAAAATTTTTCAGTTTTATAGCCTTATATCTTGAACGATTTCGTAGCTAATGTAGGCGAACTAGTTTCACCCATACAATTGATTATGTTGCTAAAGTTTAGTTTAAAATTTCTGGGATTGTATGTGTGACTTGTGATTTTAGCCGCATGTGACAAGGAAATGGAAGGAAGGTTTTTAGCGACTTCACCTTCCTAATAGTCATTTGTGATAATGTGAACATAATCATCATAATTAGACATTATAACATCAAACATGATTTTAGCTGAAGTATCTCATCATCATTAGTATTTATGTCAGTTACTGGTAATAAGATAACAAGAACGATCATCGATTTATTAACAATATCGTAATCATTCTGGCAGACATTAACGAGTGTCAGTCGTCTCCGTGCGCGTTCGGCTCGACCTGCGTGGACGAGATTAACGGATACCGCTGCGTGTGCCCGCCTGGGAGAACTGGAGTGAGGTGTCAGGAAGGTAAATACACACACACACACACACACACACACACCGGCTCAGTGCTGGTCACAATTCCTCTTTCCTTCGAAAGCCATGGTCACATGACTCGTTTTGGTTTCAGTAATCAGACATCCCTGCATGGACAGCGGCCGGCTCATAGCTGATGGGGCGAGATGGGATAAAGACTGTAACACCTGCTCCTGTCACAACGGCAGGGTCACCTGTACAAAGGTACTGAAGTCCTCCAAAAATACAGTTTTGCTTTATTAATTTTAGGTATTTTATTTATTTTACCTTTATTTTTATTCATCATCTATAAATATAAGTGGAAAATTTAAACATTCCGAAGCCCCACAAGTTACTAAAAAGAAATTAATATATTCATATAATATTTAAAGTTCAAAAACACTATATAAATATTGTTTAATATTGTTATAAAATTTAAATACATTTTGTAGAATTTATTATATATATTTTTTTCTTCTTTCTAAAAATGTACCTATATTTACTGGAAAACTTACAGATGTGAAAACAATAAATACGTAGAAGTCAATAAATAAAAGTTCTTGTTCATATTGAAATTATTTGCATGCAAACTGAAAAATGTGAAAGATAAGTGAATAAACAAACAGATAAATCAGCTAAACAAAGGAATAAAATAATAATAATAATAATAATAATAATAATGGTGTTTTGTTTTTTTTGCTCAATACATTTTAGGTATTTATTATTTTATTACATTTTATATTTATGTATTAATTTATTTGATTTATTTATTAATCTGATAATTGATCTGATAAATAGTAATAATACTGTAGTATCTATAAAGAATATTTCTATTATAACATCATGTTATTTAGTTTTTTTATACAATCATGAATATAGCTTCTTATTCTCTTTCACATAACAAAAATTCTCTTTAAAAAAACTTTATTACCAGAAAACATACAGATGGGTATAAAGGTATAAAAACAAAAGGTATAAATAAACTTTCTTCTTTTGTTCTGAACCACAAAATGTTTTTTCCTCTTTCTTTCTTTTTTTTTCTTCAGAAACCTCCTGTATATATTAAACAAACCTATTATTGTGGTTTCATTGCTTCATCTAATAAATCTGACTTCGGCAGGTTAGGATGTATAACGCTAACGATGTTTAAGAAGTTAAGAGTTTAGCCGGCGTAGTTTCCCAAACCGTTCCCTTACGAATGATGACTGAATTCGCGTGTGGGTCACACTGGTTAACGATTAACGCTTCAGCTGTGAGATTGTGTGTGTTTTATATTATAACAACCTGTCACCTATTGACTCTTTTCTCTTTTATTCGTTAGCTGAGATCAAAGCAAAGCGATCCCACATCCTGTATATTAGGCAAAACCGTTTAGCTTATCTAACGTTAACGCGAAACGTTATCCAGGAGACGTTTTATCAGCGTCTGGGACCAAAGAGCACCGAGTGAAGGATTAAATATTAATGTGTGGTCTGTGTGAACCACACATACAATGGTGTTCTCATCATGACGGGCATTAAAAAGAAACACAGTGTAAAGTCCAGGGTGCTGAGTAATGACCCAGCATATGGAAGCAGTAAAAAAAAAAAAATGAAATAAAATAAAAAAAACAAGAAAATAACAGTTCCGTTTTGCAAACACACAGAGTAGCTCTGGAAGAGGAAAAACCTCCATTGACTGTAAACTTTAACCTCAAACATCGTCCGGATGAACAAAACCACGAATGTGGAATCGGCTCCTCGCTCTCTCTTCTGACGTCAAACAGTTTTCTGTGTGAATCATCCCCCCCCACCCCCCCAAAAAAAAAACGAGGCAGGGATTTATGTGTGTTCAGTAAATGGCTCCCAAGTGCAAGGCTAGTTGGTGTGCAACACAACCGCAGCGTGGGCCTGATTGATCGAGCTTTTAGTCTTTGGCAAACTGTGAGCACGCCTCATTTGGAAATGACAGACTTAAACAAAGGCGATAAATCTCCTTTAATAGGCTGAACCGAATTATCAGATTGTGCTGTACAATGTACAACTCCAAAGAGAAATTTCTCAGAAACCAGACTTAAGGAAATGCTATTCACAGAAACATTGCATTACGGGTAGTCTTTATTCACCCGGCTGCATCGTTAGGATACTAAGCTTCAGCGGTGCGCTGTCGGATTTCATTATAGCATTAGAACTGACAAAACGGTGCACTGCGTGGCATATAGGAATGTGTAAATACAGAAATGATGACTTCTGATAATGTGTCCATGATTGTGAGAAGCATAATTGGTGTTAATTCGAAATCCTTCTCCGCCTCTCTACCTTCCATCGCAGTTGCTGTGCGGTCCGAGGATGTGCCGTCTGCTCGGGCGAGGAGACTGTCCGGCGGGTCAGTCGTGCATCCCGGTGCGTGAGGACCGTTGCTTCGTGCGACCTTGCCACACGCAAGGGGAGTGCTGGTCAGATCAGAGCACGCCCATCCAGTCCCGGTGCCACCCGGAGAGCGACTGCGCCAACGTGACGTTCACTTTCACGAAGGACGTCATGCCGCAGGTGAGAGCTGAGAAAAAGATCAGCAGAGCGAATGTGAGGAGGGTCAGATACTTGCATTTCTAGATAGAACAATAGAGCCATGTTTTTTTTTTAAATCAGGTTTTAATAGTTTTATTTGAAGTTTAAATTTAAGATAAAATTAAATAAAATAAAAAAAGCACACAGAAAGTGCATGGGGTGCCAATACTTTTACCCTCACAAAGAAATACACATGCTGTCAATCAGAATTTACTCCAACCCTAAAAGCCCACCTTTTTTTTTTTGTTTGTTTTTCATGGTAAATCTTTGTTGCACCAGCTCATTTGCATACTGAACCACGATTGGTGCGTGTGGTTTGTGATGTAATAACTCTGCCAGGTTCAGCGTTTAATACCAGCTGAAGTATTTCCGTGAGATTTTTTTAGCAGCTCCTGTTTATTCAAATAACTGAGATGAGACTTATTCACGTCGCCTGGGTAAGAAATCTGTTTCCATGTGACTGATTTGTGTTGTGTTGTTTGTGTCAGGGCGTGACGGTGGAGCAGGTGTGCAGAGAGCTGCGCAGTCTCTACGTGGTGAAGAACCTCTCCTCCGAGTTCTCCATCTCCATCACCTGTGAACCATCCGCCACGGCCAGCAGTGAAATACACGTAGCCATTGTATGTATCCGGAATCTTCCGTCAATCCTGTAATAGCAGGTTTATCCTTTAATCGCTCAATTGCATGCCACAACTAATCCCCTGCCATTAATCCTGCGCTATTACCACCCAAACTGTACACCAATAATCATGGTGATGATGAGAATGAGCCGTTCTGTCGTTACTTTATGCTGCATAAATAACACACTTTGGCCACACAACAGCTCGTTACATTTTTGTGTTTCTTTGTTAAACAAACACATAGCAATAGTTATCTACGACAACAAACCGAGACCAAAGCCCAAGATCAATCACTGTAGGGTTTTTTTTGTTTACTTTACATACAAATCATAAAACAAATACCGAAGCCATAAAATTTAAACTAACGACTGAGGGAAGCCAAAGCCACACCCGCGTCCACATGAGTTATTGAGATATAATGCTTTATTATTGTAATTATTATTTACATTTTTTTTTAAGTCATGTCAAAACGATGTTAAAATTGCATGTTTTCTCCAGCAGGTTACTGATGACGGCGGCAGCAGCCGCGCTCCGGTTAAAGGTATCACGGACCGGATCATCGACGTGGTGAGCAAACGAAGCACTAATGGTACCATCCTCACTGCCATCGCGGAGGTACGCGTCCAGCGCCGGCCCACCAGCACCCCCAACGGTGAGAGTCTAATGGAGCAGTACTGGGAGATAGATACAGTTCTAGTTTGATTATCTGTAGAAAATTTTGTGCAGATTTAAGTATAAATCATTATAATTGGAAAGAATATACAGAACTCAATTTCCATTTGAAAAAGTTGCAAATATACAGAATATCATTTTTCTGTTCTCTAAACAACACTCAAAAAGTACCAAAATATTAGTAACGTCTGTGAGTATATAAATATAATTTAAAGCCCATGGGAAACGTTCTGAATCTGTTCCTTCTCGTTGTTCTTCCCTAGATTACCTGGTGCCGGTGCTGGTTTCCGTGGCAACAGTGATCTGGGCGCTGGCGTTGGTGTGGGCAGCGCTGTGGTGTGTGAGACGACGTCGCAAGCAAAGCGCAAGCGCCACCGCAACCGGGTACACCTCTGCGCCGTCGACCGCCCCGAGTGCCGAGGACAACAACGCGGCCAACAACGCGCGCGAGAACCTGCACCAGATCAAGAACCGCATCGAGAAAAACGCAGTGAGCGCCAAGATCGGACAGCAGAAACTCCCGCCTCCGGAGACGCCGGCGCCCGAGGATGACCCGGACACGGAAAAACATCTCCACAAAGCACGGTTTCCACGGCGACCGGTGTACGCGCCTGTGGAGTGCGACGAGCGGCCAAGCAGCCTGCATGAAAAGTGCGCTCACTGGACTAACAAACGCGACAACAGAGACTTGGAATCCCAGAACAGCTTGCACAGAATGGAGTACATCGTATAGCGGCTGCGAGGAAACGACGGTGGGCTAGGCAACAGTCACCGTGACAACCGTTACGGCTGCACCCGGAGGTGAAGGACGGACGGGAAAACTATAGCACCGGAATTTTCCGGCTCACCTTCGAGCAGGAGACTCAGGTCTCTGTTACGGGAAATTGGACCGTTTTGGACTGTCAAAATGGCGAAGAAGGAGAAAACGAGGAAAAGTCCCCACAGCAAAATTTATGACAGAGACACACTGACTAATTGGGTCAGATTGAGGTTGTTGTGGGTTGGCCGCTTTTTTGGTTTTCCCCCCGGTTAAAAAAACAAAGCAAAACACCACGGCCTTCGGTTACTTCACACAGTGCTGAATTACGGACAAGCGATTTTTGGCACCGTGGGAAAAAAAAATTTAATTCCTTTGTGTGCAGCAGAATTTCGAAGGCACACGGATTTGCACTCAGCAAACATGCGTCAGTGTTTTTTTTTTTTTTTTCCTTTTTCCTTTCTTTCCTACTCCTCTTTGTTTTTCTTCCTTGGAATCATTTCACAGAGATGCAGGGCTTCGACCTGATTCGTCACGAGCATAAAACCCTGTGTGTCAAAGCCGAGGTGCTGATAGGAGTAAAGCTGATCTCGGTTCAGGTTTGCAGTTTCGCCGCTACCGCTAGAGACGCTCTGAGGTTATCTCAATCAGTCGCGCAGACGGGGATCTCGACACGTGTCCGTGAACCGAGATCCTCCAAGCTTACTTAGAACTGAACTGCCTAAGGGCAGTTTTTGAAATGTCTGTTTGGAAAAAAATTCCGTGATGTCTGTTTTTTTTTTTTTCTTGGTCAAACCAACAATTTCGTGTTGGTTTGCGATCTGGGCTGTAAATCTGTCTTGTCTTGTCTCATCTTAGGCACAGGGGCTGATTATGTTGCTTGGGTTTAACAGACGACTTTAGACTTGAATTGTAAGTGAGTTTGGAGTAAACTGGGTTTCCGTTGTCTTCTCGTTGCAGGGAAACGTATTGAAATTGTTCTCTACAGGTTGACAAAACGGCGGGGTTGTTCAACACCCTGGATCTGGCGCTAGGGGTGGGCCAGTTATCGGGGGGAAGCAAGATAAGACAAACATAAATCTAACATTGTTATACTTGAAGATACTTCTTCAAGACGGTCCTTTCTTTATTCGATTTGTTGCCGTATCGATGCAACGTACTCTGTGAAGTAAACCTTCCTAATTATAGGGATAAAAAAATGACAAGGCAAATTGGAAAAAGCGTATTCAGCGCTCTATAGAAACACTAACGATACTTCATAGCAAATTCGTCCATCAGATCGTCCACCCCTGAGTAAATCCCGCATTAATCCTCCTGTCAATCCGAACATCCCTGCTACACCACACATCCACAACAACCAAAACGTCATTACTATCCTTACTGTTATTATTATTATTATTACTATTATTTATTGTCATTTTTTTTTTATTATTATTTTGTTTTGCAGGCGGCAGGTCAAACTTTAGTCCCTTGCAATATGAAGAATTTAATTGTCGACTTTACTCTGACGTCAATGTTGTGTAGATTTTTTTTTCTCTTGTATGTACATATTTTTTAATTAATCATTGTGTATATTTGATTTATTAACTTAATATTCGAGAGCCTATCATTCCTTTTTTTTTTTTTTTATTTATGTGCTTTGGTTAGATTCGAAGGTTTGACAGCTTTGTAAGCTTTCAACTTCCTTATTTTTGACAGAAAACACTTGTTTCACAAAAAAAAAACAGTTTGTAAAAAGAAAATATGCCAAAAGTGTTCTTGAAAGAATAGTTTTATTTTTTATTCTAGCTGTATGAAATTAAATGAAATGCGCTGTACACATTTTGTTGTTGTTTAAAAAAGGAAAAAAAAAAAAAAAAAGTTTATAGTTTGACGGTTTTGGTCAGGATTATTTCCCGAACGTTTCCAAAACAGTGGTGGAGAAAGGTGGAGAAGAAAGAAACGTGACTTTAACGCGTCTTACAACAAAGACAAACATAAGTGAATAGACATTTCTGCAGTGGTGTATTTCCTGTATTCTGTCATAAATCAACCTTAGAATGTTCCGTCACTGTGTTAATGTAACCCGCGCTTCCCGTAGCAGTATTTCTGTAGTGAGATGAGATTAAAGCTCGTAGCCAGCAGTTTGTTTATCAGCTTACAAACGACTGAGGAAACCAGAAGAAGAGCTTCTTGCTCAAAGAGCTTCACTTTTCTTTGAAAAAAGTCAAAACTCTGTATAATTTGTAACATTTCATTGTTTTGTTAATAATTTCAAGACAGAAATAAAGGGCAGGTCCGTCAAAGTGAACTCTTTCTTCTGAGTGATGCTGGCCAATGAGATCGTACAATTTTTTTTCTTTAGGCCTCTCTGAACAAAAAACGTTTCAGTTTTACTTTAGTGTTAAATTTAAGAACTTTTCCTCTTTTTGCCAGAAGTCTTGTCTTTTTTTGTGTCATTTGAAAGTAATATTTATTAAATTCTTTGTAAGAAACAATGTGTTGGAAATGGAGTCTTTATTTTTGTAAAAAAAAAATATATATATATATATATATATATATATATATTGTAAAACTACAAGGAGCTTTTAATTCAAACTGGGACTTGTGATGAAATTTCTGTTGAATTCAGGTGTAAAACTGATTCTGACATTTACAGAAGACTTCAATCGCGTACGGTGATGAGACTCAGCCACAGTAAAACATTTGAACATCGCAAACTTTTTAATGACAGACCCATATCCCCCATATAGTCCTGACCTCACTTGAAGCTATTTCCACATGTTTGGACCATTAAAGGAGTTCCTGGGAGGCCAGCGTTTCAGCGTCAGGCATGAATTCGACAGGCAGTCTGATCATGGCTCTGGCGTACTGAGAAAAATGTCTACCTTTCTAACGTACTATCCAAGCACTAGTGACTTTATTCAGTTTAAAATAAAACGTACGTTTTTTAAAATTAATTTAGCAAGGGAAAAATTTGTCACTGACTTACACCAATAAATGGTAATGTATTAGTAGCTCCTAATAGATTATTATAACATGGTTAGAATAATGTATAGGGCAACAAGTTAGTAAAACTAATTATACGTTTTTAAAACTGTAAAATAGCAGAAAAAGCAAAATGACAATAAAAACTAGATTCTTCTAAATGACTTCATAGCTTAACTTTGAAACCGATCTACGTGTACATATAGTAGACTTCAGATGATTCACATGCCTGAGGGCACACCCATTCAGCTGCAAGAGCCTTAATGAGATCAGGCGCTGATGTTTTTATGCCGAGGAGGCTCCAGTTCCAGTTTATCCCAAAGCAGTTCAGAGGAGTTGAGTTCAGTGCAGGATAGTGGAAGTTCTTCCACTTCAGCATTAACACCCTAACGCATCATGTCTTCATGGAGATCACTTAGTGCACAGCGGCGTTGTGATGCTGGAACAAGTTTGGGCCTCTTAGTGAAGGGAAATTGAAATTCTCCAGACATTGTACTATGGTCTGTTGTGGTCAGGCATGCACATACTTTTGGCCATGCAATATTTCTGTTCCTGGGTGAATTAAAACCAATAAATGTTCATTGCAACAGAGTAAGTCTCTGAGTATGAAAGAAAATGTGGAATTAAAAAGCCACAGAAGATGTTTTTCAACATGGGGTAGGTGGGGCATCACACATCACTGTCCCTCACTTCTATTGGTCATGGCCGAATGGCTCATATGTATAAAGCTAAATTTTGCTCTGCTACTGTAACTTCACGTCGCAAATGATTGCTTCACCTCCTGTTGCCAGAACCCAACCCCATCAACCCCCTGTGGTTCTCTTCCTGAAGACGCTTCGCTGAATCATTACATGCGCCCCCTTTACAGCGCCCCTGATGAGGCCCAGTAGTACCGTATGACTTAATTCAGATCTGCAATGGCTTCCGTGGGTCAGGTTGTTGACCAATTCCCCAATGTAACAGGCTGTGTGTGTGTGTGTGTGTGTGTGTGAGTGTGTATGCTTGGCTCAGTTTAGTGAGCATGTGAGGGCCGTTATGGAAGATTTCATCGCTGTCTCGTTGATGTCGTGGGAACGTTTCAGACTCGAGGCTCTGAGACGGATTTCCTAAATGTGTTTCTCGAGTTGTCACACAAAGGACGTCTTCTAGTTCTTATTTTTCCCCTAAGAATCACGTCAGTGTGTAATAAGCGTATTCTTGGTACAGATCGAGTCGGACACGGGACTTGCTGTACTTTTTGGTTTGCTCTGGAAGAAGAAAAATCTGGCTTTGTTTCATAACAAAGAATCACAAACTGACAGAAATGCGATATTCCTCAATGGGCATGATGTAACTGTCGCATTGAGAAAGAGAAAGTTTTATACTGATGTATGATGTGTAGTTTTTGTATTTAGTGCAAACAAGTTGTACTAAATACAACTTAGTGCAAAAAAATTCTGGTTCCATGTTTGAGTAACAATGTATTGTATTGTATTGCATTGTATTAACTTTGTGCCCATAAGACATTTTACTATAGTACTATAGTAAAATTTCTTATGGGCACAATCACAGTTTTAGTACAATTCATGCCCCAAGCATGTAACCAGATTTTTTTTTTTTAAAGATTGCCAAGTTAGGTACTGTGGCACTTACCATACCATGGTCGTACAAAATGTACTACAATACATTGGGTACCACATTTGCTGCCAAAGTTCAATGTTATTATATACTACATAACATATATAACATATTTTATGTCCTGGCACATGTTCCATAGTACTATACTAGAGTACATGGTAGAACCATGAACCAAACTATAGGATGTGTACCAATTGTAGAACCAGGTACCATAGTATAATGCATACAATTTATCAGCAAATAAGTACCATAGTACTGTCAAAAATACCTATATTACTACTATATACCATTGTACATATACACTTTGGAGAACAAAGTACACAAATCCTATACTTGAGTAAAAGTAGAGATACCCCCGGTAAAATATCACTCAAGTTAAATTTCTCCATTTACATTTCTATTTGAATATACTCACCTTCAAATTGGCTTAAGTATCCAAAGTACTGAACCTATATTGACTTACAGTACAGTAGCCTTTAAATCATAGCAAAAGTCTCCCCCTCTCTCTCTTCTCCCAAACTGTGAATGTGCTATTTTCATCACCATCTGCAATCAACTACACTTCTGATTTTAAACACCTGCTACATGAGAGAGTGTATTATGTAGGGAAGGCAAATCACACAATTATATATACAGTAATACGTATCAGGTGATAATAGTACCGCTTTAAATGCTATCCACACATCTGGTTATGTAACGCAGCACCATAAACAAATGTAGTTAAATAGAGATTACAAATCTCTAGGGATGTAGAGGATGTAAAAGTATCCACTAAACTACTCAAGTAAAATACAGATATGTACTTAAATATAATAACAATAGTAAATGCATTTAGTTACCTGTACCATGGTAAAAAAAAAAAAAAAATCTTTTGAATGAAGAATTTACATTTGGTAACTATTAATGTAACTTTATCATTTTCAAATCCTACAATTTAAAAAATCTAAATGCTAATATAAAATTCAATATGGCAGACAAATTTAATGTTTGCTTATGATCAGTGGAGGCTGATGCAAATTTTTAAATTTAAAATTAAACTTTTAATAATCGCCTGTAAATAGCCATAAGAAGTGCTGGAAAAGCACCGAGTGTAAGCTCGACCGCGATCACTTGACTGCTGCTTAATCAGGTCGATCTGGTCCAAGCTCTTTAACTTTTTTTCTTTCTTCATCCGATCGCCTTGCGAAGGGGTATTTTAGCAAAGAAATTACAGAATTTCCTTTCATATTTAGCTGGCTTCCACATCAATCACTATTCAATACATTAACTAACAATCTGCTGACCATCACCGTTCCAATCACATGAGCCCAAATATTTAAAAACAATATTGATTTGCTAAGAACAAAAGTGTGAGGGTTCGGGACGCACAGTGCTGCGCCCCAGAGATGATTTGAAAAAATCCAATTAGAGCTCAGCCTCAAATCACATGCTTTTCAAAAATTTACGTGCCTACATAGCACAAATGAACGTAATACAGTTTAGATTTTTTTTATTGTAAATAAATTATATTAAGAAATACAGCGGAATGTTGTGACTAAATGACAGTTTACATTTCATTATTAAAAAAAAGAATTATTAGGTTAAATAATTACATGTTAAAGTAACATTTTTCTCTGGCTAACTTTAAGGGGGCGGCACCCCAGCGCCCCTTATTGACCGGCCGCCATTGCTTATGATGCTGATCTAATATGAAATGACGAATGTTCTCTCATTACAGTTTGGTGTGGCATGTTGTAAATCTCTCTGCTTTTTTATTATTTGTTATAAATTATGTAAATTTATATAAAAGAAATGAAATTATACTTTAAGCTAACCAGTTTTTGAATTTTGGCAGCACAACCTGTTTATGAATCCTAAATAGAGTTTAGTCATGTTTTGCTAATGGAAAAAGACTGAAAGAAAGAGATGTTACAAAAAAGATTTGCACGAACATGTATTCTGTAAATCAGCATAAAATACAATAATGAAAATTGTAAAAAAAAAAAATAATAATAATAAATAAATAAATAAAAATTGCAGAAACTGCAATATTAACTCATTAGGTATTTCAAATCCAATTTAAAACTGAACTCAGTTTTAAAGCTGTTCACTATAAAATACAATTAGTAATAGAATTTCAGATCTATGTTCTAGTGGTAGAAATAATTCTATAAGTTGAGATCATATGGTCATACGGAGGTTCTTAATGAAAACTCATACCAAATTTAATACTTATGATATTAAGTATTCACGCTGATATTTAATGCACCAAACTTGCATTGAAATTAACTCTGTATGTGTGTGCATGTGCCTGTGCATGTGTGTGTGTGTGTGTGTGTGTGCGTGTGTATGAGTTCCTCCCTCTCGGACATTAATGGTTCCATTACATTAACGAATTTGTCACAGAAACTAGACACGACCCTGAGCAGAGCTACAGTCGGGGCCGTGAAATATTATGAAAACCCTCATGTAAAGAGATATTTTTCAGAGGTGTGTGTGTGTGTGTCTGTGTCTGTGTGTGTGGTATAAATATCCTTTCTTTTAAAGGCATAGTATCTGTACTCAATGCATGAGAATGTGTTTTACGTGTGCATGGATTTGTACTCATCATCTTATGAGGGCAGCATCCTGTTCACATACCAACATCATGGCAATAAAAGACATTGTGGTGACAAAATTCCCGGTCCTCATAAGGGAATAGGGGAGACTGTAGTTAGCTCATTTTGGTTTTGGCCCATGAGGAACCATTCAATGTGTGTCTGAATGATGCCAGTTCAAGAGTTCAAGTTTTCTCCCGAACACAGTAAAATGTTATATTAAACCTACATTTACACTGACCAACTTTTAACAAGTATATCCAAAGACTTCTCCAATCAAGTTGACGTCCCTGTAAGGGGTTTTGTCATGTTGTCTCAATGAACACACTAATATAAGAATGTATGTGAGCAAAGATCAGCTGGAAAGGATTACAGAGTTTTTAAAAAATTGGCCAATTTTAGAAATTATCCACTCACATATACAGGGTGACCTAAAAGTCCCATTTCAAAGGAATTTGAATTGAATTTGATATTTTTCTATTTATTTTAAACCCCAGTTGGCTTTTAAACTAAGACCAGACCTATCACGACTCAACATTCTTCTTATTCATCTCTGCAAGGATCAACATCAGTTCTGATATGTTAAAGAATATTTAGTGTCTATGTATTCAGCATGTACAGCATTTCTATGAGGTATCTAAATTTTAGCATTTGCTGTAATTTATACTTTTAAATATTATTTTTCCTATGGATCCAGACATTTGGGCCATCTATATGAGCATATTGTGAAATCTGAGGGCCTC
>JAQKPX010000010.1:4818585-4831434 GCA_030068255.1 Clarias angolensis | reverse complement strand
ATAACATACGGAGGTTTTGCGATGCTTTGCGCATGCGCGCCCAATAGAAAATGAACGAATCACTCTCCGAGACGACTTGTTCATCTGAGTCATGTTAAGGATTCGTTCAAAAAGAATGAATCGTTCATGAACAACCCATCACTACTTCACATCTGAAGCGCTGACTTCCCAGGAACTCCTTTTAATGGCCCAAATATGTGAAAATGGCTTGGAGCGAAGTCAGGACTGTATGGGGGATGTGGCAATAACTCCCAACCGAGTTCCTGTAGCGTGCAAGTGGTGTTGATGAATGATTGTACATGATTGTACAGTTCCCACAGACAGATGTGTCTCTTCCACAAGTTGACAACAAGGTATCCATGTGTTCCACTCGCTCAATGTTCATGGGAACGACTGCAGTGGGCTTCTTTTTTTTTTTTTTTCAAACTAAAATCAATCTCAGGATCTCTAGATAAGGTCGAACCAATTTCCATGATGGCACTCGAGAGCTACGGATACATATTTCCCCCATACAATAGCCAGTTAGCAGCGATAAGTAGCTGTGCTTTTGGTTACAAAATTCCACAATTTATCTTGGAAACATGGAAACATCCATTCACTGGTGTCATCCAGGTTTTTGTTTTTCTATTCATTTATTTATTGTTTTATTTATTTACAGTAAAATCTCTGGAACGCGTTTTGATGGAAGTCTGACTCTGAAATATTTCCGAGTTCAGAATACAATGGAACGCAGCTTCGGTCCAGACTGGCTGGGTTTTAAATGAACCATCTGGGAGAAATAGAGAAAGAGAGAAAAAAAAACAATGTGTGTCTGATACAATCAAGGACGAGACGCCGAATGTTAACGCTTTAAAGCTAATGAGGATGGTTCTGAGTGGTGGCAATAATCAATAAGCCTAGCGTGAATTGGATCCACTAGGAAGAATCCTGGTTCTTCAATGGAGCCGAAGACTTGGTTCCCCACCCTGTTTGGAAACGTAATGGTAAAGCAATGCGCTCGGCGAGCAGGGCGTAGCAGTGAAACTGAGACTTGGAGCTGTTTTGTGGAGGGGAATTTACTTTTCCCATTCTGCAGGCTGAAGAAAAGCCTGGAGAGAAGCCAGGAGCAACAGAGACAGACGCACAAGGCGCAGAGGGTGTAATATAGAGAGGCGTTTCAAACTTACATACCACACACACACACACACACACACACACACACACACACTTCTGGTTCTGATGCTGCAACTTGCCTGAATTTCCTCACACACACACACACACACACACACACACACACACAGACACACAGACAAATGTTACATGCAGGATAATGTCTCTCGCTTTGATTGACAACTGTTAATAAGTGTGCTGCAGTGACATCCCAGTTCACCCACCCCCATCCAATGCACACTATGATCCCCCCTATGCCTACCCACTCGAGGTTCCCCCTGGTGATGTCACTTGCCCCGATTGCTGGATTTTCCTGGCATGACATTACTCAACGAGTTTAAGCGGTAGCCGCCAGAACGGGGAATGGGGTGTGTCAAAAAACGCACACACACATACACATATTCACACACCTTCAACTCCTAACCTGTCGTTGCAGGTACTGCTCTTGGGCGTGTGCCGTGTGAATGCTCTCGAGTTGTCAAGATCCAAAACAATATCACACGTTGCCAAAAACTACCTCCTCAAAAAAAGAAAGAAAGAAAGTTGGTCTGCATGACAATCACCTTGGAAATGTGTGTGAGAGGAAAAGGGAGAGAGAGAAAGAAATAAAGAGTCCAGAAAAGCAAGGCTGAGAGAGAGTGAGAGAGAGGAAAGAAGAGAAGGAGCAAGGTCTCTCACGGGTATTAGTAGCCATTGATGTTTTAGTCTGGGAAATCGCCTCGGTGCCGACGCTGGAACAAAGCGGAGCTGCCAGGTGTGTCGTTCTCAACACACTCGGTTGCACACACACACTTACAGCCACGTGCACAAACACACTGTATGCACAAATGCATACATGCACAAACAAACACACCCTATATACACACACATTTAAAAAAATGTCTGTTGTTATTCATCGTAATGAGAATAGTTATCTTTGTGAAAAGCTGACAAGGGATCAACCGCTCGTGTATAAATCCGTCAATTCTGAAAGACGATCGCGCCTCGGCGTGCGAGGAACAAAGCAGGAGAAGCGATTAGCAAGCTAGTTTATCTACATTTTCCAGTAGCTGCATCCATTTTTCCCCAGCTACACTTTTGAAAAAAAAAAAAGTAGCTTGGATACTATTTTGCTAATTGTAAAGCAAACTTAGGTATGAGAGTGGCACTATAGAATTTCACCTTTTCTCAGTGTTGCACAGTTTTATGTAGGGACCACAAACTAAGGAAATCCCTAAACAATGCAAAAAAAAAGACACATTAGCGAACTGAAATATATTTTAAAAATTTCGGTTAAACATTAAAAGGATTACTTGGACGTGTAACTATATGTATCGATCCATGCTACAGGTGTTGTACAATTGTTAATAACACTAACTGTCGATCACAGCACAGGTAGAAGTGGGTCTGTACGGTCTGTAGTAATGAGGAGAGAGCAGCTGACTGTCAAAACCCACATTTAAAACCAGTCGCACTTTCCATCACCTCTATGTTTTATTCTCCCCACCTTTTGGCTACATAGTACCAGTAAGAATTTGAAACTACTTTCACCCCTGTTAATTACACTAAATATCCGTAACTAACTGTTGGTCACCGGCTCTGCCAGTCGCGGTTAGTCACTTCCGCCAGGCACCGAAGGATATGTGTTGATGGAGCTAAATAACTGGTTAAATAAACAAACAAATCATATTCTGTTGATAATAAAGTGGTGTTTGTCAAACTGTTGTATAAAAGCAATATCACATGAGAGGGAGTGCTTTCGTGCTGAATATCAGGATGGTTGTGACTTTTTTTTTGTTTTGTTTTGTTTTAAAGCACAAAATTTAACCCATTTCTTTCAGGGACAATCTTACAATTTCAGTATTATCTAGACACATTTTTTCTCACTCATATACACTTCCATAAATGTTAATTTTATTTTGTGAAGCTGCTTTGAGGCAATGACCATTGTTAATAAATAAAATTGAACTGAATTGGAATTAACTGAAATAAATACCTAAAACTATCAAAATGTTGGCTATTGTTTAACGTACATTCTTAGTTAATTAATTATATTAATTAATATAGGTCTAACAATATCTTACATTAACATTTATCTACAATCTATTAATAATCAGTACTAAAACATTAAAATTCAAGATATTTTACTTGCTAAAACACAATTTTTCTTTTAAATTTTGGAAATACTTCACTGCATTAGATCAAGTGAGTATTAAGTTCATTTCTAGATATTTGTTACTCATTTCAAGTTTGAAATTGTTAGATTTTTGTTTGTTGGAAAAAGCAAAATGATATGCAGAAAAGAAAGCTTACTAAATGTACATGAACTAATGTACATGAACTAATGTACTAAATGTACTAAAAGTCTTACTGTATAATATAAAAATTATATTTTTTCTTTATTGAGGGTATTTTAAAGTTCATATAATATAACACACAGTGTACTAAAATATAATTACTGTATTTTATTTTAAGTCAAATTATTAAACATTTGCATTATTCCTTAAAGGTTGTGGTAAGACATGTTATATACATATATGTGCCATTTGTACCATCTGCATCAACCTCACGACTTTCCAACATTAACTTAGTCATACAGTTTGTTATTCAATTCCTGCAGCAATAATAAATTTTGACATTCAGCAACATGTAAATATTAACTTGTTTTTGCTGAAAGAATGAAATTAAACACCAAATAGGTGCTTTTTTTTAATTAACTGTTTAACCTACAGTAAGCATTAAAACGCTTTCACAATGAGGCATAGACGTAGCGGCAAAATACAGACCTGAAGGTTCAATATTTACACTTGGAAACCAGAGATGAATGATTTATTATTATTTGGGACCATGGTGTAAGTGTGATTAAAGGGTCATTGATTAAACAGAGTTTGAGTTGAATCAACATTTGTGTATTAATGTTTGTGTGTTAATATAAAAAAAAACAGCAATTAATATATTATCTGACATATTTTGTTTTGTAACTGTTTAGTGCTGAAATTAATGGGAACTGATGTAGATTTGTTCATAAAATATTTAAAGTACCAATACTAAATCTGAAAAAAAAAAATGGTAGTTTGAAGCTAGCCTGAGACATGACACGACCAAGCCAGAGCATTATTTACCAATTAGTTAAGTTTACTTTTTCATGGTGTTTAATGGATATCTATAATTATGATACAGGGAATTGTTAACATTATGATTAGTAAATTCTGCATAAATATTTAAAATATCACAACATGGTCATGTGAAAAAAAAAAACACACACAAACTACTCAAAAGTGTGAAAAGGTTAACTATTTTTACTGCTAAACTTTTACTTTCCACAGTAGCTTTCCTGTGAAAGGCGACAGATTGTGAAGGCGATGATTAAGCACTGTCAGCGTTTTCCCAACTATATTCTGAGTAACCATTACTCAAATCCCTCCATGATGAGTCACATGCTATAGTCACAGATGTGTGTGTGTGTGTGTGTGTGTGTGAGAGAGAGAGAGAGAGAGAGAGAGAGATAGAGAGAGAGAGAGAGTTTAAATCACACCACAAACACCTCAACCTAAATAATATATAACTAGCATGAAATCTCAGCTCATCTAGCTAGCCTGGATTTATTTTGACTGTTTAAATAAATATATACTTGATGTAGCTATACATTAAGCTAGCATAAGCCTTTGTGTAAATCAGTATCTACTGTGCTGCGACGTCGTTTAACCGAGAACACATAATAAATAAACATATTAAACATTCTTTACCAGGAAAGTTAGCTAGCAAAACGTTTCAATGTATTAAGTATTAAATGTATTAAACTAATAGATAACCTGCTGATATTCTGAAGTTTATTAGTAAACTGAAATCATATCCCTGTAACACTATATTTAGCTACATGTTAATAAGTCAGCAGACTAATAAGCTAAACACTAGCTTACATGCTCCAAATCGATGCTAGCCACTTCGAGCAAACTGAGAGGTAAAAGTACAATTTTTTTCTATCTTTCAAATTAATTTCTTTGTCAAGTTGCTAGAATGCCATGTTGTCTAATGCTAGCTCAGCATGCATTATAATAATTTTTTTTAATCACAAATATAGGTAAATGTGTCTCATTATTAGATGTTTCACGCAAAACTTGTAGTTTTTTTCTCAAGTTGATATTGTAAGAAATTTTAAGCAAAAGCTTCCTGTTTCGTTCCCATGCTTTGTACACCACAATGCTGTTGAATTCTGGATGGTAATTAGTCAAAAGTGAAGGTGTTGCTTAATTTTCTGTAACAGCATCTATGACAGTAATATGATAACAGTTTTATACCACAGCATCCACTGTAAAACATTATTGTTTCGTTAGCAACAACTCATTCACAGACACATGTATGTGAAACACTCACCATCTGATCACTTATATAATCATTGATATAAGTTTTCTGTTAAGAAGAATGTGTTTTTTTTTACAGTAATGATTATGGAATGAGTCTCAAGTCTCAGTAAGCGTAACAGTAAAGCAAGTGGCTGGAGAGGGAACGGCTGCTGTTCGTATCGGTGATTAATGAAATGCACAGACCTTCCATAATATTACTTCTTTCCTTGATTTGATGCCATGTGGATACAACTCCAAAAAGACTCCTATCTTTTTATATAATTATCATTTCAGTGCAGGTTAGTACTGTGGCCGCCAACATCCAGGAGTTGGGTTCGATTCCCACCTCGGGTCTGTGTGCATGGAGTTTGCATGTTTTTCCCATGCTTGGTGGGTTTCCTCCTGGTACTCCAGTTTTTTTCCCCCCCATGCAGATTAGGCGAAGTGTGTGTGTGCCCCCTGCAGTGGATTGGCACCCTGTCCAGGCTGTACCTCACCTCATGCCCTAAGTCTCCTGGGACAGGCTCCAGGCCCCCCATGACCCTTTACACAGGATAAGAGATATAAATGATGAACGGATGAATGAATTTCATCTAAGATTTTTATTATTTTTTTTATTAAATCATCTCAGCTCAGATCAAATTTCCCAAAATTTCAGCTCAGCTTTGTGTCGCAAGAATTTCAGGTCAGCTCAGATTTCCAATTGACCTCAGGTCAGATTTTTTAAAATACTTATCTCAACTTGCTTAGCTTATGTACCAGCATGGCCGAGTGGTCTTGGACACCAAATTTAAGTATAAGTATAAACTTTCCTGTAGCGAAGATTGTGGTTCAAATCCCTCAACTAATCTATTCTAATCTAATTTCCCCAAGGAAATTTGTCTCAGCTCAAATTCACCTCATCTTAGATTCCTAAAGATGTTGTACCTTGAAGATGTTCAATTTAAAATTTTGGAACAAATCAGCTGAACTCAAATTAGAAACTTACCTTAGATTAAAATAATAATAATAATAATAATAATAATTCAGGACTAATTAGATTAGCAAAGAAGTTTAGCTCAGCTCAGATTTCCAAAAGTTTAAGCTCAAAAAATTCAGCTCAAATTATATTTGTAAAGCTTTTCAACTCAGCACAGATTTATAAAAAAGTCCTAAAAATCAAGGCATATTGCAAAATATCAAGAGAATGGATTCTTTACTTTGCCTGGTAAAAAAAGTTTAAATATAGGGCGTCTAATTCTTTAAAGAATGCGCTTAGTATTTAGAGTAAATGATTGTGTGATGAGACGGATGAAACACTTTGTTGTAATTGGAAAATAATCAATTTCAGGGTGGTAAGAGTATCTCTGATTCATCACTGATGATTATAAATCTTTTTGGTTATGTTACACCAATTTTTGTTTTCTTGCTCAGAGATGCTGGGATGTTGGGCAGGTACTGATAATACACCATCAGCCTCTGAGACTTTTGAGGGTTTATGCGTCTAAGCTCAGAGACAGAGACGGCGTTGTCTCTTCTGACTCACAGATTGTTATTGGATCATTGCTCTGGATCAGCTGGCGGGAAATCTGGTGACGTGTGTGTGTGCGTGAGTGTGTGCGCGCATTCCAATTCTGGGATCAGGATAATGACGTAGCGTAATGTACATGGTCGTGATCTGTCCTCTTGTCCGAGCATGTCCTGCAAGAGCATCTGAGTGTGATTGAAGGGGAGATTGGTTTAGCCTGAGGGGCAGCAGACAGGCGAAGTCACCCAGACGGGTCTACATAATTAAGAGAGGTGTGTGTTTGTGTGTGTGTGTGTGTTCCTAAACCCAGACTGCTAGCCCAAAGCCACATTCATTCCCATTTTTTTTCTCTCTCATGGGAACAACTCTCACGTCTATAAAGAAAGAGATAAAAGCTTCCATCTCTTCTCTCACACAGCACTGACGGGAATCCTGTCTCACCTCAACCACTGTAAACGCTGATGACACACTGATTGTAAACAAATCAACCTGTTCTGAAACATGTCCAGAGCTGCTCTGTATTACTTCTCGAAATCTTTTTGGATTGCTCACAGGACTCTCATTTATGACCAACACACACATTCATCCAACACCCAGATTAGGTCTGAGTCTTACTCTGAGCTTTTAATCACTTAGATATAATAGAGTGGGTTAATTAAATACTTAAAAACATATACACACACGCATACACACACACATGCATTGTGCTTACCATCCAGTCTTTTCCTGCCCCGTTAATTCTTACTTACATACTTTTACACCATATATTTATGACAAAAAAAAAAAAGAATTGTTAGTTTTACCAACAAGACATTTATTGCATTCTTTTTGCTTGAAAATGTTTGAGAACCTTTGAGAATTGCTTTGAGAATGTTTGAGTTTAAACTACGGTAAGTTCTCGTGAAAAAGGTTTACAAGGTGTTAGAAAGATCTCTGATGGAACATTTACTTCAGTGTAACAATAGAGGAAAGTTGAAGGGACGAGAAGGTCATGGAAAAACAGACAGATGTATCATTTTAAGAGCGCAGACTCTCGCTTGTGAAATGTACGTTAGCGGCCGAGACAAACTGCAAATCACATCTATCCACGGAGAGAGTTCGGCTTGCCTGGTCATTGCTAAAGCGTGCATGGGCGTTTCTCGTGAGAACTCCAGGAGCAGTGGCCTGTGCGAACAAAGGCAGAGTGTTGGGCCCACATAGTAATTAGAGGCTCAGAAAGAGAATTAATGGAAGTGTCTGTGTGTACATGCACAGACACACACACACACAGGCAAAGCTCCACTTCCCCTGCATGGTGTGTCCTCAAAGGATGGGATTTAAATGCTTTAAGTGCCCTTACATGTTTTACCTGCAACTGGGATTCAGGGAAAAGCGAGTGATGTATTTTGGTTGTTAATTTTAACTTTTTAGTTTTGTGTGTTTGGAACTTTAATAAAGGCAAAATATACGAAATGTATGTAAGCATAATGTATTGGTTGTTGTTATTTTTAAATATTGCTGATTGGAAGAATGTGTACATTATAGAGTAATGAGATATTGACATATATAGACTTTATATTATTATATAACTTTAACACCTTTATGGTTATATTGAACTTTCAGGCTTATAGTTCACAGATATAGCAGGGTTCGAGTTATGGTCATACTATCTGATATCACCCAAATAGGAATGATCTCTCTTGAGTCTGGTTCCTCTCAAGTTTTTTGTCTATTCCCATATCATGGAGTTTTTTCCCTTAGCTTGCTCATTAGGAACAAACTGATCATTATAATTTATATGTACTGTATTTCCTTACAATTTATTTAACTATTTTACTCATTAATTTCCATATTTTTATCTGTATAGTGCTTTTAACAATGGCCATTGTCGCAAAGCAGCTTTACACAATTAAAATTGAACTGGAATTTAAGTAAATTTGGGTCTTTGACGTTTGTTGTGCCAGAACGAGTGTGGGGCTAATCAAGACTTAGGACGATAAAGAAAGGCTTAACCAAGAAGGAGAACCTTAATAAAAAAGAACTAAGCGTGAGAGCATTAAATACTGAAACAAACCAAGAGATGAACCTGACAAAACTGGCACTAACCAAGATTTTGGAATGTTAAACACTGGGATTAGCCAAGAACTTAAAAAACTCCAGACTGCTCATGATTTAAATGGCTAAAGACTAAGATCTAGACAAGACATACAACCTTAACTATTGGAGCTATTCATAAAGATTGTTCTAGATTTGTTAAAAAATAAATTAACTAAAGGAACAACATTAAAAACTGAAACTAAACAAAAGTAAGAACCTTAAAGTTTTGAGCTAAATGAAAGGTGGTTTTAACCCAAAGGTAGAACATTTAAACTGGAAATACTGTACGCATTAAACCTTAAAGAATAACACAAAACAATAGTGAGAACTTGGAAACTTCAAATACTCAAAACCTAAAATTTGAAAGACTAAGGTCTAGGCAATAAATAAAAGTAAAAGCTAAGAGGCAGATCATTAATGACTGGGACTAAATAATGGAGAGAATATTAGAAACTGGAACTGTACACAAATGAAAACCTTAAATAAAGAAAGTAACCAAGAGTCAGAACCTTAAAGTTTTTACTAGAATAATTAATGCTTGACTAAATAAGAGAGAGAACATTAAAAAAAAAAAAAAAAAAAAATGGAATTAACCAAATGTAAGAAGCTTAAAATTTCAACTAACCTAAAGGGCTAAGAGTGAAAAACCCTTAAAATCAAGAGCTAGAACCTCTGGAAGGGGAAACTGGATATGACAAACATCAAGAACCTTAAAAACTTGAACAAGCCAATATTTCTGCACGTTAAACATTTGATTTGCCAACAAAATATAATAATAATAATAATAATTGACATTAAACAATTCTGACAACCCAAGATCACAAAGGTTCAAGAATAAGGACTAGAAAAGAAATAAAAAAGAAAAACCAAGAAGCAGATCCTTAAAGACTGGGACTAAATAAAAAAGAGAACTTTAAGGTTTTTTTTATCGTTCAGTTCCAGTTTACAGTAGTTTTTAAATACTGTAACTAACCAAAAGTTAGACCTTAATGATCTTAAAACCTGAGACTACTAAAGACGGAGGGCCAGAAATATTGGGAATAACTACGAGGGAAAACAACAGAGCTCAGACTAACCCACACAGTTTAAAACACTTTTAAAAACTTTCAAACTAAGGACTTGTGACAAACAAGACAAGCCTAAACTAATGAAGCTAACCAAGACGTAGAACCGTAAAGATTGCGACTGTCTTGAACGCCAACATTTAAAACATTTAAATATAAATATTTGGAGTAGTCAAAAGTGAAAAAAAAAAAAAAACTCAGGCTACCACAGACCTAGGACCTAAGGGGTAGGGAATAACCAGAGAGGATGACCTTAAAGATTTGGGCTGTCCAATACTGAGGACATTAATGACTAACACTAACCAAGAGGCAGAACATTCATTCTTGAGACTAACCATGAGTTTGGGCCTGATCAGGAATGAGAACCTTAAAAACTCAAAACATAGATCTTTAAAAACTGGGACTAACCAAGAATTACACCCTTTAAAACTCCACAGATAGAGAACCTGGCAGACTGAGTGAGACACTTAAATGCTGGGATTAACCAAAAGAAAGAGGCTTAATGACTGAGATTAGGCAATACCCGACAAACTTCTTTCTCCTACAGAAGAGGAGATATTTGTTTTTGTTCAGGCTGTTTTAGTAATTTTCTTTTAATGGAATTGTTGTTCACACACAAGAGGAAAAACCATAAATCAATCATCATTTAAACCCTGGTGAAGAAATACACAGATTCTGATCATCTGAAGAATTCATATTAACTGCAGAGGCTATAAGCCTCGCTGCAGAATATGCAAACATAACAAGTTTATTCGTGCGCTCGCGTGACGCGCATGTTTACGTGTAGGCCAGGCGTTCAGAATGCAGATATGGGAACCGCAATGTTCCATGTGTCTCTGTTGTGTAATGCGGGCAGGAGGATGCAGAAGTGTAAGACAGCAGGCACCGCTTCGATTCGGGACGGATCCAGAGGGTACAGCTTGGAATCCTGATCAAATTTCATGTGTGGGAAAGATGCTGGCTGAGGGAGAGAGAGAGGGAGAGAGAGAGAGAGAGAGAGAGAGAGAGAGAGAGATCACTTGTCCAAAACAGTTGTGCAGCTGTGTTCACACAAACAGAGCCATGTGAGAGACACTGTTGGCCTTGGCTGCCCTGAACCCAGTAACTCATAAAAAAAGAAGCTAATTCACGTCTTACAACATTTGACAAAACATTGAAAATAGCACACAGAGTTCTTAAAACAGAGAATAAACCTTGATGCAGCCTGCGGTCTGGTCTTGCTTTATCTGTATTCTAGAGAGACAGAGAGAGACAGAGAGAGACAGAGAGAGAGAGAGAGAGAGAGACACGCAGTGAGAGAGCTTGACATTATTATCCGTGGCCACAGATGTTGCTCCCACAGATGTGTTCGGCCCCAGGGCACCGCTGGTCCTCCACCTTCCCAGCATGCCGAGTGCGAATCAAAACTGGCTCGAGTTTTTGTGGCTCTTTGAAATTAAACACGTCCCCAGGAAGCACAGTAAATTATGAAGATTACAGAACAACTTCAGAGCTTTTCTCTCTCTCGCGCACTCTCTCTCACTCTCTCACACACGCATGCACACACACACACACACACAGTTTATATATATATATATATATATATAAAAGTGTGTGTGTGTGTGTGTGTGTGTGTGTGTGTGTTCCCACTGTTTTCTAATGTTGACTGCTGATGTTGCTGACTCAATTTTTGCCCTGGAATGTAGGGTGTGTTACTGACTAGATCAAAATTGTTCTTTACTTTCTTTAACACACACACACACACACAACTATATCACAACAGTACACACATACTACAGGTATACCCATAGTCATCATTATTTATCAGTTAATTGATAGCAGATTGTATCATCACTTGTTTGTTTAAGAGCTCACACTAAATCACTACTGAAAATTCTAATAAAGTAACATCTCTCGCAGTTTGGTGTGTGTGTGTGTGTGTGTGTGTGTGTGTGTAGGAGTATGTATTGATATCCAGATATTCCCAAACTGGCTTCATGGGGATGGAAGTCTGCTTTTTAAAAAGCTGTGTAACGGCGCCCTCTGCTGTTTAAAATATACACAGCATGCTAGATTTCTAAATGGGAAAAAAATCTGTATCTCATATATAGTGCCATGTCAGCCTAAAAATATGTTTACGCACTTCAGGAAAAAAATAGTATGATGTAAATTATATTAATAATATTTATTCAAGTTCCTGAAGTGTGTATATTTTTTTTTGCTGAATCTGTATATAGAAAACTAAACAAATCTGTATCTAACACAACTGATTTTTCTCAAGAGTTTTCACACCAAATACTGACTATGTTTATGTTGTTACTCTGTAGTTCTCTTTATGGAAGTTTATTATTATTATTATTATTATTATTATTATTATTATTATTATTATTATTATTCTTTATAGAAGTTATTTTCAAAGACATCTTTACTTTTTTTTTGTACAGGTATATGTAAGTAAAACAGCTTTTACTGAGTGTGCTGGAGAATGTGAATTCTTCTAGAAACTTTGTCACATTCACTCTTCAATTTTCACACAAAACCCAGGACTACATTACGTTTATTTTTTTTAATATCAGAAAACTGCTCTGCCATGTAATATGTTGCTTTCTTTACAGGCATGCAAATACTTTATAGGTATTCAAAATAATGTTATTTATTTGTTAAATAATTTTATGATATGTTTGGAAATAAACAGTTTGAAATAGTTGCTTGGTTTATATATAATAATGCAAACATATCGAACAACATTTGT
>JAQKPX010000010.1:4794973-4808344 GCA_030068255.1 Clarias angolensis | reverse complement strand
TGATATACTCCTCCTAGGGAATTTATACGATCGCCACCAAACCGGGCCGATGTGATCTAAAGACATTGAGGATGCGAAATTGCGGAGAGATTTTTGATATTTCAAACGGGTCAGCCGTGATAATTCCTTAAACTTACCCTAAAAAGGGTTAATCATTTTCTGTGTGACATCATATTGAGTGACATTATGTTCAGTGACAGGTTCAGTGACATCACAGTGAGGAACATCATAGTGTAGACACACACAAACATGAACAACCACATTTACTCATCTCACACACACATTGAAATTACTATAATTTTTCACACGTGATGAAACGTTAAACTTGACGCGGCTAAAAATGTATATGTGTGTGTTTTGGGGGATGGTTACCCTACAAGCATTATGAGTCTCATTACACCATTCATTCTGTCATGCAGTAGTTAATGTCTCAGACTGGTTCCTGTGTAACTCAGTGCTACCTGTGGTGGTGATAGGCTCGGGGTCCGATGGAGCACAAGGTGAAGAAAGCGAAGGAGAACGTGGGTAGAGACCATGTGGCAATGGCATAACCGCACCACTCTATTATCTCCCCGAGGAAGTTAGCACCGGATACCCACTCGAACATTCCTCCTAAGAAAACACACACACACTGAGGAACATCTACATATCTTCAATATCTTTCAATATCTCTCAAACTTCGATTTACAACTACACTTAATTGATAAGCTCTGTATATATATGTGTGTGTGTGTGTGTGTGTGTGTGCGTTTACCCTCAGGAATTTTATACACGATCTCTCCCGGCTTCCTGAGATTCCTCAGGATGTAATCGCTGTGGATGTTTATGGCCATTCCCGAGAAGAACATTAGCAGACCTGCGCACAAGAAGACATTACATACTAGGTTTTTGGACTATGTTTTAAAAATTATTTCAATAAATTCCCTGGTGGTGACGGCCTCCTTCACATGCATGAGTGCCTCTTTGGACTGCATTATATATAACGAGAGTTTCCATGGAGTACGAATGTACGAATGCAAATCCACTTGAAATTACTAAAATACAGGTCACAATTGTTATGACACTGTTTATCGGTTAACTACAAGGTGAATTTTTTACCTTTGTAAAGTTTGTTAATGTGAAACATCTCCCACTGACTCGAAGTACTGAATTTAATGGAAACGCTCATTAAGCACTCCAAAGTGCCTGTAGAGTGGGAATGAGTGTGAGTGTGTGTTGTGTGTGTGCCCTACAATGAATTTCCATCCACCCTGCCTCATCCAGGGTGTACCCCGCCTCATACCCTAAGTCTCCTGAGATAGGCTCCAGGCCCCCCATGACCCTGTACTGTATATAGGATGAAGTGGTATAGACGATTGAGTGAGTGCATAAGCTTTAGAGGCCTTCAAAATGTGTGTTAATGACTACGGACTTCACTTCCCAGTAGGCTTCTTACTAGTAGTGTCGTCTCATTTACTGCCACCTGAATCTAGTCAATCTGATTTGTGTATGTCTGTGTGTGTGTGTGTGTATAAGTAGGCATGTGTTTGGACATGTGGTGGTCTCGTATCTGTTCCTATACTGTTGTCACCATCCTGTTTTCTGTTTGTTTCTGTTCGGTTCTGTTTGTTTGTGTCTTTTCTTTTTAAATGTCTTTACATCTGCGAATGTGCCTCGCCTGCTTCCGTCCACTCCTGACAGCTGCTTCATTTCTTTCTGTTTGACTCCTTTTCCAAACACGCTGTTTCTGTGTCTGGATTCATTCAAAAATCATTCAATATCAGTAGGAATACCAGGTCCTGAATAATACTTGTTTTTATATAATTTTTATGAAAATAAAAAGAGAGAAATCACATTACAGTACATGACTTAAATTTTTTTTTTTAGCTCTATGGCATGTGTACACACACTTAATGTCATTTCCTATCATAAAGATATGAACCTAGTTAAAACAGGATTCAATTCAAATTCTAAATTTATTTGTCATGTACATGTTTGTGATTGAAAAAAGAAAGAATGAATAGGATAGGAATATGGAAAAATTAACTAAGAGAAAGTTTGAAATTTTAAATTTCAAAATTTGGGATGAATGTACAAATCTACAATTTATAGATTTACTGTTACAATAAAAATATCATTAAAATGGATGTCCAGAATGTGAAATATAAAATTGTGTAAAATGGGAGAGATATGGCATGTTCGTATGACTGGGCGATGTTGAAAAGGGAGGGTCTCATTGAGGTCAAAATAAGGAAAAACTGATTTGCTTGTTTACCCTCCAGCCAATACAAAAAAAAATGGAAAAAGGACCAGCGGCAGGCAATGTTGTTTTTCTCATGATCTCATGGAGTCAACAGTATCTAAAAGCTGAAAAGCTACAAAGTCCTCACCTCTTGATTGCTTCAATTCACATCCATGACCAAAACTGTGCAACTGTCAAAAAACACCATATGAACAAAAGTATTTGGCCAAACTTTCAATGACATTGTATTCAAATACACTATACATAGTTCAGTAAAAAGTGTCTACTCTTCTTGGAAGTCTGTCCACAAGATTTTGTGGGAATTCCTCCCACATTCACTCTGTAGAGCATTTATGAGGTCAGACACTGATGTTGGACAAGAAGGCCTGGCTCGTAATCTCCGTTCTATTTCATCTCAAGGCTGCTCGTTGGATTTGAGGTCAGGGCTCTGTGTTAGGGCCAGAAAAGTTCTTCCGCACCGAACTCATCAAACCCTGTCTTTATAGTGCGTGCACTGCGGCTCAATCATGGTGGAATAGAAAAAGGCCTTCCACAAAGTTAGAAGCATAGCATTGTCCAAGATGTCTTGATATGCTGAGGCATTATGATTGCTCTTCACTGGGGATAAGGGAACTGATTGAAACGCCTGAATTCAATAATAAACAGCTTTGGCCAAATACTAAGAAGCATGACTGTAAAGAGAGTTGTGCAAGGAGATCTGACTCCCAGTCTGCATTTCAGTTCATTTGAAAGTGACTAATGGGGTTGAGGTCAGAGCTCTGTACAGGTCACTCGACTCAGTGACAGTAGATGTTTGCTGGAAACGACAAGGTCAGTATGTACAGTATACAGTGGGGCAGAATATACAGTATATGCATATATTTGAGTCTGACAGGCTGTAGGTTGGTTCTCCTTCAGCAAAACCTGTGTAGAACCTTCTGATATCTTAGGAAATCTAAAATCATTGGCCTGACAAAGAGAACATTTTCACTGTATATACTCTGAGCATGTCTTGCCGTTAAACGTAGGCATATGCTTAAGACTTCATATGCAAAGGAAACCTTTCTGGTTGGAAAGGAATAAGGCTTATCACCTTATGCTAAAAAGACTTTTAAAAGGGGGGAGTGGCCATATCGCTTTAAAGGGTAAACTTATATGGTAAATAAGTTAAAAATAGGCAATTATAGTGATGAAAGAAGGGCTTGCAAGAGCAGCATGTTCCCCATGGAGGGGAAGTTAACAAGGTGGGGGACCCATAATTTCAAGAGAGGACAGGAAACATCTGTCCAGCAGCATATACAGTACATTTTGTGTGAATGCAGTAATCTTCAGTGTATATAAACAGAGTGAGAGGAGGGGAAGTACCTCTCTCTCACAGATGCAGTCTCTAATAAAATCTTCTGCTCTTATTCTCAGATTCTCAGATTTCTTTAAATAATTTCCACTACAATGGCTTCAGTTAAACTATTCACATCCTTCAGCGGAAATATTAACAAACATATACAGATCAAAAAATTGCAAACAAAAGAGGGTGTCTGCCAGGGTCGTTGCCCCTTATTGCCTTCATCATTTACTTTAGCGAATGAACACTTTGCAATAGCTGTAAGATCTCATGTGAAAAGTGCAATATTAATGATGGCACGAACATAACATAAGCTCCTAATATACACAGATGATGTTATTCTGTTTATCCTTTAATGCTATTCCTGCTTTAATGCCTTTAATGCAGAAAATATTGGAATTTGTTATTAGATGGACATCTCTACCTGCGTCCTCTACTGGAAGCCCTTAAAACCCAGAAAATGTTTCGCCTTTTTTTTCTTTTTGCATTACTATGTTTTAATAAATATATGTGGGGATTGTGCTACATAAAGTAACATATATAAAAGAGCAACAATCCTTTTATTTATTTTTTAAACAACCTAGGCAATTTGAAGAATTTCATTTCATTTCATGTTAACCGATTATACAAACAAGACTGAGCAAAAAAAAAAAAAAAGTAAAAA
The DNA here is from genome assembly GCA_030068255.1 of Clarias angolensis. Classification (NCBI taxonomy): domain Eukaryota; kingdom Metazoa; phylum Chordata; class Actinopteri; order Siluriformes; family Clariidae; genus Clarias; species Clarias angolensis. Next base: position 4,804,117 of record JAQKPX010000010.1, on the reverse strand, counting down.
CTTAAAGTAAAGAAATAGCAAAGAAGTAGTTACATAGGCAAAGAAATAGCACCGCTGAATATGATTACATCTATTTATGGTTACTTTTATTGTTGTTTTTATGAACCCAATAAAAAAAACCTAATAATAATAATAATAATAATAATAAGCATTTGGTGAGTTTGACATTTTTACGACATCATTCCCATATTGTGGTTCTGGGCTTTTTGAAAGTAATAATAACTTGGGTTCTACCTGACGTATGAAAAACCCAAATACAGCAGAACTTCCAGATGAGCAGCTTTTTAACCAATATTGTGTTTCCGGGACAGATCTGTGAACAGATATTGTTCCTAAAATACTCTATGTATTCTTAATGTTCCACTGCTACCTTTTTCTTGTGTTTAGGTTTTCCAATAAGGTAGTGGTTCTTAACCCTTTTTCCTTGGAACCCCTCCCCCGCATGTGTCTGGTCTAAGAAACGCTGAGCTTCCCACGCAACGACTCACCACACCCCTGGCCATCCCAGCCAAGCCAATATACACAAAACAGACTTTTAATTATACTGTAAGTGTTAGTTATGATCTTATGTGACAACTTCACAGCCTCAGAGGAGACAACGGGGCGACTCCAGGTTGGAATCCATGGCAATAAGGAATAGCTTAGTTAAAAAGGCAAGAATGTTTCATAAATGTTTATACATAATAACAAAAATATACTCTAAAACGCAGTAAACCGTAATTAATTTATGTTTTTTTCTTTTTTTGTGCTGATTTAATAATGATGTCACACAATAAGCATATATAGCAAAGTTTGTACAAAAACTACACAGGAAGCAAGACTTTTGCACAGTGTATACAGTAAGATATGTAAACACAATAAACATTGGTTAGGAAGTCCCTGGTCAGTGTTTCTGCATTTCTTTAGGATTAGTGTTGTTCAGAAGGGTGTGAATGACCAATAGTGTAAAGAACATTTTTGGCAGCAAAGGTCACGCACAAAAACGTCAAAAGCTGCATTACATCATCTCTGCAGATGAGCGTTTAATAACCCGCCCATTTAATAACCCATTAATGCTGTATTCTAGGATTTTATGCTATAAATATAGTTGAAGTGATGGGAGGCAAATAGCAGACTTGATGCCACAATAGCTCTGACTTTAAAACTTTGTTTTCTGCATCTGTATTTATGTTTAATGTTTCATCAGCCTTATCCAAATCTCTTCAGATCGTTTAGACAAACATAACACAGAGTTACAGTGCGCTCAGAGCTCTGCCCAAGTGTGTGGGGTGGGGGAGGGGTGACTTCCTATATGAGGTCACAATGGGGGGGGGGGGGGGTTAATTTGGTTTTTGTTTTTTTTTACCTGGGCAATACAAAAAAATGGAGAAAGAAAATCTGAATACCTAAATATGGCATATTTTAAAAATTGCATAACCAATCTCCTTTAAATAAACATCTCCTTAATCTTTACTGTATTACAGCAAATGTTTTTTTATCGTCCCTGTGCAGTTACTATAGCAACTGGAATATATTATAATGCGTGCTATATGAAGCTAATGTGTAACTTTAATGTTTCCTCTGATGTCTAAAGAGACACAGTCTGAGGCAATAGGCCGTGCATCTGAAAATGATTTTACTGGGCTTTCAGTACTTCTGTACTGTACAGTATATGAGGAAGACACACCACAATAGGAGAACAATGCTGAGGTGATGGAATGTCCCGATATGCTCACCCGCTATAAAACGTACGTCCGTGTGCCATTCAGGGTCAAAGTGAGTGCAGTGCAGCATGTGATGTCCCTGCAGGAAGCCATTCAATGAGCAGAACACCAGAGCCCACACCATGATGACCAGGGGACAAGGCCGTCCTTTATTCAGCAGTGAGTAGACAAACGTCCTGGAGGGAGAGAAAACAAAAGATGATGAGAACAAGGCCCATGCCTTACTGTATACAACAAGTGCAGAAAGAACGTACAAAGGAATTACAATTATTTGTTTAACTATTATAATAATTATTATTATATATTATTATTATATTCTTATATATTATATATAATTATTCATTCATTCATCTTCTATACCGCTTTATCCTCTATTCAGGGTTGCGGGGACCTGGAGCCTATCCGAGGAGGCTTGGGGCACAAGGCGGGGTACACCCTGGACAGGGTGCCAATCCATCGCAGGGCATATATATAATTCATATAGTAATAATTATTATAATTATTTGTTTGGAACAAGTCTGTTCTAGTGATGGTAATTTCAGATAATTTTACAGACTCGAATCTTTGAGTCTCATTCAGCAAAATGAACAAATCTTTTTTCGAGTCATTTCGTTCATTACGCTCATTTTAGCAAAATGTAATTGAAATGTTCCGTGTTGCTTCCCTAACCTCTACCCCAACGCAAACCTTCATCACACAACTAACAATGTTATAAGAAAAAGAAATGATTAGTACATTATTTATCTGGGTCTTTAGTCTACAATAGTGACTTGAATGACTCGAGAGATGAATTAAACGATTCTCTTTCCGGCGTTATGCGCTAAAATGCCCCCCCCCCCCTACATAATGTCTATCAAATATTATACAGTATTAAAACAGAAATACAAAGGTTTATGGTTTACAAATTACAAATTACACATAACGAATTTTAGTCTAAAATAAGCTAAATTAAAATATACATGTATATAAAAAAATAAAAATAGAAATATATATAAATGCTGTATTTTTTTTTCATATACAACATATATACTTTTATATTGCTTAAAATTCCATAAAATTCATTTTGACTAATTTTTCATCGTAAACAATATTTATTTGTAAACCCCTGCAAAATAAACATTATATGAGAATTTCTATTAACGGCTGTCACTGTTCCTCTAAGGGTCCAGGGTGTGTGCGGCCGTGCTGAATAGGCACTCACTGTCAAGCCGCATGCATTTTTGTGATACTGGTTTTAGTCTTTTTACCAGGTTAAGGCTCTGTTTTTTTTAGGTACATTACAGTCGCAGACCTCGACTAAACAAAGAAAATCAGTTCTAAACATTTTTGTTTATTTTTGTATAACTTTTGTATTAATACATAAAAATCTGGATTCATATGTTGTTTTATTTAGACAAGGCAATAATGTGAGATTTCTATACTTTTCCTAAACAACACTTGCAAGTCATTACTCATACTATCACACATAAATACCACACACTATCCAAGAACAAAATCTGTGTTACATCAGGACTAGACGCTCATACTGCAGTTCTCATGGGTGAGGACGTGTCCTTTTCTTTTCTTTTTTAAACACTTCCACACCATATGTATGTACTGTATGGATGGATGGATGGATGGATGGATGTACACTTCTGCTCAAAAGTTTGAGATCATTTGCTAATTTATTTGCTTTTGTTTAGTGATTTATTTTCTACATTCTACAACAATACTGGGGATTTCAAAACTATGAAATAACACATATTAGGTTATTATGTTAAGACATGAAGGATCAGAACAAGAACAGTTCTGCAAGAACATTATTGTGTCGAGTGCGTTTGCAAAACCCATCAAGCTCCAATGATGAAACTGTCTCTCACGAAGACCTTCCCAGGAAAGCAACACCAAAACTTACCTCTGCTGCAGAGGAGAAGTTCATTTAGAGTCACCAATTAACAACCAGCACCTTATGAAGGATTTACAGAGCAGAAGTAGCAGATATACATCTCCTATATCAAGTGTTCAAAGGAGATTATTGTGTATTGCTGAAAAAAAACGCCTTCAGTATTGTTTTACAGCGTAGAAGGAAATAAAAACCAGGAGCGACCATGGAGTTAGAAAGTGAACGTATAGCCAGGCTCATAGATCATAGATAAGTTTTCTGGTATTTGGCCTCTGTTTATCACCATGTTGAATTTGAAATGAAACACTCTCAAGGTGTGAGTCAACAAAGTCAACAAAAGTGCAGCATTACTCATTAAAACGTTACAACCATTTTCATACACACACACACACACACACACACACATATACAGTATATATATTTAATAACAACATTTAATCTCAACATTTAATCCCATTACATACAGACATCTTTAATCCATTTCTACAGGTCATTGCCTGCTTCCAATCGTCCACTATAATCTCTGTCTTTAAAAAAAAAAAAAAAAAAAAAAAGATTACACAACACACAACAGATTGCATTCTTGTTGCTTTCGCCTCTGTGTCCATGAAGGATTTTGAACATTACACATTACATTTTATGTGTCATTGTGAGTCAGTTAAGGTTAGTCTTAACTGTTAATTGTGGCTGGGAAAAGTCCTTAAAAAAAAAAAAGAGAAGATCAAATACGTTAGGTCTGTCTGTCTCTCATGCCTTATTTCTATTTCTTGGAAATGGTAACCTTAGGCTAGAGTTAAGTTATGTTAAACATTTATATATTATATTGTTAAGGATTTCAGAAAAAGTGTTCCGTTTTAGACATGAGCACTGTAACCCGGAGAAAACCATTACAAAGCATTTCCAAACTTACAGTAATACAAATTTTTATTTTCACAGATATTTAGTAGTGCTGTCAATCGATTACGAAAATTAAATCTAGTTAATCAGAATCATAATTTTAAAATACTCAGATTTACATGTAGTAGCCTATATATTACATGTAATGTTCAATGTTAGAATAAAGAAATGCATGACAACTGGTTAGAGGAAACAGATTATGCAGTTTAATACAGTGAAACCTCGGATTGCGAGTAACGCGGTTTACGAGTGTTCCGCAAGACGAGCAAAGATTTTTAATTAATTTTGCCTTGGAAAACGAGCGTTGTCTTGGTTTTACGAGTACCGAGTATCTTGTATCACGCATGCGCTTCTTGTTCTGATGCCGAGCGTCACATGATCACAACTGAGCCAACGGTTTTTCTCTTTCTTATGCTGCGGAATTGTGGGTAATCGTCTCCCCTGCTGGGTCTTAGTGCTCGTCTCTTACTGGTATAATCCGTGCAGTGTGTACTGTTTACTATAACACTGTGACCACGTGTGTGTGTGTGTTTGTAAAACATATTTTATTTTGTGTCTGTAAGCGTGTTTGTACAGCGCGCGTGTGTGCGCGTATAAAGCAAAAGCAAGTCTCATTAAAGGGTAAAGATCCTCTTCCTCTCTGTATCAGCCTGTCGTGTTTCACTTGACCTTTGAAAAGAATCACAACAGAGCAGAGTTTCTGTATAAAGCAGAGAGTGTGTGTGTGTGTTTGTGTGTGTGTGTGTGTGTGTGTTTGGGAAGCCGAGAGGGGGAGGGGGTGGTAGGGGGGCTGTAAAGTCGAGAGTGTGTGTGTGTGTGTGTGTGTGTGTGTGTGTGTGTGTGTGTGTGTATGTGTGTGCGTGCACGTAATTTGACACCGTGCTCCTTCAGTCACACCAACACACACACAATATAACCCTGCAGTTGAAAGCGAGATCTGAACCGCCCTACTCAACCTGCTGCTACTGTTACCTGACACGCGCTACCTGACACTGGATAATGGATAGATGGACGGATATTTAGTGTTTAAAAACCAGGAGACTAGTCTTGGGGACTTGCCTGTTAAATGCAAAAGTCTAAACCTGATTTAACGTGATGCTTTAGGAGGTGTATTACAATTTGAGATATTTTGTCGGTAAAATACTGATACTGTTAACACTACAGTGTCTGAGTAATTAAAATAGTATTAATAGAATTAGATTTAGATCTTTAAAAAAAAAAAAAAAAAAAACAGTAAAAACTGAAACAATCAGGCATGTGCTAAAACTATGATTCTTCTTTGTGTGACACATCACCATTGAATTGCATTATTTGCATTATTTCATACAACACACACAAAAAAAATCTACTTAATTAATCACTAAAGTGCGTAATCCTGATCCTACCTTTGGAAGTAGTGCAGACAGAAGGTGCAGACGAGGACACCGCGTCCCAGACCTGGGGAAGAGTCAGTGCTGAGGAGCAGAAGCACCGGCACTAGTACAGAGGGCAGTTCCTGGAGGAACCAGGCCATCTTAGCCGGCACCATCACCCCTCTGGCTTCCACATAGCGACCGTACTGCGCGGCCACCTTCACTTGACGTAGGAGATACAGGACACCTCCAATGATAAGCGTCCAGCTCAAGAAAGACACGCTCCTCTCCATGCACTCCATACCCTGTCTCTGCTTTCCCTCAGTCTTTTTTCCTTTCTTTATGTTTTGCTCCCCCCCCTTTTATCCCCCAGCCAAGGCAGAGGCGGAAACGGTAACCCGACCTACATCAGTCTACTGTGCACATAGTAACATTGCTATGTTAACTATGTTAAATATTGGGCATGAAGCGTAAGTCAGTGGGTCAAAAGAATGTGCAAATGCACGAACCTTCTCAACTGTTTGCTATAGTTGAGGTTTTACAGGTTCTACAGGTTTTTGAGGTTCTTATAAAGTTTATAAGTTACTTATATTCCCTAAGTCTATTAGACATTTTATATCTAGAGCTTCAGCTAGAGTCCACTTTCTGATTCTGATGTTTTATTTTTTGGACTTAAATAAAAAGTCTCCTTCAGTACAGTTCTCAGAGACACGTTAAATACTTTCTTGGGGTCAGAAGCAAATATGGCAAAAAATATCAATGTCTAAAACAATCTCAGCAATTATTTGTTTGTTTGTTTGTTTTTTCACTTTTTCAGCTCACTTGATTTTTGGCTCTCTGTATATCACTCCTTCTCAGTCGAACATTTAAATATGGTGAACTGAGTTTTATTCTTACTGTACTACTCAACTAAACAAACATGACCGAGAAAAAAAAAACAAAGAGTCATGGTTCATATAGGCAAATAAACATCAAAGATATATATATGATCACGTGTTTTTTATGGTTGTTTTCAGGTGGTTCTATGATCAAAAAATAATAATATGCTCATTTTAGAGAGAATTCTTTTCCTGAGAATAATATTATTCTATATATAGATCTAGTCATTATCATGTCAGTCATAGAGAGACAGATGATTGGAAAGACATTTGCATTTTCCAGTTAAACAGAAAGGTTTTTAATAGACATGAGCTGTGTGGATGTATATTCGTCTGGATTCAGGCTATAGTAGGTGTTACCACATAAAGTAAGCAGAGTGATGGGGGCTGTTCTATGGGCACGGGAACCTTCTCATCATATCATATACCTTACACAAGGCTACGATCTTTTGTTTTTTAACTTTGCCTCTGGATTAAACATCCTCGTGCCAAAACTTCATCACTTCAGATTAATCTGCATGAATCACTTCCTGACTCACAGTGTCCAAGGTTTTAAAAAGCACACCTTCAGCTTCAACATTTGTACCATCGGTTTTCTATTGCTGTTAGTTAATTAATCTTGTCATGAGTCTGAGTTAATTAATCTTGTCATTGCCTCGACTCTAGTGTGTGGCCGGGAAATTCCGTTGCTCAGAAGTACGAGATGTGTCTATTTAAGGGCGAGATGTGCCTATTTAAGGGTACTGATACCTGCGTCAGGGCTTTTATAAATAATATTAGATCTCTTGGGGCGGCTCTCCATACCGCACCACCTACTGTAACACTAACATTGTACAGCAATCATTCACACTATGAAACGCTCAGGAATAAACCACAGATCATTCATAACACTGTGAATATATACCGTACCACACAACCATGTTTCATTCTTCTGTTTTGTGCGAAATCATTAAGAATAATATATAAGCAGTCTACACACACCTCGAGGGGAAGTGAAATACCCAGAACAGAACTTGTGCAATCAGTCTGCATTAACTGATATATACACTTAAATAACTAAATAGCACATAACATGCAGTATTTTATTTATAATAATACAAACATGCTATGTACAACTTTTACAAATATCTCACAACTCCAAACAGCTCATAATATACATATCCTATAGAAAGAGCAGATAATATATGTTGATACTGCTGTTTCACACACTACAAAGAAAATGATTCCATATTCTTTCGGCTGCCCCCGTCAGGGAGTCGCAACAGTGGACCGTCCGGTATGCAAAACAGCTTGGTGCAGGTTTTACGCCGGACCCCCTCCTGACACACCACCCCCATTTTATCCAGGCTTGGGACCAGCACCCAGCATCCAGTGGCTGGGGTTTGGGCATTAGGTGGGAACTGAACTGTGTTCATATTGCTAAAAAATATTAAACTGATCAAATTTACGCTTGTGTGTTTGCTTGTCCTCTTGTAGAGGAGATAGTTTGAGCTCGGTGCACCCCCACCTTCCAATAAACAAATAGCACCCCTCCGCCCCACCCTCAGGGCTTAGTCTAGGTTTATCACACGTTCACTGCACTGGTGTGAACGCGCATACACGCCCCCGAAACAGTCCATTATTGTAGGTATGGGTGATAATATATATTGCACAACAGCACAACAAAGCAGCTGTGACGTGCGTAATCCTGACCCTACCTTTGAATGTAGTGCAGGCAGAAGGTGCAGACGAGGACACTGCGTCCCAGACTGGGGGAAGAGTCGATGCTGAGGAGCACCGGTACTAGTACAGAGGGCAGTTCCTGGAGGAACCAAGCCATCTTAGCCGGCACCATCACCCCTCTGGCTTTCACATTGCGATTGTACGGCATGCGCCCCTTCACTTGGCGCAGGAGGAACAGGACACCTCCAATGATGAGCGTCCAGCTCAGGAGAGACACGCTCCACTCCATGCACTCCATTCCCTGTCTCTGCTTTCTTCTTTCTGTTTTTCTTCCTCCCTTTTAACCCCCCAGCCAAGACGTGGGCGGAGACAGTAACCCTACTGTGCAGATGGAGCGCCAAAAAATGTGGAGTCACATGGCTCCTTGATGGGTGTGAACGAATGTGAACCCCCCCCCAGGGCCTCACTAGAACACAATTTCCCACCCCAACCCAGGCCATCCTATGCACCCAAGTAAATTTAAAAACCACAGACAGCCTAATATTTCTCCTAAGTTCAAAATATACTTATAGGTCTTTAGAGTGTATATTTCAAGGTAATGACCTCATCGCAACACATCAAAATAACCCACATCATGCAGTATTTGCAGAGCTTTAATAACTCAAATAAAACAAAATGCATATAATTTGTAAACAAATTGTGTGAATGCGTTGGTTAAATAACGTTAAGAAATCAGTATTTGGTGGAATAACCCCGATTTGCAGTTACAG
>JAQKPX010000010.1:4766387-4776908 GCA_030068255.1 Clarias angolensis | reverse complement strand
CCTTGTGCTTCAGCCGAGTTTCAGCTTGCTGGACTGCCTCTGCTGCTCTCCACTTCCTCCCTGTCCTAACGACAATCCCTGCCCCAGCCACTTTCGCATCTCTGGATCCAGAATACTGCAGGTGTTCCCGTGCCCGTGCCACAATGAACTCCTCCCTGACTGAGCCAAAAGGGAGTCTAAGCTTGTTGGTATTCCCATACAGGGCGATGTTACTCAAGCTACGTGGCAATCCCAGCCATCTACGTAGATAGCTGCTCACCTTCTGCTCAAAACCTTCAACCACAGTCATGGTTAAGTCATAGTTAAAGTAATACAGTATGTTAAATTAAAATAATAACTTAAGTTAAAATTAGGTAGTTACAATAGGATGTTTAGTTAAAATAATGAGATGGTATTGTGTAGAAAAAAAATAAGTTGACGGATATTAAATTGAAATATAGAGATATTGATTTAAAGTCATGAAATTAAGATTATGATCTTGTATGATTTATGATCGTAAGGTTTACATAATAAGTTTAAAAAAAAAACTGAAGTCAAAATAATAAGCTAAGATGTTAAGTTAAAGTAATGAGATATTAAGTTGGAAAGTTAAATGTTGAAAAGTTAAAATAAGATACTGAGTTAAAATATAGAGATAAAATGTAGAGAAATAATATTAAGATGAAATAACAAGATATTACATTAAAATAATTGTTTGATAACGATATGAAATCGAAGTGAAGTTGACATATTGAGCCGTTATGTTGAAATAAAAAGAAATGCTACATTAAAAAATATATTAAGTGAATATTCTGTATTATTCTGAATATAAATTTTAAAATGTCCATCAGTTTGTCCCTAAAGAGACAGTGTTGAGGAAAAACTCCCTGACACACACACATATACACACGGTTCTATATTAAATCTGTTCCTTACGTTCCTTTCCACAGATGAGGAAGTGCTACATAACGAGGACGGGGTTTTGGAAGGGGGAGGGGCGGAGCCTGAGAGCGAGGCGCCGCGTGGGCAGAGCAGGAGTCAGTCTATAGACGAGGACCTGGAGGAGGACCGTAAGTGAGATTTAAATTTGATTCTTAAATTAATTTAAGTTAAGACTAATGTAACGTTAGTCTTGTATACATGTGTGTGTGTGTGTGTGTGTGTGTGTGTAGGGGGTGTGAAGCTAGGGTTAGGAGACTTCATCTTCTACAGTGTTCTGGTTGGGAAAGCAGCAGCCACGGGCGGAGACTGGAACACCACGCTCGCCTGCTTCGTCGCCATCCTTATCGTGAGTAACACCTAACGCCGTGTACATGTACGTTGTTCTGCAAGAAGTGTGTGTGTGTGGTTGCTCCACTTGTCCCTCTTTGTCTCTGCAGGGTCTGTGCCTGACTCTGCTGCTGCTGGCCATCTTTAAGAAAGCTCTCCCGGCTCTGCCCATCTCCATCACGTTCGGCCTCGTCTTCTACTTCAGCACCGGCAATCTGGTGCAGCCGTTCATGGACAGCCTGGCAGCTCATCAGTACTACATCTGATCCCGGAGACTCACCGCCGCCGCCGCCCAGCCATAACCACACAACCAGCGCCTGCCAATGTGAGAATACACCTACTTTTCATTTACCCTCTGAGGGTTAGGGTTCGGGTTAGCCGCTGGTGTCGCCAAAGACGCGGCCCACCTGCAGCGCTGCAGAGATTTCTTTCTCTCTCTCTTTTTTTTTTTTTAATAAGAAAAAGAAGAACCCCTGATCTGCGATCAGATCTTGCCATTTGTATTCGGATCGATCCCTGGATATGAGAAGCAACACTTGACCCTGGATCAGATGTGCGGGTGTTTCAGTTCAGAGCTTTCTACACAGATTCTCTCTTTTTTTTAATGTATGTTCATAATTTTTTTTAATGAAGTATTATATTTCAAAAACGTTTTGTGGTTGAGAAACCACGTCAAAAATAAAATAAAAAAAACAGAAGGAATTATAATCTAATCAGATAAAAAGATTTATTAATGAAGGATTAAAGTCTTAAACTCCACAAAAACAAACCAAAAGAAAAAAGAAGCTGCTGATTTCTTCAGCTGATTTTTTTTTTTTTTTTTTTGTGAGGAATGAATCCTCGTTCGCATAGAGCCAGATTCTGATTCTTATGCTTTAAAAGAATTAACACACAGACTCCATTTCCACTTTACCACAAATATGCTAGTCGCTGGGTTGGTTTCGCGAAAGAGCTACGAGGCTAACGTAGCCCAGAACCTGGAGGACGTGCACAGCTACATGTTTAGCATCATCCAGTCGTTTATAAGCATTAAACAAACCTTTTTTTCGTAATCCTTATTTTTGGAAGTGGTTAGGCTCAGATGAAGTATCTTATACGAATTAATAATAACTGTGATCCACTAGAGAGTATTAAAACTACAAACCCTGCTACTTCATATTATTATTATTTTATCATTATTATTATTAATCCTGATTAACTCAGCACCTCTACATATGAAAGTCATTATCCCTGAATGCGATTTAACCCTTCATCCCAAAAAGCGCCACCTGAGGTGCTAGCTCGCTAGCTACACCTAGCTTCGTACACCAAAAACACACAAAAGTAAAAGTAAGTGACATTTCAGTCAGGTTTGTCGGCTACGTTACATCAACATGCTAGGCTAACTCTTTTTTTTATTTTTTTTATTTTACACTTTGTTCAATGTGTCCCTGAGTTTTTTTTTTTTTTCCACTGCGCTCATTTTAGCTGTTTAAATTATTATTATGACTAACTTTTTTAAAAACTTATAATTATTAAACATTTAAACCAGGAAGAAATCCCACATTTATCATTATAATTAATGTTTGTGAGAGAGAGAGATGACCGATGTATATAAAACACTCAGCTTTATGGCTGCGCTCACTTTACAAGCCATGTCATGTTTTTTTCTCTCTTCTTTTTGGTCAGATCGGAGTTCACATGCATAATTACACGTGACTTTTTTTTCTGAGAGTAATTTTTACTCTTTGTTTCTTTAGAAATGTCTGAAGCTGATATTTAAACAAAACTGAGACCTACAGGAAAATTTACTTTTAAGTCACAATACTATGAATCCCAGGCAGTTTGATTTAGAGTACACCTCCTCGCTTTTTCTTCTTCTTCTATATTATTATACACTAGAGTTTACCAGCAGATCCTGATACCCACCATGTCCCTGCGGTCGACCCGCTGCCGCTCGCTCCTCACTTTTAATTCCGCCTGTCGTATGCGCTGCCTATTGCTACATGACTACGACGCCGGTGACACGCTCACGGTATGACATAAAAAGTTGATGACGACGCTGCCAACTGTTACACGGCTGCGTGACAGACAACGATGGTATGAGGGAGCAAATCCTCATGTTTTATTCTGGCAGATAGTTTTTACATTACAGCTGGTCTAATTAAACACTGAATGTTGTCCAGCGTCCACAGAAGACGTTACGTTAAAGCAGCTACAAACCGTCGTTCCCTCTGCAGCGGCTTTTTTTTAATTTTTTTTTTAATTATTTCTATTAAATGTGAAATGTTTCTTCTTTCCTGACTTCTCTTACTACCTGAATCAAATGAAACGCGCATGGGACGATAAAGGCGGCGCTCCCGGACTCGTGCGTTTGTCTTTCTATACTGAAGAGGAACACACACACACACACACACACCTGTTTTCTAGTTTCCTTCTTGTGGGTGTAATGTATGTATGTGTGTGTGTGTGTGTTTACACATAACCTGAAGTTTGTTTGTTTGTTGTGTGGAAGTGAAGTTTTGTGAGAATAAAAGTATACACAAGGCAACAAACTGAACAATAAATTATTAAACCGAAATAAAACTGAAGCTCTGTGTCGTGATTCTGCTGTAACATTTTTAATCAAGTGTCAAAAAAGAAGAAGAAAAAAAATGAAATAAAAACATTTGGGGGGGGAATCAGTTGAACAGTTGAGTTTCGATCAGCAGCTTCGTCGATCCTTCAGCTTAACCCCGGTCCTCGAACTGAGACTTGTTCTTCAGGAGGAACGTGGCTAAAAACTCGATCGGGTTCGGAGGCCTGAGGAAGGAAAAACAGGAAGGGAGAAGAGTCGGTTAACGAGCGACCGTTAAACTTCAAACAGAAACGAGTACTTGAACATGAAAGAAACAAAACAAACAAAAAAAATACACACACACACCTTCTGAAGTTCTTTTAGAACACAACAGATGTTCTTTTTTCGACTGTTGTATTAAAATAAACACAGCGAGAGAGAGAGAGCGCTCAGTAACAGCGGACAACGTTTTGAACACACGATGCAGCTCTCCAGTTTGCAACCCGACAACCAATTACCCCATTCTGTCCCCAACAATGAAACCCCTCCCCTTTCTCACCCAAAGACCTACGACTCACTCCTTTCCTTCCTGAAGCCCCGCCCCTGTTCCTTCCAGACAACCAATGACTTGCCTCCGTTCTTTCCCAGCACATCATCCCATGTGACACGCCCCCTTTTCCTTCCCTATAACATGCACTTGTTCTTTCCTTCTCCTCTCACACGGTTTTGTCACAGGAACGAACATGCAAATTAATCCAAGTATGATGTGATCTGGAGACTGGGTTATTACTGCCACCTTCTGGTCTCAATCTCCCTCATCTTCCTTTCAGTATAAATCATCTTTTCTAGTCCTGTCACTCATCAAATACTTTCTCCCTTCTTCTTGTTTTACAGTGGATGGCATCCAGTAACTTGTTTGACCGCCACCTCTAGGTCTCACTCTTCCTCATCTTCCAGGCCTTTTATATTAAATTTTCTATGCTAGTCTTCCTTTAAAAAAAAAAAAAAGTCATTAAATGCCGTCTTCACTGATCAGTGACCGCTTCATTAACTAAATGAACAATAAAATAAAATGAACGACAGCCAGTGATAATTGTTCATGTTCGTCCTGCGGTAAATAACATTGTTTTCATTTATGTGCATGCTCTGCGACACATTTCCCACAAGAAGTACGTTTTGAACGGCTCCAGGTTGTCCTCAAAACTTGGCTGCCGTTTGATTCGGTTCAGTTGTATGCTGTACAAGTGCTTCTTGCAAATTTTCAGTTTTTAAGATGAAAATTTGTAAAGGTGTGCGAAATTTCATATTGTGAAACGCATTTTCCCATAGGAAATAATGTAAATGCAGATAATCTGTTCCAGTCAACCGAAAAATATTACCAATTTCAACAAAAAAAAATGTAACCTCGCTTTGCTTGGTTTTCCACTGACTCCTCTGGTCGCTCGTATGCAGAGTTAAATTTCTTGCAAAACTTAATTCTTAAAGTGAAAATTCAGAAGGGGGGGGGGCATTCGTATGGACGAATTCTCAAATCAGGAGGTGTTGATTAATCTGATCTATAACGTCAGCTCATTTATTTATCGTGGGACCCATTGTTTTAATAATAATAAAAAAAAACATTGTTTAAAAGTATGTGCACCCCTCAGACCCACCGTTCCTTGGCGAGCACCGAGAGGCCTTGGAGCAGGATGGGCACCACCGTCTGATCCAGGTACGCCCGCGTCGGGAGGGTCTGTAGCGTCTGGAGATCCACCTTCTGTTTGGGCACTTTGTCAGCGTTCGCCTTCTCGCTCTCCACTATTCTCTGCACACACACACACATGAAAAGAGTGTTAAAATTATTCACACCACAGACTGAAAGAATCCACTTTGGGTTAATAAAACACCTGGATGTTCTCCGTCAGCCCGTACTCTGCATGGGGATTCTCTGCAACCTGAAACACAAACAATACCAGAAGTCAGAAGTGATGGGGTGAGTGATAAAAAGTTTTGGCACCCCCATTAGACTTTATAGTACAGGAGTGCTGGAGTGTGACTCACAGGAGTGTGTCCTTCCATGTTCTGGTCTGCATCTGTGTGATCTGGAAACACGCAAAAGAAAATAAGTGCAACGATAAAACGTCAGATTTCAGCTAACGGTTACCGCTCAATGGCGGAATTCAATGGGCTAAGTTAGCACACTTAGCTAACCAGCTAACGTGTACGTCAGCACGCTAACTATACATTAAAAAAACTCTCGAACACACCTTAAGCCCAACCAGATTTCTCATTTCATACTAACTCTGAAACAAATTACATATATTTTCTTTCCTTTGTGGATAAACCAACCCCCGGGAGACGGGGACACACTTAAGACTTACCGTCCGCCATGTTTGTTGTTGGTTTCTACGCAAACATTTCCTACGCGCCGAATCAGCGCGAGACCTTTACGCACTTTACGTAGCTATGGCCTACGGCTAAAATGTGAACTCTCGCGGGATTTGCAAAAGCGGTCCATTCTTTTTAAAGGCAGGTCTGTGATCTCGCGAGATTTGACGCGAAAATACGGTCAAGCCCTTCTAGACATGGCCGATTGGGCGTGCCAACGTTTCGTTTCCGCATCTATCGCTGATTGGTTACACGGAGATGGGGGGTAGGTACGGAAGCCGAAAGTGGACATCGGTTCGCGCAGACGCATCATTCGTACTTAAAAAAAGAAAAAAGAAAAAGAGGCGCTGGCGATTGAATAACTAAGAATCTGACGAGATTAAGAGATATTTAAGACTGCAGATTTAATACATTTCAGAATTATTAAACTAAATATAAATTTGATTAAACGCAACGCGAAGAAGAAGACAAAAAGAAGAATCGGCGTGTTGACAAATCCGCGACATCAGGTAAAAACGCCTTTGGCGGCACTTTCAACATGTTAGCTAGCTAGCTAACCTAGCCAACTAGCTTCTGTTCTTCAAGATGGATCTGAAGGCAAATCAACGAATGTAATGTTTCTTCTGTGTCTTTTGTCGTTTATATGTTTTATAGTTATGTCACTAACTTGGCGTCGCATATTGGCTGGTTTTTTGACACATTCTACCCCTTAGCTAACAAGGTTAGCCGATAGCTACAACAGCGCAAATCGGGGCCCTCCTTCGGGGTTTTATTTCGCACCCGTATTCCCCATAAGCGCCGCCTCCGCCCTGAGGGGAGCAGGAATACGATTGGACGAAACGAGCGCCAGTCAAGACGCTCTAGCCAATCCGCTTAGAGGATGCGGATTTCCCGGAATACGGATGGGGAAAACAATATATCGGCCTTGCCAGATTCAAAGCCGGGAAAACATTTAAATGAAATATTAGGTCAGTTTAGGCATCTTTATAAAACAAACAAACAAAAAAACTGCGTAGTTTTATAAAGGATGAGTAGTACTTGTTGCTTTGGTTAATGTTGCTAACACTACCCGAGCTAACGTTTAGCACATCTCAGTAACATTATAACTAACATTATTATTATTATTATTATTATTAATCACCTCGAGAGTTTAAATTTGTGAGAAAAATCTGAAACAATCTCATAAAGACGATATTAATACATTATTTAAAGCGATTCAAGGCTCGATGACCCGAATAGAAATAGGTTATTAAACAGAGTGCTAACGGGGGGGAGAGGGGGGGGGGGTGACATCCTAATACACACATTAACTCATAAATACAGTAAAACAAACACACACGGATTTTATTAAACATTATATTCAGCCAGTAATTTCAGAACGAAGCAGAACAAGATGTTTTTCTGTCAGGATTAGAGGAATAAATGGCGCAGACAGACAGTGTGACACCCCCCCCCTCCCCCCTACACTGGACTGTACCATTATTTAACCGTTGCTATGTGAGCCTTAGTAACAGTGATGGACCGTTTTAATCATTGATTTGACTATAAACCACTGTTTGTCTATTTTTTATTAGCATACAGCATGTAATATTAGCGCTTTGTCCTAGACCCCCGACATCTATTTCTGTAATTTAACCTAAAAACAGGCATAAAAACAAAGGAAACAATCTGATCGGACGTGTCCCGATCCACATCATGGTCACTGAATAGTGCACTACGTTTCTTAGGGAGCTTCACCAGGTGGATCGATACGAGGTGGTATCAAAAAGTTTTGAGATTTGCGCATAACATTGCCGTTCCTCCTCAGACGGCTTAAAACCCGGCACTAGAATTCGTTATTGACCGTCTGTCCCCTTGGGGGCGGATTCTCGACGCACAATGTCGCGAATGTTCAAATTCAAATTTTATTTGTCACATACGGAAATGTCAACACTCGGTCGAGCTGCGGTCCTGCCTCGCCTGTTTTCGGGCTTGGACATGATGGGCTCTTCCACTGTGAAGACGGTTGCTTCGTTTCAAATCCAGGTTTTTGTCACTGGGAATGATCCTCGCATGAAGGACGGGTGGTCTGGAGTTCTTGGCAGACTTCAACACGATTGTTACAACTAACGTTATTATTATTATAATCATCATCTCAGGAGTTCGGATTTGTGCTGAAGATCTAAAACAAGCCCACACTGTTGTTGCACAAGTTGCCGGATTATTTTCGACGTGTGCTCGCTGATGGTCTTCCTGATCTCTCGTCGTTCTCCGGCGATGTTCTCCCACTCCTAAGCCGCGCGTTCCACTCGAAACACCTCGGACGACTCGTGAAGCATCTGCCTTGCCATGTGTCTTTTGGCACGCTGACTTATGAAGGTCGATGCTTCCTTCAACTTGTGCTGCCGTGTTACAAAACTAGCCTCCAATTTTTTTTTATACCACCTCGTATCCTCCAGCACTCATCTGATCTTAAAATCCTCCCACGAGGGAGTAGGGAGTAAGGAACAGGAGGTCTTTTTAGGACACGACCCTGTTAGGGGATGTACTCTGCACTCTGTTTAACGCCGCAGTTGATCATTAACAGTCCTGACCTTCTCACCCGCTTCCATCGTGTCCCGTCACAAGAACCCGGTTCTGATTTGAGTCATCGCGATATGTTTTATTTAATTTATTTTTTTATTTGACTTTTTTTTATTGTTTTATTATTTTATTCACCACACCATTGCACTCAGTCCATTAAGTCTGGAGCAGTCGGTGTGTGTGTGTGTGTGTGTGTGTGTGTGCAAGGTTTATCTGGAGTGTGTGTGTGTGTGTGTGTGTGTGTGTGTGTGTGTGGCATCGCCGATCATTTCGAGTAGAGTTCTCTGTGTAGCGCACTCATTCGTCCCTTGTGTGTGTTTTCCGTGTTTCTGTTTTATTTGCGTGTGTGCATGTGCGTCCTCGTCTTTGTGTGTATGTATGTGTGTGCGCGCGCGCTGGTGCGTATGTGTGTGAGGGCAGGATGGAGTGGCAGCCGGACGAGCAGAGCCTCCAGCAGGTTCTCCTGCTGCTGAAGGACTCGCAGTCTCCAGACACGGCCACACAGAGAGCGGTGCAGGAGGTATCCTTTCACACAAGGAAGAAAGAAACGAAATGGAAAAAGAAAATAATGACGAGGAAATGAGTGCACTGTTTCGGGTGTGTTTTGTTTTCTAATATCCTGGGCATCTCTATCTTTCTTTCTCTCTCCCTCTCCTCTCTCTCTCTCTCTTATTTTAGATTGTTTTATTCACTTGCGTTCATGTTATTTTTGCTCTCCGTACGCGGGTATGCTTTTATTTATTTTAATTTTTCTTATGGTTTCCCTGATTTTATCGTTCCTAACCCATCATTCGGTCACTGCCTCATCAACTACCAACCAGGCGGGGGCGAAGGATATCGGGTGTTACCTTCATTATTGGCTATTTGATATTCTAGATCCCAATGTAGAAAAACCACCCTTAAGAGGACCGGAGCTCGTCGCTGGGATTTATGTCGCTCGTTGTTGTTTCCAGCAGTGGTCTTTAATTCTCCAGATGTTTATACAGCTGTATATGCTCAGACCGATATCCTGCGCTACAACGTTCAGTTGTCATCTTCATTCGCTGAGCTCGAAGGATTTAGCCGAACGCGTGATTACACTCTAGTACCTGTCAATATTTACAGCCTTTTATTCTTCTGCTCGTTGTTGTTTGTTGTTGTTGTTTGTGTGACGTTTCCTGAGCGAGCGCTGTGACAGAAATTGGAGCAGCTCAATCAGTTCCCCGACTTCAACAATTACCTCATCTTCGTCCTCACAAGTCTCAAGTCTGAAGGTGAGTCCCGGGATCCTTTCTGCTCGCGTGTGAGATGACCTTTATACGACCTATTGATTGTGTGTGTATGTGTGTGTGTCCAGACGAGCCGACTCGCTCCCTCAGCGGTTTGATCCTGAAGAACAACGTGAAGGCTCACTATCAGAGCTTCCCTCCGCCCGTGGCCGACTTCATCAAACAGGAGTGTCTCAACAACATCGGAGACCCCTCGCCCCTCATCCGCGCCACCATCGGTCAGTGTGTGTGTGTGTGTGTGTGAGAGAGAGGGATATAACTCTAAATAAAGAAAAAGTCAAATATGTTGTTTGTAATGCTGTAGAGACATAAACACACACACTGTGCTTTGTTCTCTACACGGCTTTAGAGATTTTTCATCATCCAGTAACAGAGTCCGGATGCTTAACGCCTGCACCTAGATACGGTTGCTAGGGGGAGGAGTTTAATGAATTTTTAATGAGAAGTGTGTGTGTGTGTGTGTGTGTGTGTGTGTGTGTGTGTGTGTAGGTATCCTGATCACCACCATAGCGTCTAAAGGTGAGCTCCAGACGTGGCCTG
>JAQKPX010000010.1:4440128-4450238 GCA_030068255.1 Clarias angolensis | reverse complement strand
AAGCTCCACATCTTTGCCCATGGAGAATATCCCCGTTCCACCATATCCAGGACCACCTCTGGAGTCCACCAGTTCTGGACAGCAGAGAGCCTACAGCTACAGACCAGCTCATCACTCACAGCACACCACTGTACAGGTAATGATCTCAACAAATTTTCTTCTTGTTTCCACTAAGATATCTGCAATGCTTCTCAAACCATGTTCGGTTTCTTTATCTTTGGGGTGTACGCTGGTCCCTATAATCCACAGCAGTCTCTGGACCCTCAACACCACAGGTATGTTTTCAGGTATGTGGTTTTGCTGTTAGTTTTTAGATTAAGAAAGAATAATACCAGAATTGTGCATCTGAAGGATATCATGTCGCTTTAGATAGACAGTTAGATATTAGATAATGAAGTAAAAGAGAAAGAAACAGGAGTGAAAGAAAGGAACAAGGGTTCTATTTTTTTCTTCTTTTACAGTTCTTTGCCCATGGAGAATAACTCTGCTCCACCATATCCCGGGCCAGCTTTGGACTCTCAGCCCACCAGTTCCGTCCAGAAAAGAGGCTACATGAACCAACCAGTTCCTCAGACACACCACACCACTGAAGAGGTAAAGTTCATTGGGTGGAATTTCATGGGGTTAACACCATCACTTTTTCTCATACACACATCCAGCATTTAAATTAGAGACACCTGCTTAAAGAGACACATATCTTAAACCGCTGTCTTTCTCTATCCATGTCTCTATCTATCTCCTTTTTTGACTATGGGGTGTAGGATGGTCCCTGCTATAATCAGCTTCCCCATGGTCCTCAAAGCTTCAGGTATGTGGCTTCACACACTTGCACTCTCATATGCGGTGTGTACACTATAGTACATGATGACTTCTGGGCATATCTTTGACAGTAAAAACTTTTATGAGAAGCAAAATTATACTAGACCTGCTTATCAGGATGATATTATATTATAAAGATAGATAACATAGTATGAAACTGATGTTTTCAAGAAAACATAAAGGAAGGAAGGAAGTCTCTTGTTCTTTTTTCATTTTCAGATCTTTGCATATAGAGAATATCCCTGCTCCACCATACCCTGGCCCACCTCTGGACTCTCAGCCCACCAGTTCAGTACAACAAAGAAGCTGCATCCATCAGCCGGTTCCTCAGACACACCACACCACTAAAGAGGTAAAGTTCAGTGGATAGGATTTCCTGGAGTTCACACTGTCATTCTTCCTCCTACACAGACATCCACCTGCTTTATGTCTTAAACCACTGTCTTTCTCTACCTCTGGGATGCAGGATGGTCCCTGCTATAATCAGCTGTCCCATGGTCCTCAAAGCCTCAAGTATGTGGTCTTTACACACTTGCACTCTCATAAAGTATGTCCAGTGACTTAGCTATTGTGCTGTTGTTGTTGTTTTTTTTTATATAGAAGACCTCTATGGACACCTTTTGTCAGTAAAAAAATAAATAAAAAAAGAAATGAAATATAACCAGACTTGCTTATCAGGATGATATCATATCAGAAAGTATGAAACTGATGTTTCCAAGAAGATAAATTTAAAAAGGAAGGAAGAAAGCTCTCTTATTTTTTGGGAAATAAGAGACCCAAGCCAGCTCCATGAAGACATTGTGTCATAATGTCTCAATTTATGTCCCAATTCCAGTTAACAGCTGTGAACGCCTCATAATTTTTTGATGATGCAGTTGAATTCGATTAGTATAGGAATCAAACTGTGTTGTAACATGGATGAAAAATAGAAAGAGAGCAAAATCTGAATTTTAGTGATATACAGTATTTGAGAAGATTCTTGATAAAATATGGCTAAAGGCTGATCATCACAGTCAATGCGCGTGTGTGCTTAACATCCCACTTCAGATTTATTCCCACTTTGTTGTTATAATGCTCTCCACTGTTCTCTTCTGGGAATGTTTTCCACTAGATTCTGTAGTGTCACTGTGGGGATTTGTCTTCATTCCAGTAAAACGCATAATAATGAGCTCAGGTGCTGATGCTGAGATGTGAAATAGGCTGCATTTCCAGTTCATCCCAAAGGTGTTCGATTGGGTTGAGTGCAGTCAGGGTTCTGTGCAGGACACTCAAGTTCTTCCATTCCAACCTCCATGGCGTGTAGCTCCATGGCGTGTGACCCCTTAACATGCCATGTCTTCATGGAGTTTGGTTTGTGCACTTCTCAGTTCCAGTGAAAAGAAATCTGGACAGTTGTGCATTTCAGTCTTTGTCGCAACAGTTTATGGGAGAACCACATATGACTTTAATGGGCAGGGATGCACATACTTTTATTTATCATTTCTGGAAAATGAGATGCACTGAGGATCTTGTATTTAAGACAAAGCAAATCTCATCTCTTTCTTTTCTCTCTTGAAGTCCTGCATGTACAGAGAAAGAGAAAATCATGCGTTTACTGTGTGATAAAATGCCTCTGGAGTCAAATTGCTGTTTGAGGGAGAAAGTGAGTTCTCAGGAAGACGTGGCACAAACACACTGCGCTCCTGTACAGGTGAAGTATAATGGCATGGGTGAGGCACAAAAATCACTTTTACTGACTTTAAGGTTCTTATTTAAAAATTACTCTCTCTCTCTCTCTCTCTCTCTCTCTCTCTCTCGCTCTCTCTTTCTCTCTCTCTCTTTCTCTCTCTCTTCATGTGGGGTGCTCACTTGTCTCTTGATGTCTCTTGAACGCTCCACAAAGAGGTACATGCTATAAAGCTTTATAAATGCATTATTATTAGTTATGTAACGTCAACAGTGGCCAGTACACATTATGGCATTCACAGCCACTGTTTTATGGTTTACATTTTATGCTTATTCTTTTAAAACATCTGTAGTTTAATGTTATTTTCATAAACACAATTACACTAAGTTTTTAAAATTCCCCTTGTTTGAAGATGAGATAATTAAAGGATTTCTTTATTTTTTCTATACCAGAGTTTTCTCCATGAAGAAAATGTCTTTGTCACTGCCTCACAATGCACCCCTGAAGCGACAGGACTTCCCTTGTGTACATCAGATGGACGTAAATGGAAGAGGAATTTTAATTGTTGTTTTTGTTTTCAGGCTTTATTTCTGCTGCTGGAATTCATTTCCTTGTATGAAAAATAATGAAAAACTAGTCCTGGAATGCAGCACTTGACTTTCTGTTTTTATTTGATTTTTTCACACACACACACACACACACACACACACACACACACACACACACACACACACACGCACACACACATACACACACACATACACACACACACACACAGGTGTTTATCTGTATTATTTTTCAGTTGCCCCCTAGCTCTGAGAAGAGACCCACTGAAATTAAGCACACTACGGAGTTCAAAAAAATCAGGTGTGTGTGTGTGTTATTGTGTGTGTCAAAAAATGGAATGCAATTAATCATGTGTAAAGGTTAGTACCCCTCTTTTAATGTAAAAAAACAACAACAACATAATAATCATCTGATTGTAGCAGGTCTTTGTATTAGATAAATACAACCCCAGATGTGCAACATATAACTTTTTTCACTATGCCATTATTTATTTATTTTTTTAAATATGCAATGGCAAGTACTCCCTTATCCGTCCACAGGGTTTAAGAGGGTAAATTGAATCTAGGTGCTTCTAATCATCAGCTCTTGATCACCATGTGTGCACACTGCTTTAAAAGTGAAAGCATTTTAAAAAGGTCTTGGCAGTTTGCTGGTCTGAATGATAGGTGTGTGTTAACAAAATGTCAAAAATGTCAAAATGAGAGAAATGCAAACAAACAAGCGCTACATCTCAAACCCAGCAGCCCTCACTGAGCATGTTAAATGTTAAAGTCCATGACAATACAATTAGAAGAAGACTGGAAAAGTATGGTTTGTTTGGAAGGGTTGCCAGGATAAACTCTTCTGTCTATAAAGAACATGGAAATGTGGCAGATGATCATAAACAACTGCAACTGAACACACCAAAAGACTTCTGGTACCATGTCCTATGGACAGATGAGACAAAAGTTGAGTTGTTTGACCTTAATGCTCAGCGCCACGGCAAAAAACAAACACAGCGTTTCAGCAGAAATACCTCATGTCTAACTGTCAAACAGTGGACGTTTGATGATTTGGGCTTGTTTTTGCAGCCACAGGACCTGGGCACCTTGTAGTCACTGAGTCGACTATGAACTCCTCTGTATATCAGAATATTCTAGAAGCAAATTTCCAATTTGTCGAATGTGATGCCATGTCGCATTGATCTAAACTTTGGTCAAAACTGGGTCATGCAATAGGACCATGATACAAAGCACACCTTAACCCAATTGACATGCTGTGGTGCTTTGTTTATTTTTTATTTCTAAGCTCCACATCTTTGCCCATGGAGAATATCCCCGTTCCACCATATCCAGGACCACCTCTGGAGTCCACCAGTTCTGCCTACAGCTACAGACCAGCTCATCACTCACAGCACACCACTGTACAGGTAATGATCTCAACAAATTTATTTCCTGTTTCCTCTAAGATATCTGCAATGCTTCTCAAACCATGCTCTTTTTCTCTATTTCTTATTCTCTCTTTGGGATATAGCCAGGTCTCTATAATCCACAGAAGTCTCCGCACCCTCAACACTACAGGTATGTTTCCAGCACAAAACTGTGTTGTCAGGTTTGGGATTTGGACAGAATGATATCAGATCTGAATTTGATAATGTCACAAGCTGGATAAAAGGACAGAAAGAAAGGAACAAAGGTTCTACCACTTTTTTTCTTCAGCAGTTCTTTATCTATGAAGTACATCTCTGCTGCCTCATATCCTGGCCCACCTCTGGGCTTTCAGTTCACTGGTCCTGGACAGCAATTAGGCATCATCTACCAGTCAGCTCCTGAGATACACCCTACTGCTGCAGAGGTAAATTGCAGTGAAAGGGGTGTATGGAGTTCACCTTTATCAATTTTGTCCCATAATGCTACCACACAACTCAAATGCTCCTTAACTCCCACCCTCACTCCTTCAAACCCATTTTCTTCTGATGTAGGGTGCTCTCCATACTCACCTATACTCTCTTCAGCACCAAAGGTATGTGTCCTACTAAGCATTTACCTGACATGGCACACACTTCCACATTGTTGCCAGCGCTTTAGCTGTTGAAATATTTCCTAATATTTGCATAGCTTTAAATATTATCAGGACTAACACAAAGAAGATGCAGTTGTAAATCAAGTCAACAATTGGCAGGTGCAAACTTGCAATCAGAAGACAGCATAGGGCAAGTTGGAATGAAACACAGACAAGGAAAAAGAGCACTTTTATTTAAAGAGTGCACAAACAAACAAAAAGTATTTCTCTCTCACTGTACCCGACACCCCACACACACACATACAAGTGCACTGTCAGTCCTTTAGGGCTGCCATGAGCGGGCAGGGTGCTTGGGTTATAGCATTCTGAGTGCAACCTCCAGGCAGTAAAACAGCCGTAATACATGCACTCAGGTGAGTTGCACTGACAAGTTACAGTAACCTAAGCAGAAGTGTGAGCATGAGCCGAGGAGGTGGCGGAACACTGAAGCTGGAGCTTGGTCTTGGCTTTTTCCATGGCAAAGACTTCCCAGAGTTCTCTGAGTTTGCCGGAACAAGAAACAGCCATAAAACATTTGACAGAAAATACCTACTCACTAAACTGGACCTCTGCGATCGTGGATGACAGCAAGATGGTAGCTGATAAGCCAGGCCCGGTGAGTTAGGGCGCCCCGCCCCTTCCATGGTGCTGAATGTGCACTGTGTGTGCCCTTTGTGGTTCAAGCACAGACCTGTCCAATGTTTAGAGGCACTAACTTAGAGCTTTTCATCCCAGCCAACAATGGCACTATGGCAGGCTTCTGGGGCCTGGTATAGCCTTTGGCGGATAATCATACTGTAGTTTACAAAATCTGTATGTTATCCCACATTAGGTGATTGAGCTCTGCTTCTGGGAAAACACACTCTTGGTGCTGGTTTGGTGTCAGATCATTTCCTTGCTGTATCAGCTTGAGGCCCTGTAATGTGGTAGCTCAGTGCTTTTCCTCTTACCCAGCTGTTGCAGCGTGTAGTTCACTGAACTCACTTGCTCAAGCTACGGTCCTTGACAGCGGGTTAGTAACTTACAGATGGCACTGGGGACCAATAGGAGCACACGGTCGCCAGGCTGAAAGTCCCTCGGTTGAGTCAGCCAGACATGTTCTCTCCGCTGCTCTGCTTGGCCTTTTTCCATGTGTTGCCTGATGATGGGAAGCACACAGTTAATATAATCCTGCAAGTTTTGAATGTATTCGATTACCAAGTAAAATGGAGATACTCCTTCCAAGCTTCCTTCACCACATCAAGCAGACCATGTGGTCAGCATTGCCAGGTGTAGCTGGCCCCAGTTTCTGCTGCCTTCCGTCGCCACTTGCTGAAGCATTTTCTTTAGCACTTGGTTAAATTGCTCCACCTGAGGATGTCTGGGGATGATGCATAGAGGTGCGGATCAACTTGATCTGCAACAGATCAGACATTAGCTTTTACATAAATGGAGTACCTTGGTCGGTGAGTATTTCCTTTTGTAGAGTTTTTTTCCTTTGCAATGATATTCGATGAAGCTTTGCAGATTGGCATAGCTTCTTGGTACAACGTGGCATAAACTACCATGACCAAGAAGTACTTGTGGCCTTTGGCAGACTTGGGCAGGCCATCATTGGCCAAGATCCCTCTTGATGTGTTCAAACAGGACACTGATTTTGGGCATGGGAATTAGCAGGGCAGGGGCTGGCTTCGCTTGTGCTATTTTCTGACATTTAGGGTAGTACTGGCAGAAATTCTTTACTTCCACATTAAGCCCCGGCTAGTGGAAGTGATCTTGGGAATCTTTTCAGTCCCCAGATGTCTGCCGAGGAGATGAGATTAAGCCACATACATGAGTAAGCCATTTTGCTCTATGGTACCAGTACTAAGTTGAACGACTCACCTCATCACTGGGTGCAATAGTAAAGCAGCCCATTTTGCAACAGGAAATTTGAGGTGGGTCTGGGGTGCTAATCTTCCTCAGCCTCTCCCTTGATCTCACACACTTTGTCCCAGCAATGATTTAGGTGCGGGTCTTCCCAATGAAGCTTGGTGAAGCTTCCATCTTGCTTCACCTGCTGGGACAGTGAGAGAAAGGAATTAGATGGACAGTTAGCCTTGCCTTCTGCCTCTGCTTCCATGCCATTGTCTGAAGTTGGAGGATGCCACTTTTCACATTATCAGCCAGGCGAAGTAGGCGTGCTGGGCTTCATGTGTGAGGAGAGGGACTAAGAATGTACTCCACTCCTGGTATGGCCAGCCTTCCTGATCTTTGGTTTTCTCGAAGGTGCAGAGGTTAGCTTTAATATCATCACAGGATGTGAGCTTTGTCAACAAGTGCTGGGTGTCTCTGAGGGGATCAGGCAGAGGCAGGTCTCTTTCTCCATTGTACTGTATACATGCTCGGTCGTACTCACCTGCAGTCCTTGGGAGATCTGCTCCAGTAGTGCCTGCTGCTGTATGTGCTTGTTTTGAGCAGATGGCCCAGAAACTTTTCCTGGGGTTGGTTGGTAATCCGGTTCTGGTCCGCCTGTTCAAATTCTCCAACAGTGTAGTGATTCGACAAGGTGGAGTGCTCAAACAGAAAGTAGCCGATATACCCACACATGACCTGCTCCTTCCCTGTACACAGTGGAGCTGTCCATGGTGCTGAATGTGCATTGTGTGCCCCCTCTGTGGTTCAAGCGTGGAGCTGTTCAGTGGTAAGAGGCACTGACTCTGAGCCCGCCGTCACACAGGCATAAAGTAAAGCAGGCAGAATCAAAGTCTATTAGCTAAAAAAAAGTTTGAAGACAACAGGGCAGGATAAACAATGACAAAGTGCAAAGTGTACACTGTAGAGTGTGATAAAGTTCAGGTGTGCACAGTTAGGACTCTAAATTGGAATTGGAGGTCTTAGCAGACATGTTTGTAGTTTGTGCTTGGTTGTGATTAACTAACATCAAATCGACTAAATCCAGCATAGACCTGACAGTCAGCCACATCTTCAACCTGTTTTCTCTAGAACTGTAAGCGGATCTACTACACAGTCTCCTGGACAAGCTATGAACCTGCAGCCATCTGAACCTGTACAGGAACTCTTATCAGGTCTGTGCACCAAACTCCACTACAGCAAATTAGCTAAGCACAGGCTTTTTATTGGAAAATAAACCAAGCCCCAGTAGTGTAATGAAGTAGAAAGTTGATTGCTTGTCAATAACATCACCTCCCTAGGTTTGGTTTTTATTCCTTCTAATACAACAATATTTTTTATTATGAAAGGAAGACACATCATACTTGAATCCATTACATTTAATGTTGTTAAACACTGACAAAAGAATTTAGTTCCTGTTCACGCTTATGTTGTAGCACCTAAAGTATAAACGGTGTCTATTTTTTTCAGTCCTCTCTAAAAATCGAGCTTGAACCAGTAACTTGTCTGTCCTGATGGCATTAAAAATCTACAGCTTTAGCTTTGGCAGTTACAAAGCTCTGACACTGGTGATTCCATAAATGTTAAATACATGCCTCGTCACAGAACCTTTCAACGATTATTTAGGCTTTTAACTCATTTTTGTTCAGCGTCTGTAAATGTGAATGAGCTGTTACTATAAAAATAAAAATTTATTAAAGCATTCCGATCTATAATTTAGATCTGTGTCACATAAAATAATTAGATTTGAGTCACTTCAGGCAGATAATGCAAACATAACTTTATAGAAAATGCATCATCATCTTCTGACCAATCAAATCCCAGAAATAAGCAGTGCTATGGGATAAATGAACTAAACTACTGTCTGTAACGGTAAAGACATTGAGCAATTTAACTTTTTATGCTTCTCCACAGCAACATCTGTATCCAAGTACTCGTACTATAGCACTGGTGCAGTTCAGCCAGAGGTCCAAATGGTCCGGCAAGGTGGAACTCAGGTGGTGGTCCAGCCTGATCCTCAACCTGCTGTGATTGTCCGTCCTGCTTCTCAACCTGCTGTAATGGTCCATCCTTCTCCTCAACCTGCTGTGGTGGTCAGTCATGCTCCTCATCCTACTGCTCCTCAACCTACAATGATGGTCCAGCCTGCTCCTCAACCTATTATGATGGTCCAGCCTGCTCCTCAACCTACTATGATGGTCCAGCCTGCTCCTCAACCTACTTTGGTAGTTCAGCCTGCAACTCCACCTGCTAGAGTCATCCAGCCACAGGTTTTCCAGTCTGCAACAAATGGCATTTGTAAGTGAATTACTTCTTACCATGCATTCAAATTACAACTGAAACACAAACAACTCATGATGTATTTGTTTTCCTCTGATGCTATTTTACAGTCTATCACCGTTATTACTGAAGTCTTGCGCTGCTCAGGTGAAGTAATCCAGGACAATGAAAGCAGCATTATATGTTATGCTAAAAAAAAAAAGTCAATATGTTTTATTAAATTGGTAATGTGATCATTAAATGGTGGGGAAAAGTTAATCTCAGACATACGTTTCCTAGTTAACTAAAACTGCTTGTCTGTAATTGCTATTCATTTTCTTTGGTATTCATGATTACTGTATTTAACAAATAGTGAATTGGTATTGCCTTTTTATTGCAAAACTTGTAAACTGCAGTGTTCAGGTTGTTCACAGGTAAAAGTCAATTGTGTGCATGATATGTAAATTAGATACTCGTAAGTTGGGGCTTAGGCTAATTTGAACCACTGATAATAAATTTAATGAATAAAGAACAGCAAATTGTACTAGTGTATTAAAAACACTGCAATGAGCTTAATGATGTTTGGTTAAAGTTTAGAAATTCTGAATTTGTGAAAGAGTGTCTTTGTTTACATTTACATTGTATGGTGTCAGATTGACACAACACTCCATGCCATGTGTGCCTTGATTTTTTTTTCTTGCTTATTTCAAAATTTAAATAAAACTCATGAGACACAAAAATGAAGTTGGGACTTCAAAGCATCACAGAAGGGTTTAAATATCCATAAACATTAGGTATCATGCAAAAGGCAGTATATGAATAAATTGTCTCTTAATTTTTATCATATCCATGATTTTTTCTTATTTTGTTTATTGTTTGTGCTTATT
>JAQKPX010000010.1:4350692-4370680 GCA_030068255.1 Clarias angolensis | reverse complement strand
AGAGAGAGAGAGAAAGGGGTGTGTGTGTGTGTGTGTGTGTGTGAGTCGTAAACAGCTTATTATTTTCCTACTTGTTCCTAAAGTCTGTAACCGAGCTTTGACATCCATATCTGTCCTGACAATTAAACAACCTTTAATTTTCTTTGAAAAAAATGAAACAACTAAATTATGTATTATTTATTTTTAGGGGTGTGTGTGAGAGAGAGAGAGCTGATTACAAAACCGATTTTACTGCAATGTCTCGTGTGTGTGTGTGTGTGTGTGTGTTCATGTGTGTGTACACGTGTGTGTGTGTGTGTGTGTGTGCGTGTGGTTGTCACGGTAATCTCCCCTTATATAAACTCGCCTCACTTCCGTGTCGGGCATCCCACGCATGTCTCCGGTTGTCATAGAAACCCGTTTGGCCTAGCGCGACCGGGAGGCCTCTTGGAGCGCGAGACAAAACAATAGCGTGACATCATCCGTCCATCCCTCCATCCCGCAGGACAGAAGAGAATAACCAAGCAGAAATGCTAACGCACATGTCAGAGGAGAGACGCGCTGCACATGTTGCATGTTCATATATATATATATATATATATAAAATGTAAAACTTATGTATGCATTGATACCGCTATTCGTGTCAGATCATCTGTCTGATACTGTACTGATGTAAAATAATACACCGCAATACTAACACGGGATGCTACGTGTTTTAAGCCTAGTGTGTGGTGTTGTTCTTATAAACAGACTTAACATCAACACATTCCTAAACACGAGGCAACCCACAACACCGACTAAGAGAGAAACCATATGTATAGACTACGCTAGAGTGTAAGCGATATCATGTTTTCCTCTGCGATTCAGAATGAGAAATTCTGATGGAATGAGAACGATATTTTTTTCCCGCCAGCTAAACAAAGGAAAACGCTATTTGCCGTCTTCCACATCCACAAACCTACACGTGCTCTTTTGGACTAATCATTGAGACATTGAGAGCCATTGAGAACCGCGCCTGGCAACAACTCTCTCGCAACCCAAGGAGACTTGTTTGTCTGCTGCAGACTGGATCGTGTCCTCAAACAAACACTTCCACCAAGCTCCAGTGTTTGACAGGGTTGAATTTCAGGGATTCTGCTAGCCACAGAGGCAATGAACCAGCTGACACCAGATCCCTTGGACCCTACATGTCTCATGACCCGGTGTATTATTTTTATCCTGGGAGTGTCTTGTGTTTCAGCAGAGGCATTGGTAGTTATTTTAGGCCGCTTGACATGTCATAGCCATCCATCCTCCACCCCAGAGACATTATTCCGAGGAGGTCACATTGGGCACTGTCCAATGTGAGAGTCAAATGTGTGCCAGGAGAACATTTTCCACGCAGTCACACTGTCGCCAGCTTGTATGCTTGGCACCGGTCAGGATGGCTCCATGGACACAGGTTGCTTGCGCCAACTTGAAATAAAAGGAACCTGATATATATCTAAGCAAGCTTTTTACTATCTTCAGAGGTCTGGTTTTTAGGTCACTTGAAAGTTATTGTGTTTTGTGAACAAGCGAGCCATGTGATATGGACTTCTATTGCAAAACCTGTTCTATGGCGTTCTGCACAACGGGGAGAAACGTGGATATAATTTGACAAGTTGTGGGTCTTCTGTTTGCGTTTTCATCCACGGGATTATCAATCGCTGGTAGTTATGTGCTTTTTTCCATTCACATATTTTATATTTTTATAAATTGATATTGTTTTTTATATACTGTAATGTAACCAAATGTACATATATCCCACAGCTTATAATATCTAACAGTGTAAATACATTCACCCTTATCCAGAGCGACTTACATTTGTATTGACAGACTAACCCTAGGTTAAGGGCCTTGCTCAAGGGCCCAACAGGGAGAACTTGGCAGTCGTGGGATTAGAACCTTCTGAACAATAGTCCAATGCCATAACCACTGAGCTATCCCAGACCCCTAAGAGATGCAGCTGTCCATACATTTACATCTCATTTTTATT
Organism: Clarias angolensis; assembly: GCA_030068255.1. NCBI lineage: Eukaryota > Metazoa > Chordata > Actinopteri > Siluriformes > Clariidae > Clarias > Clarias angolensis. Next base: position 4,368,684 of record JAQKPX010000010.1, on the reverse strand, counting down.
TAATTATACATCTGAGCAGTTGAGGGTTAAGGGTCTTGCTCAAGAGCCCAGCAGGGAGATTTGGGATTTGAACCTGGGTCCTTTCGAACCATAGTCCAATGCCTTAACCACTGAGCTATCCTTAACCTGGATTAGATGAGAGTTTTTCCACAAGCGGTGATAATAGAGCATAACAGCACTGGGATGTTGAACTATATGTATCACTCGGCATCCCAGGTGTTTTATCAAATATTAATTTCACTAATTGTGGGTCGCAGCATGGGTGAAAGTAGGTCTGTACAGTCCGCAGTAGTGAGGAAAGAGCAAAGCCCACATTCAAAACCAGTCACAAAAAAAAAACACATCTGATAATGTTATATCATGTTAAACAACACTTTGTCCACTTGCATCTAAGTTGTTCTATTGACACCTAAGTTTCTTGACACCTAAGTTGAGGTAGAACGTTAACTAGCATCTAACACAAGCCTACCTGACTTGACTTGGCTTGTATCCCATATCGCTCTCTTATCCCTGATCAAGGGCACTACTTGGTGTGTGGAACAAGGGATTAAACACCCTATAAACACAATAGCTTTCAATTTGACGCCATTTGGGATTCAACCCCAGACCCGAAAGTTAACAGAGCTGATATTCTAAAGTGGAAAAAGTGGAAATATAAAGAGAAACTTATGAGATATACAGAACGGTCCACCATTGCCATAGTTTATTCTCCTCAACTTTTGGCTACATAATACCGGTAAGAATTTCAAACTACTTTCACCCATTAAATATGTCAGCTGTCAGTCACCAGGTCTCACCAGGTCCGCAGTTAGTTAGTTCTGTCAGTGGTGGAGGGATATGTGATGGCGGAGCAAAGTAACTGGTTAAATAAATACATTTTTGAGTTAAATATGTTGATAATAAATGGTGTTTGTGTAACTTTTTTAAAAAAAAAAAAAAAAAAAAAAGCAATGTCACACTTGAGGCTGTGCTGTTGTGCTGAATATCAGGATGGCTCTGATGCCTTCAGTACTTCAGTACAGCCATGCTGATATTCATTACAGCAGTACTTCCTTTACAGTCATATTGCTTAATTAAACTTTGTCTATTTTCTCCTCCCTGCAGCTATGGCGATCATTTCCACCCTCGCTGTGCTTCTCTCTCTGCTTGTCTGCATTGGAGGCTCATCTCCTACAGAATCTGATCCCCCTCCGAAAGGGTGTGGCTCAGGTGTCCATCCATCTTACCGGCTCCTGTGTGACCTCGAGTCTGTGTGGGGGGTTATTTTAGAGGCCGTGGCATGTGGTGGTGCCATTTCAGCTCTCGTACTTTTCGCTATTCTGCTATCAAAGCTGAAAATGGTTACTGAGCCAGAGCGGCGCAGCGGTGTCGGACCTCTACTGCTGCTGCTGCTGAGTACAGTTGGCCTGTTTTGCCTGTCTCTGGCGTTCATGGTGGGACATGGCGAGACGGTGTGTGTGTTGCGCCGAGGGCTGTGGAGCTCACTTTTCGCTCTGTGTTTTTCGTGCCTGTTGGTGCAGGCAGTGCGTCTACGGAAGCTTGCAACAGGGAAACGCAGCCCATCAGGCGGCTCACTCTCGGCGCTAGCATTCGGTCTTGCACTCGTCCAGGGAGTCATCAGTGGAGAGTGGCTGTTACTGACGGTGGCGCGTGAGGGCCGCAGCGCCTGCGATTACCCACCGCTGGACTTTGCACTAATCTGCGGATACACATTAGGACTGCTGCTCACATCGACAACAGTCTCGCTTGGAGTCCTTTTGTGTGGTGCGAGGCACGTAGACGATGCAGCTAGGAAGAAGAGACGCAGATGGAGTTGCAATGGGGTCTGGCTTTTCCTCTCCTGCCTCGTCTCCCTCCTCGTTTGGGCTGCATGGCTCGGGTTTTACCTCTACGGTAAAGCTCCTGGAAAAAACACCATGACCAGCGAGACAGACGGCGAAGAGCCCGCTCTGGCCATAGCCTTAGTGATGGAGGGGTGGGCACTGCTGCTTTTCCATGCCATCCCAGAAGCCCACCTATGTCTGCGATCGACCAATCAGAGGGGCGACGAAGGAGGCCAGGATTACTATGACGCACGGCAACCGCAGTCTTCACATGGTTACCGTGATGACGATGAGCTGCCAGCCAATCACAGAGGAGCATACACAGACAGACAGACATTTTCCATAGAGGAGCACAGCGCAGGTAAAGTCATATGTTTATACATATGTAAATGCATCAGCGATACTTTAATCATGCAAAGTCATTAAAACAAACCACAGCATGAAAATATTTCCCAAAATATTTTCAAAGACTACAGCTATCACCTAACCGAATTCTGTCCAAATTAAACTTTTTTTGGTTTTCAAAACGATTTTTTTCTGGTGATGACTCTAGGGCTTAAACGTAAACCCCTACCAAGCCTCCGCTTAACCACAGCATTTATGTTAGTCCAGGCATCTGAATATTAAAGGCTTAAGTCTTTAAAACATGCATCAGTATAGAGGTTGAGGTTTTGGTGTCTATCCTTAGCCACCTTTGAGGAATACACAATATTAGAGTAGTAGTTCCATACTGATATAAATTATAAATTGATAAAAGTTTAAAGGTAAAAAGGCAAAAGAGTAGGACTGAGGACTGAACCCTGAGGAACACCACCAGTTCTAGTAAAAGGATTATACTTTTGTTTGTCAAAGGCAACAGAACAACATTTGTTAATATGAATTTGAGCTAGGCTAGTGCTACATCTGTAATATAATAATAGTTTAATAATAATAATAATAAGAAGAAGAATATATGAATAGTTTTATAATAGTTAAATATGATTGTCTGCAAGTCGATTTATACAACAGTAATTGATTCAGTCCACTGATTTTAGTGGATATTCAATGTTTCTCGAGTGTTTATATTCCCTATAAACAATTCCATCAACATTTTTCATGAATATACTGTAACGTCTCCCTGAGCAGTACAGTGGTCTGTGTACACGTGTTTGCATGTTCTCCCCGTGCTTGGTTGGTTTCCTCCGGGTGCTCTGCTTTCCTCCTATATTCCAAAGACATGCAGATTAGATTAATTGGCGGTCACAAATTGTCTGCAATGTCTTTGTGTGTGCCCTGCAATGGATCGGCACCTTGTCCAGGCAGTATCTCTGGAAGGAAAGAAGTATCCTGGGATTGCTCCAGCCCACGGCAACCCTGTATACAGGATAAGCGGTATAGACGATGAATTTGAAACTTCTACCTTAGAATATGAAAGCTCATTAGGGATACCAGTTACACCTGAAGCACCTTTAATGCAAATTTATCAATTTAATTTATTTATCTATTTAGTCGACAAGCTGGAAAGAGAGTGTAGCTTCTGCAGGGCATTAAAGCTAAATTATTTGTCCATATCATGTTTGAAATGTCACTTTAGGATTAAACTCTTGCTCATAAAACTGCATGAACATAACAAACTTTCCATTGTGTAGTTTTACTGGAAATCATGTCTATGCTCAAATCAGAATCATTACTATATTTAAAATTATTTTTAAACATCCCAGTTAGGAAGCTGAGGTCAGAGCACAGCCATGACATGGTGCCCCAGAGCAGGCAAGGACCTTGTTTAAGGGACTACTGTAACAGTAGCAGTTTGTTTGTGCCAGAGCTTGAACCCCTGACCTTCTAATCAGTAATCCAGCCCTTTAACCATTTGAGCCACCACTGCCTTGCTTGTTCTTTTGTAGAATTGCTCTCTTGCTTGTGTTATCTTGCTAAAGTAAAATTCTTTAAACTTGGACACCTGTGATGCCACAATATTTGTATTTGTGCATTAATGTGCAAGGTTTATACCAGTACGAAAAAGTTACACTTAAACCCTTGTATACTCAATACTCTAATCTCGATGTGTAATGTTGCTTAGCAACCATGTTTTATGAATTGTACAAGAGTTAATACACATGCACACACATGCTGGAAGAATTGTTTATTGCAAATATTATTAATAATAGATTTAGTTTGTTGCATTTTTCTGATTCATTGCTGACTTACTATAACCAGTTCAGTGCCAGTCTTCTTAAATAGAATCAGACATGACACAGGCTGACTATATTTATGTGTGTGTGTGTGTGTGTGTGTGTGTGTGTGTGTGTGTGTGTGTGTGTGTGCGAGATAGGCATGCAGGCCGGAGGTTACCACCCTTCGGTAATACGACCCACACCTCAATTCCGAAGCCACGTGTACCAGCCCACTGAGATGGCCCTGCTCATGAACGGAGGAACGGTGAATATGTGACGCAGAGTTTACTCACACTTACACACACTCACTTACACACACACTGTTACAGAACACTTTTTTTCCTTGTCTTGCAGATTCCCACGGCTCCCCCGAACTACACAGGAAGGCATCTGTGGTGAATGGCGTAAACACCCGGATGGGACCTGCTCTGTGTGATGCCACAGGGACGGTGTGGAGAGGCTAAACTGATAGTTTTACTTAAGCTGTGCTTTCATATGATATTGTAATAACGTAATAATCTCTCAAAGTTAACCTGAAGCTGAGCGATGGTTCCCGTGTGGACTGCGCAGTCGTGTTGCACTCATGGTGACAAATACAGCTGCTTTCACACCAGGCATTTTTTTTCCTTCACTAACGCAATTTACGTGATATACCACTATTAGTGTACATCCCAACACTTGCACCAGTAGTACTAGTAAGAGCAAAGTAGCCAGTATGGTCCTTATCAGTACTTTTCTATTTTTTTTTTTTTTTTTCAACATTTAGTTCTACACAGATGAAGCATCTTGTGTGAGGTTTGGTCATAAAAATGGTGGTGGAAATTAAAAAGTTATTAAGTTATGATTATTGAGCTCTTTTAGCTGGTACAGACTGTGCAAAAGTCTTGTGCATAAGACTTCAATTATTGCTTTAATTTAAAAAATTTTAATATGGATTCAGTCAAAAATATTTCTGATTTTCAAACCTCAGAATTCCACCACAAAATTAAAAGTTGAAGAAGAAAAATATTGCAGATAATGAAAGCAGAACATTATGTAAGCAACTACTTTCCAGACAAAGAAACTAAATGTAAGTTGTCGGATTCTGCATGCAAAAAAGAAGCAGGTGCGACAAAACTAATGGGTACCTGAGACTAAGAGGTCCTCAAAAAAGCATTGTCAAGCCAAATACTGACTTTGTTTTCTTATTAATTACTGTTTACTGGGATTTAATGTTTTTTTTTTTTTTGAAGAATTCTTTGTTCTACAGCATTTATTTGTATTTGTCTAAGATCTAAGACTTTTGCACAGTACTGTATATAACTGGCCAGGTGAATTAAACCTGTTTAATCCAAACTACAGTAACTCAAAAACTTTTTTTTTTAAACGTACACATGAATAGTTCCGAAATTCATAAGCTCTGCCTCTAATAAACATCCCAAATAAATGTGATTTTTCACCATTGATTATTGCTTTGAAATTTAACTGCGAAAAAGGAATGTGTGGAATACAGAGGAATATAGATACAGGAATACAGCAATAAGATAAAATAAAAATGGACAGAGTTCTCTCGTGCATCTACCTCCACTAGCTTCTCGACGCAATCCTAGTGGACTCGGTGCAAATCAAGAAAAACTAACGTGAAACAAATGCGGCAGCGTGGATTAAATACGGAATTACAGACATGAAGGATATCAAAGAGGAGGACTTAAAGAATAAAAATTTATTATGATCGTAAATCTATTCTGAGGGAGTCTATGAACAGATATTGTTAGCTATTAGGAGATCATCAGAAACCTAGTGGATTCTGATAGTTACTGTGAGTTACTAGGTACTTGCTAGTCATTAGTGGATCATCAGAACCCAGTTAACGTCCCAGGAGAAATCATTTATTAAGAAAACAGATGGTTACGTCACATTTGCGTGTTTTTTTGGGGGGGATCATTAATATTCTATATTGTTCTCACATTTAGAGTTTGATCTTAAGTAGGACAAGAATATTAATGTGGAAATATTTTCCACGTGCAGTACTGTGTAGAAGTCTTTTATATACACATATTTTAGCTTGGAGGTCAGTTTAAAAAAAAAAAAAAAAAAAAAGCGCTTTTAGATGTACAAATGTTTTTGCCCCAAAATTATGTAATAATATTCTAATAATAAAAATAAATGAATAAATAAATAAATAAGGGGATTTGTGTCTCAGTAAAGAAAGTGATGTTACATAAATAGAACTCTTTCCAGTAAAAAAAAAAGCAATCTGCAAAGACCGAAGTGAGAATGGCAGCCACACGTTAGACCTGAGACTGTTCATGCCTTCTTTTTTTTTTTTTTACTTTTCTTCCCAAGTTTATGATAGATTTAATAAGTAGAAAATATTTCGTTGTATTATTTAAAAAGGCATTTTTATTATATTTCTTTTGACAGTCGCACGGCGCTGCAGGTGTAAAATACTCACAAGATCCAAACATCATCTTCATCTAATAGATTTTAATAATAATAACAATAATAACAACAACAACAATAATAATAATAATAATAATAATAATAATAATTTCTAAGCACCTTACGTAAAATTTTACCATTTAGGTTAGCATTATGAATGCGATGAAATCATTGTTTTTTTTTGTATATGTTGTGTATCCTTCTGTTATCCTTGTTCTGTTTTTCTGCTATTAGTAACCTGTCCTCTTTATGTAAATTGCTATGTGTGTAAGACATCTGGGTGGGATGCAGGACTGAAGCAGTGTGTTGTTTAACACGGCAAATCCTGTAATCATTAGCAGTGGGTCAGAGATGAGACGGAAAGCATGACACAGGGATAATCAAAAAGCAGGACAGGAAAAACATGGAAATTACAAATGAGACTAGAATTTCTTGTAAAGGAAATATAGAGACTGGTGATGAAAAAACTGGCTCACCAACTTTTCTGTTTACAATTAATATTTAATTATTTGTCACATGTACCTTACAGAACAGTGTTTTATTTTTTGGCATTTCCCAGTTAGTAAGTTGTGGTCAGAGTGCAGGGTCAGTCAGGGTACAGCGCCCCCTGGAGCAGACAGGGTTACGGCATTGCTCAAGGGTTCAGTAATGTCCTTCGGATCAGGGCCTTAACTGTTTGAGCCCCCAGAACAACTTACACATCTAACATCTTAGCACAGGATGGTTTTGATCCATCTACCTCTGGGTTATGGGTCCAGCACGCTCCCACTGAGCCACTCTGCTAACCACACCCACCCCAGATACGACTCAAACCCACAATCCCTGGCTTAGGAGGCCAGTGCCTTATCCATTAGGCCACTGGGTCTTAAACAAAAGGCTGTGGCTACCGAATTTTGTGCTTTTACTGTCATTGTTAGTTTTGTACAATAGGCTCATTGTTCAGATTGTCCAGCACCAGTGACGCCACCATATTTACATCACGCCTAGAATCTTCACAAAATGCATACTGTTCCCAGAGCTGTGACGTCTCCATAAACACGCCACTCACTAGGAGGGTATCTTTTGTCACGCATCTAAGCCGATTGATTCGTTTAATTACTTAATTATTTAATTGGTTAATGGCAGCACTGTGACTGTTTCGAGCAAGACTTCAGTTTGCTGTCCGTGTGTCTGGAGTTACAAATGTTCTTTATGTGTCCGTGTGGGTTTCCTCCATCTACATTGTTACATTGTGGGATAAAGCACTTACCTGACATCAGGGTGTGACTGTGGGAAAAAAATGCTGAGTGTGAAAGCAGCTCGTATCCTTGAGTAATGGTACTGTATTAATATAAACTAGCCAGTTTTGCCTGTTCTGTTTAATACACAGCACTATTTGGGATACGTTTACCAATAACACATCAGTCAATATAGTGTTACTGATATAAACTATCATTTTTATGGAGAGACAGAGGGTATTTCTTTTTTTTATATTTTCTAACAGCTCATTTGGTTAATTGCTAAACTTGTAAAGAAATCTGCTTAGTTACTAACGAAGGGATGAAGACAATCAGACAAACTTATCTTGGTTAAACCACAACTTCACTTTGCCATTCTGTTTTTTTGTTTGTTTGTTTGCTTGTTCCTTTGCCTTTTCATCATAACACAGACTATTGTAAAAGTAAAAACTTTTGTAAAAGTAAAAGGCCATAGTTTTGATAAGAAAGGCTGATGCGAGAGTATTTGTGTTGATTTTCTTTCGGTTTGCTATTCAGGGATGTGTTTCTGTGCACTTTACGACATGATGCTGTACTAATGCATATTCTCATTCATTTCCGACCTTGGTGTTGAATAGTTTTCTCTCTCTCTTCTCTTCTCTTCTCTTCAAAGTGAATTTTCTAACTTGTTAAAAATTGTTTGGAAAAGCGGTTTTGTAACTATTTTGTGAGCAGTGTGTTGCGATTTAGGCTTATTTTATAGTAAGAGTAACTGAATATGAGTAGCACTTTAAATAGATGAAGGATTGTAACGTTGTCCGTGCTTTCGTTAACACTTTTGTTTAATGGCGGTGTTAGTGGTGTAATTTTTTGCACGCTTTGGTATAAAAGCTTCTGATGAATTGTCCTGGACCATGGAGCGTGTTGAATTAGTCTGCCAAGGGATTACAAGATCATCCCCACCTTCACCTCTTCCTCGTTTCCTTCTCCTTCTCACATCACAGTACAGTTCTCCCATTGGGTTGATACATGGTGCAGACTTGGATGATCCGCTTGGACTTTGGACGGTTCCATTTCATATCACGATGGGGGTGGAGGGTGCGGTGGGCTGGATTTTGCGAGGCGGACGGAAATAATCGTTGCACATGTTTATGTTCATACAGTACAGTCGTGCTAATTACATTGTGCAGTTTATTTGATTTCTGTGTCTCCTCTTTGACAATAAAGCTAACCATGGCACACAATCTGACTTCTTGCTTTACTTTAAAAAATAAAGGTAAACACATACACCTTTACATGCATGCATGTATATTTTGTAGTTTTCTTCTTCTTTTTTTTTTTTACACAAAATAGTTCTGTTTGTACCTCAAAAAAGATTTTCTTTAATGATAATAATAATAATAATAATAGCAACATCAGTTACAAATTATGTTAGGGTTGCTTTTTTTAACAATTTCTTAACCGATAGTTGAGCAACAGATAATTAATTGTTAACAAGTAATGATAAAAAAGTAAAGTTTTATTTAAACATTCTAAAGACACAATCCAGACATTATTATGTAGGATAAAATAAATGAAACAAAACCAGTTAAGCAAAAAACAAAACAAAACAGGAAGTATTAATTGTGCTCTCTGTCAAGGTTAATAAAAATATGTTCTGTATTGCACACAGCATGAACTGGAATAGCGCCCTCTTGTGGTGTGCGGGTTATAGAGATGTGAGCTACGGAGAAATACTCTGCAAAACATTATTAGTTATTTAATATATAGATATTAGTCAGGTAATTTCTATTAAATTTATATATTGATAATTAATCATTAAAATATCTAAAGTAGATTTGAGTATAACTACAAATACAGGTAAAATGCATAAAACATTGTCTATTTTATTTACATAAGTTGTTAAGCTTGTAGTCACATTTTCGTAACAGTTTCTAAAACTCACTACAGGAAATATTTACTACACAATCATGATTTTTATATACTCATCCTGTAATAAAGGAGTGGTGTAATCGACTGTACAATGGTCTTTAAAAATGATTACAGTCATGAACCTTGATATATAAAATTCCCTTTCTTTAGCATCAAACTACTATCATATAACCTTTTATTCTCAATGTTGTAGTTTCATGGTTATTTTATATAAATGGTGATTTTTACACCTCAAGACTGGCAATTTTGGAACGGCAATTAGACTAATCTGCATTGACTGTTGAAGGAAACTCACCACGCACAGGGAGACCATGCAAACTACACAGACCCCAAGGCAGGAATCAAACCCAGACCCTGGAGGTGCAAGGTGACTGTGCTAACCACTACGCCACCTAGCCTAGAATGAGGACAATGTTTAACGTTAGATTTTTCTGACAGAAAAGCACACCAAGAAAAACATTTACATTTAAATGCTTTACATTTCATGAAGGTAAGGGAATATCAGGAAGGTTTGGGAGCTCCATGAGAACCCTGTGAACCCTGTACACCCTGACACACAGACACTGTGGCCAAAAAAATCTAAGTAATAATCATTAATACATAGGCGAAGATGCTTTGGTGCTCTGAATGTGAGGAATGACTTATTAAAGTCTTTAAACGATCCACTAAAAGGTACTAATTACAAAACTTCACCATAAATGAGGTATAATTATAATAATTATAATAATTATACATTTCCCCAGAATCACTGGTTCACTGTTTAGCTTTTTTTTTTTTTTTTTTTACTATAAATGTTGTTGGGGTTTTTTTCGTTTTTAAACCGTGCTAAAGCGCGCGCACACGTGTTTATGACTAATGTTTATACATAACATGGTTAAAATATTTGTAATGATAAATATTTATAACCAGCTGTTGTTGCTAGGGACGTGCGCACTGGCGCTACCAAGGAAGCGTATCGAAGCACTTCCGGGTTACTTCCGCATTGTCGACGACGCGAGGTTATTTTCCCCACGTGTAATATTTCAGTAAGTTTTTGACTTGTGTTTGTTTTACAGTTAAAATTGTGCTCGGTTCGTGTGTCCGCGTTGGTGTACTGTTTACGGGGTTTTTTTGTATCATTGTATCAAATCTCTATATATGTGTATATTGCACGTGCTGTATGTGTGTGTTTTTCAGCTAAACAAAGCGATAAAACTCCTGTATTTTGACTCCATATAGACCAAACATTGTGCACTTTTAGTCCACAGTCTTTCTCATCCCTGAACACACACACACACACACACACACACACACACAGCGTGTGCCTGTAAGTTACAGATCAACAACAACAACAACCACCAACATTACTGATCAGGGATCTGAAACACTTCTTCTTCTTCTTCCTTTTTTTTTTTTTTTAAGTAAAAATCCTAAGATCTGGACTTGTAGGTGACCTGCTTGATTAAACCTGACCACACTTAGACACTATGGACACAAAATACACCGCATTTTTTTGTAATATACAGGACGAATTTTGGGTACACTGGTTTAAATCATGAAAACTATATCTAATGCAGTTATTTGAAAGAAATTGTTTCAGTTTTAAAGTGATAACATCTTGTATTTTGTTTGCTTTTACTAAAAGCGTGTAGCCAATAATGAGTAGGTGTCCCTTCGGCTCCCCTTTGACCCCTTTGTCTCACACCCATCGTTGGATCGGACTACACGGGCCAGCCTTCACTCCCTATGTGCATCAGTGTTCCTTGATCACCAATGACCCTGTCGCCAGTTCACCGGTTTTCCTTCCTTTGATCACTTTTGGTATGTCCTCACCACTGCAGACCAGGAACATCCCACAAGATCTGCAGTTTTGGAGTTGCTCTGACCCAATCGTCTATTCATCTCAATCTGGCCAAAGTTACTCAGATCCTTACGCATTTGTTTCTGCTTCCAACACATCAACTTCAGGACAGAAGGTTCACTGGCTGCCTAATATATCCCACTCACTTCCACCCACCATTGTAACAAGATATTGAAAATGTAGCCATTGTGAGACACGACAAATTGCGATGGCTAGACGATTGGGGCAGAGAAACTCCAAAACTGCAGCTCTTGTGGAACGTTCCTGAACTGCAGTGGTCAAGACATACCAAAAGTGATCCAATGAAGGCAAACTGGTGAACTGGTGACAGGGTCATGGGTGGACAAGTCTAACTGATGCACATGTAGTGGCCCATGTAGTCCGATCCAATGGAAGTGCTAGTGTAGATCAAGTTAAGAACAAGGTTAATCCTGGTTCCTATAGAAAGGTGTCAGAACACACAGTGCATCACGGTTTTAATGGCAGAAGTGGGAACCTACAGCATAAAAAAACATCTGTGGAATCCAACTATCTGCCAAGTGAGGATGGGTTTCCTGTATAGATTGGTTCCTCTCAAGGTTTCTTCCATTTGTCGTCTCAGGGAGTTTTTCCCTCAGCACCGTCGCTCTCAAAACACGGTATTGGTGCTAAAAAGTGTCTCACCTAAATCTTTCAACAGTCTTAACTGTCAGTCAATTTCAGTAGAAACTTTGCTAAACCTGAAAGTGTATTGTTCTTAAGATATTGCAACATGGTTACGGACACTACAGATTTTTTTTTTGGGGGGGGGATCCTTAATTTTTGCATAGAATGCTTTAATTTAAGCAATTTTTCTTTTACAGGTCATATGCTTCCATAAGCTTACACCAGTTTTATCAGCAATACTCATACATAAATATGAATAATTTACATTTTAAATGATTATTGTTCGAAGTGAGACAGTATAACACTGGAAAATGGCCATTTTTGGGTCACGTATAAAATCATCTCTCCAAAACAGCTGAAGTCAGCAACTAGAATTTTTTAGGGAAGCGAGATTGGTCTCTCCCATGTTGCATAAACTTCTGAAGTAGCTTCTTTCTCACAAACATTTTCTGTATCATATGTATAACGTTAAAAAAATGTAAAATAAAATCAGCACCAGTACTGTGTTTTGGCTGTTTATACATATTTCCTCACAGAGAGACATGAGGAGGAGAGAACACTAGACTCAACAAAACTATTGTATTGCGATACGTATGATGTGAGTTTCATTAATTATTGATTTTACAGGAGACTGCAGTCTGAGAGAGAGTGATGGAAGAGATTCAAGAAGGTGTAAAAACAAGAGATGTTGGAGTTCCAGAAAAGGAGAGAAAGAAAAAGAAGACGAAAAAGGTAAAGGACGAGGAGACGAAAGAGAGCGTCGTTGAAGGCCCTGTGAAGAGCAGCGATGTCCCGGAAAAGGAGCAGAAGAAAAAAAAGACAAGAAGACCAAAAGAAGAAGATGGCGAGAAAGGTGTAGAAACGAGGGATGTAGGAGTTCCGGACAAAGAGGAAAAGAAAAAGGTAAAGAAAGAGGAAGAGGAGGATGAGGAGGAGCGTCAAGAAACCAGCGACGGGAGTCTTCCTGACAAGCAGAAGAAGAAAAAGAAGAAAAAGTCTGAGGATGAAGATGAAGCCAAGGATAAAGGAGAAGGGAAGAAAAAGAAGAAAAAGAAAGACGTAGAAAAGGTTGAAGAGATGGAGGCGGAGGACTGCGAGATGGAGCAGAAATCTCGCCAACCCACCGTACTGAAGAGAAAAAAAGTGAATGAAGAAAGTGAAAGGACGGAGGAACGCAGAGAGAAAGGAAAGAAGAAGAAATCTGAGGAGAGCTGCACCAAAGAGGAAGCGTCACAAAAACCAGCAAAGAAGAAAAAGAAAAGGAGCGAAGGTGACGGAGATGATGAGGATGGAAACGGAGACGAGATCGCAGAAGTGGAGCTGAATAAAGAGGCGGAGAGAAAGAAGAAGAAAAAGAAGAAAGCAGGAGACGAGCAGGAGAGAGAGATTGAGGAGGAGGATGAGGCGGAAAAGCCCACGATGATGAAGAAGAAAAAGAAGAAGGACGAGGGTGGAGCGACTGACGAACGAGAAGAGAGACCCGGGAGAGATGCCGAGGACGACGGAGATCCAGCAGGGCAGAAAAAAAAGCAGAAGAAGAGAAATGATGGGCAGACGGAGAGGAAAGTGAAGAAGGAGCAAGGAGAGGACGAGGAAGACAGAAACACGGGTGGACAGGTGGGTTGCACAGGTTCTAGATCAAGTTCTTCCTGTAATGGCGTTACCGTTGGCGACACTTGTGACATCAGAGCATCACGTGACCTCTGAATGGAAATGCAGCACGTCTGTAAACACGTCCGGTTGTATTTGAGGGTGGAGTTTGGCGGAGCAGTGGGATTGAACCCACCGTACAGTTTGATTGATCTTCAGTCGGTCAAGTCGATTTAGTCAGTTGGGCAGTTTTCGATTCGGAATCGATTAACCTGTTATAAAAGTATTTTTAGTAAACATGAAATCGTTAAACGGTCTAAAATTGACAAATTCCTTAAAAATATATCGTTTCTTTTTACATAAAATACAAACCGCTTTCATCTTCCACACATACTCGCGTTTCTAATGTACTTTTAAACTCTTAGTGGACAAAAGCTGAGGACAATAAACCATGGAGGTGGTGGACAGTCCTGAGAAACTCACCTCAGATTTACTTTATATTTCAGCTTATTCCACTTTAGAATATCAGCTCCGTTAACTTCCGTGTTCTGGGGTCGAATCCCAAATAGCGTTAAATGGAAAGCTAGTGCGCTAGATAGGGTGTACAATGCCTTGTTCAACACACCCTGTAGAGCCCTTGATCAGGGCTTAGAGAGGGATTTGAGATTCAGCCATGTGATAGACGCTCGTTAGCTTTGGAGCTCGTCTTGGGTGTAAATGAAACCGCACAGAGGCGATTCAGAACGACTTAGAAGTGATTAGTGCAGAGATGGCGTGTAGTTTAAGACGATTATCAGGTGTGTTCTTACTGAAAGTGCTTCTGTGACTGTGGGTTGTGAATGTGGGTTTGGTCAGGCGGCTGCTCTCTCCTCAGTACTGCGGACCGTACAGACCTACTCTCACCCACAGTCAGTGTCATTAACCACTGGAGAACACCTGGGACACGCCCAGTCATACATATAATTACACATCACAGTGCTGTTACTGTGTATTATCATCACTCGTGGAATAACGCCTCTCGTCCAATCAGATCACTTTGTTTTTCTACTTTAAATCCTGTTAGAAATATCGTCGCTTGAGACAAATCCGACTCATTAGTGCTGTTGAATAGAATTAAAAATCACAATGACAGAGTCGAAGTCGTGAGTATCCCTGTGGTTCACAGTTTAACTTCAAGCTCCTCCACAGGTTGTGTTTTTGCAGCCGTCATTACAGCTGTAGACGCTGCTGATGTGACGATATAACGTTTACCTTTATCATGTCTTATCTGTTTATACGTTTAATGTCCCATGTAATGACAAACTGACTGGAAGCAGCCGAATGTGGAGGTTTTTTTTTTATTTTATTTTTTTAATGATAGAATTATTTTATTTTATTTCAGGTTGTGATTTTTTAATTATTATTATTAATTGGCATTTATTACATTTATTGTGAATAAAGTTTAATTTTTTTTCCCCCAAAAATAAATAAACAAATGTATTTCGTAGACAGTAAGGATCTTGAAAGTTGACTATAACAACAGCAATTATCAAAAACCCCATAATGCCATCTGAAATTTCCTTTAGAATTAATAAACTATCTATATCTATATTTTTGATCTAAAACTTATTGAAGATTATTATTTTTTTCTATCTACAGAGCAGCGGTGTTCAGTTCATATCCGCGAAGCTGGGAAACCAAGATGAGGCTTCTATCGACCTGGTAACACTCTGCTGTTAACATGTTTATCACACACACACACGCACACACACACACGTAGTGTAAATGCAGAGTCTGAAGTGTTATTGTGTGATTTTTCAGGATCGCAGGGTCGCATTGCAAAAGGACATCGATAAAGAATCCCAACCCAAATCGGTACATATATTAAACACACACACACATTCATTCATCTGGTATACACACTGTTCTGACATAAATCACTGTTGATTGTTGAGCAGACTCGCTGTTGGTTGTTTTTTTTTTTCATAACATCGCGTCCTGAAGTGTGGTTTATCAGCGATACGTTCTCCCTCAAGTGTTACGTTTTAT
Organism: Clarias angolensis; assembly: GCA_030068255.1. NCBI lineage: Eukaryota > Metazoa > Chordata > Actinopteri > Siluriformes > Clariidae > Clarias > Clarias angolensis. The sequence goes on along the minus strand of JAQKPX010000010.1, from coordinate 4,353,056 downwards.
CACTTTATAGTTACGTCTGTGCCTCCCGCAGCCAGGGGCCTGGAGAGAGCCGATTGGCCGAGCACTCTCAGAGGGGTGGGACAGTCAATCAGGGGCGTCTGTGAGCTCGCGCGAGCGGAAGGAGCGGCTAGCGCCGTCCTCCAAGTGTGTTACGCCGCCCCCAATCGGCTCTCTCCCGGCCCCTGGCTGCGGTCGGCTGACGTCACATGGTTCAGAAGAGACACGTGATAGTTTTCGGCCCTCCCGACTGTGTGGTAATAGTAGCCTTAATGTGGAGCCCCATAGTGACGGGGAGGAATTGGACACAACTAAATTAGGGAGAAAATATATTTAAAAAAAAAAAAATTTATGACACTGGAGACTCCTTCCACAGATGTTTTTTAAAAAACTTGTTGCTATGGAAACAATAAGCGCATTAATTAATAAACCTGTGCTACTTGTCAGTCACTGTAACACTTTAATGTGTTAAAGCAATGTTTCCCAAAGTGTGGACATCCCCCCTAGTGAGCCGTAAGGGTACTGCAGGTGGGTATCATTTATTAAAAGAAAAAAAATACCTTAGGTTTTGCAATTAGGAGGAAGATTCCCATTAGATATTTCTGATTAAGCATTTTCAAGTAACGAGGACTCGAAGCCTTTGGATTTGTGATATTCTTCATTTCTCTTACTCTCAGAGTCATGATTAAAGGTTTCAGTGGGCTGCAACCTTGTTAAGTCTGCTCTAAGTAATCTTATCTTTGTGTGTGTGTGTGTGTGTGTGTGTGTGTGTGTGTATATAGAGTTTCGGTCAGTGGGACACGGCACAGTTCGACAGCTCTGAGCGACAGCAGAAGTTCCTGCGACTGATGGGCGGGTTAAAGAAGGGTGGCCAGTCGACGGGACCGGGCGCCGGACGCTTCAACATGGCCCTGGGGAAGCAGGGCCAGGAGACGCTGCAGCAAGGCCTCATGGGACAGTTTGAGCAAGCGCAGAACCGGCGGATGGACTTTCAGAACAGAGGGGCAGGACTCGGGTTCTCGGCGCCGTCCAACAACACGTTTTATATCGACGCGAATGCGCGGAGCGAGAACTCGACGCGGTTCGACGATTGATGCGGTGAGCGCGGGAATCTCATCGGCGGAGAAAGACTGAGAGCGTCTGTTTAAACAAGATCACACACATGTACAGAGTCTCGGTGGAGTTTTATTAGCTTTTAGAGATGTTGAGTCAGTTCAGATTTGTATTGCGATTCTTTTGTGTGCTGGATTTATTTTTTTTATTATAATTTGTAAGTTTTTGTTTGAGGCTGGAAAAAGCTGCTGTTCCTCTATAATCCTACAGGTGGCGCACTATAAGCTGTTCACACAGCACCACCTCGTGTCTGGTAGGAGCAAATTATTAGCTTTTTTTTTTTTTAAGAATTGTAATAAAATCTGGAACAAAAATCAGGATATTTAAAGAATCGCAATACAGACAGAACCGGCACTTCGGTATGGTGATAATATCGGGACGTCCCTGTTGATTATCTTTATTTCCTTCACTAGAGCTCATTCAGCCTGCATTTTGTTCAATAGTTCCATGAAAGCACCTGTTTTCTTCTTTGTATTTCACTTTATTTGGACTGCTGTAAATACACGACCTCTCCATGTACAGAAATGAAACCATTTACAATAAGAGAAAAAAAAAAAAAAGCAGGAGGACTTCAGAATAAAAAAAACAGACAGACGAATGAAATCATCTCTGAGAACATTTGGTAAAACACACATTATACAGAGGCTTGAAAACAGTGAACACATGAAAGAGGGAGTAAAAAAACAAACAATTAAAATAAAGGAGCGTTAATTCACAAACTCCCGCTGGAGGGGAGGAAAGCCGGCGGGTCTTGGGTTCTGATCCTCGTATCTCGACTCCAGTTTCAGAAAAGAGAAAGCGAGGATTCGACTTGTCTACGCTAACAGGGTCAAAGCGCTTCTTTCTAATATAACTGGCTTCACGGATTCCAGTTGAGTGACATCCACATCACTGCTAGAGTCACGGTGTAAGTGTGTGTGTGAAGCTGTGTGTTCCGGGGTCAAGTTTGCCGCTCATGCCTGCAGGTACTCCGGCTGCACTCGCGCCACTTTGCGGAACTCTTTATTGTGCGTTCGAGGACACTGCATCTCACACCAGCTGATGGGAACCATCTGTACTCCTGTAACACACACACACTTATCACTGTAACGTCAGAAGTTAAGGTCATTTTCCCACTCTTTGTTTTTTATGTCTAAAAGAGGCAGCTCTTACTGGCTCTCATTTTACTTTAGTACAGTGGAACCTCGGATTACGAGCATAATTCGTTCCGGAAGCAGGCTCGTATTCCAAAACACTCATAAACCAAATTTAATT
>JAQKPX010000010.1:4289188-4308617 GCA_030068255.1 Clarias angolensis | reverse complement strand
CGCCCAGTAGATAATGAACGAATCACTGTCCGAGACGACTCTTCTTCTGAGTCACGTTAAAGATTCGTTCGAATCGTTCAAAAAGAACGAATCGTTCAAAAAGAACGAATCGTTCATGAACGACTCATCACTAGTGTAGAATGATGAATGGGAAAAAAATTAAGTTTTGAATCCATTTTAAGATACACCCACTCACAAAAGTAAGTGCACCCCTCTAATTTCAGCAAACATTTTAGTGTCTCTTCTCAAACAACAATAATATAGAAATCAAACTTGTATATATTTGAGTCGTTGGTGTGCAGCTTGTATAACAGTACAGATTTACTGTCCTCTGAAAATAAATCAACATACAGACTCTATTGTCAAAGTGTGAAACAAGAAGGTACAATGTGGAAAAGTTTAAAAGGACTGAAAACTGTCAGACAAAAAAAGTGCATACACACTTGAAGAAAAGGAAAACTATAATATAAAAATTTATTTTACTTTTTTTTAATAAAAAGTTATTATATCTCTATCAACATATAACGTATAGCAATAAATTTAGTATTAAAATATTTATATAAGTTTTTGTTTTCTTGAAGTGTGTACATTTATGTGGCTGACTCTGTATACGAGATGCTTCTACGCCCCCTAGTGGTGAAGTAGAAACAGGGTGACTCGACACAATATTATCGCTCTACCTCAGTCCCGATTCGATTTGTACCACGATTCTGTAATTATCACCATTTTAGAAATATTCAGACTGAATATAAAAATTAGTTGCAATTCTAAAGAAACCTGGCAGGTGATAATTGCCCCGGACTTGCAGGATTAAAGAGAAAATGGCAACATTTTACCGGCTCCAGTGCAAACGTATGAAAAGTAAAAATACATTTGTAGAAGGTGAGTTCGAGTCCGTGTGCTGATACGTGAATCACCATGTGAAAGAATCGTGATGGACAGACGGCAAACAGAGATAAATGGACATTTTATTGATCCTGAAGGAACGTCCAAGACAAGAGTGTTATATAACTGATATATACTGTTTTTGTTTTTTACTGTAATTTCGTTTTGTCCCATTAGTGTTTATATAATTGATTTTTGTACAATCCTGATTTAGTAAAAATAAAAATATAAAATAAAAAACACACAATAGTGTAAAACAACATTGGACTGATTACAAAGTCTTGAATACCCATAATGCACTGGTGTCAAAACGATAAAGTCTGAAATGCTGTACATTGAAACATTGAAACATTGAAATGTTGTGGAAACTACCGTAATCCCTGGAGTATGTTAGCTACCGTAAATACTCATTTAAAAAAACAAGTTGCAATTACACATTAGTGCGAAACGTCCGCCAGCTTATTTCAGCACCTTTAAAGAGTTCTCCGTCTCGGGAATCCCACAGCAACCGACACGACCGTGTGGACCAGGTGAAGAACCCCTCAAGATTTCCCTTAAAAAAAATAATAATAATAAACTTCCAGCTAGCTACATTTCCTATTAGAATTACCCAAACTATATTTCAATACATATCGAAGTCAACAATCAGAGAAACTACAATCGTGTGCTAGTTATTATTTCTCAAATGCCACATGATGTCATCATCACATCTACTGATTACCCTTTATCACATCATTCTTAACCATATAAACCCATATATAACATAACGTGGAAGAGCGAGTGATTTCTCTGCGATGCATATTCCTCATCGGAACGTCCCGCACGTCGGAGCGTCTGTGTGTGTGTGTGTGTATATATATATTGCTAACATGCTACACAAGAACTACGTATGACGTGAAACTCAAGTACTACCAGGAGATCCAGCTGAGACGACACAGAGACCGGTGACATCGTCCGTTTGATTTCATGCTCACGCTTTAAAAAAAAAAAGAAACGCTGCTTTCGAGGTCGACTGGATTTCCATTAAAGTCTCTGGATTAAAAGGAATAAAAAAAATAATAAATCCCTGAAAACGTCCTCGTCGAGCTGGTGTCAGTGACGTGAGGGGAGTGTTACAGAGGAGTGTTACACACACTGAGGCATGTGCTGATAGCAGAGCTGCGGCGTGTAGTGTTGTAGTGTGTGTGTGAGAAGGGTTTAATACACAAGTATGTCTGTTTACTGTAACTCCACACACTCCTTTAGTGGTGTCCAGATCATGTGTGAGTCCTGGAGTATTTCTGTTCCATCAGAGAAGAAGTGAAACTCCACAGACATGATGACCTTAAGGTCATTCAGTACATTCAGGTGGTCAGCTGACTTCAGGTTATTGCCGCATGACGTTGCTGAGTCTCGACCTGAGCGACTGAAGGAACCCCAGATCATAACCCCGCCTCCAGAGGCTTTGCATGATGGGCGTGACATCATTCACTTCCCTTCTTACCCTGATCGCCCTGGAATAGGATCAATCCGGACTCGGAATCTATCGTCACATGACCTTTTTTCCATCACTTTAAAGTCTAATCTTTATGCTCTCTAGTAAATTTATGTATGTTTGTGTTTGTTTTTTGTTTTTGATGAGTCTCACTAGCAAGAGGTTTTCTTACGGAGACACAGCGGTTTAGAATTTGTTTTTTACTGTTGATATTTTTTTTTAACATGCAACTTCACCAAGGTTTAAAGTGATCTCCATTCATGATTAAAAAAAAAATGTTTTATCACATTTCTTCCACAAAATGAACAGTTCAGCTACAACCTTCCCTGTGGGGCGGAGACTGGAAACGGGTATTCGTGTAAATTCTGACTATGGAAATAAAAAGCGATCGAGTTGGTTAAGTGTCCAAGCACCCAGTTATTTTCCCATTTTTTATCATTCTTAGCAGCATTTTGATCTTTTCTGAACTAAAACTACACACCCAAATAGTGTATGATGTGTTAAACTGCATAATAAACAGCACATGCCTCTAATGTTTTTAGGTTTGTAGTGAATTTTTTTTTGTTTTTTCTTTTAAATATATTGCAGCAGCGTTACGAGATGAGTAGTGTCGCGGTAAACACACCCCGAGAAGCTCTGTAGTGTCTCTCGGTCACACGTGTGTGTGTGTGTGTGTGTGTGTGTGTGTGTGTGTGTGTGTGTTTAGCTCTCAGGTTCCCTTTAGTGTTATTTATATTTAGTCATTATGTAGTTTTTCGCGTCTCTGCGCCGTCAGTGTCGTATCCGGTGCAGGTAGCGTTCCGGATCTTTCTCGTCACGGCTCCAGGTCGCCCGGACGTCTTTCTCTTCTCCTGGGTCACACGACTTCTCGGCCTGTCCCGCACACGCTCCCAGGGCCGTGACATCATCGCCGTCGGCGGTGATCTCGGATGATGGCATCCGATCGTTCGTTCTGGAAGAAAAAAAAAAAAAAAAAAACAGGTTTTACACACAACACGGTTCGAGTTATTAATATTGATCACAGATTGTGGCAAAGACGGGTATAAATATTTTTGTTAATTAAGGAATCTGACATCATCAAACCTGATCTAGATAATATATGTGATTATGGTGAAGTCCTTCGTGTGTTCCTCACCTCTGACGACTCTCGGACTCCCTGCCGTGCACAAGCGCTCGTGTCCCTCTGCTCGCCTCGGCCCGGATCCCGTTTCTATTCCTCGCCCTAACCCGGAGCCCGACCAGCGCCTGCGCCAACCCTTCATCTTCCTCCTCCTCCTCCACCCCGGAACCCTCGTCCCCGTCCCCGTCCTCCTCATCCCCATCGGCCCGTCTCCGGCTCCTCCACACCTGTCTGGCCTTCTGCTCGGCGTCCGGTTCCCCTGCCGAGTGGAAGAGGCGCCTGAGCTGGCGGAGCTTCACGCCCTGGAAGATGTTCGCCGAGCCAGACTTGCGCATGCGCCGCTCCGACGTCGAGCTCTGACAGAACGTGCGCTGGGGTGCCCCGAGCAGCACCGCAGGGGCGCCGACACCCACCTCCTCCATCTGTAGAGAGGGGAAAAGAAAGACGAGGGTGTGAATAAAAGATCTTCAAGTTCGGTTTGTGAATTTAAAGCTGGTGTTGGTTCTTCCAAAAAAAAAAAAAAAGCATTAGTGTAAGCCCAGCTGTTATTAAACACTTCAGGTCCTGACAGAATGTGAGACGGACATCCTCACAGTAAGGCCGGGTTGTGTAAGGAGTACATAAGCAGATTTCGATTATCTGATCCCCACTTATGATTCTTAGCACCGAACACTGTTATACAAGATTACCATAAATCCTGGAATAATGCAGCTACCGTAAACACACTAATAAATGAGAATTCAGAATTTCTAAAAGCCACAACATCTCTTGACTTTTTTTTTTTTCACCCTTCCACGTCCAGGTTGCTGATTTCGCGTGTAATGCAAAACATTAACACTTTAATCACAAACTCGGTGACCCGAATACACTACCAAGGCGTACACACCCCACATGTTTACTCCACTGTAACTGAAACAGGAAGTAAACACCACATCGGCCTGTTTACACAGGCAGGGCGTGCGTCACATCTGATTACATCCGAAAAACACATAGTGGTCACAGTGAAACGCTTTTACCTCACGTGTTCACTTTAAGACCTGACCCAAATCCAAGCTGATCTCGGGCTGCGTCCCAAACCAACCAGGCCAAAGTAGTCTCACGCACATAAAGTTACAGACGTAGTCATAGACATTCAGAAAGATGATTACTCATGTTTTCACCACAAACCGATGATGACCGAGTGAGAAAATCAATGCATGTAACATACACCTCATGTTCGAATGAGAAAATCAATTAAGATTAATTTAAAATGCTTTGTAGTACTGTTTAATAATAATAATATAATTGTTTTCCAGTGTGAGAGCTTTTTTTTTTTTTTTTCATCTAAATATTGTGTGAGAAGTGTACAATAAATATAATCTTGCTAGGCTTTTTATTTTTTTTTTTTAATTCTGTGAGGTAAACCGTTATGAACCAACGCGGTGACGTCATTGAGGATTTTTTTTTTTATATTATAAAATATATATATATATATAAATTTAATTATATCAACAAATATATAACAAATAAACCTACAATAAATATTATCTTATCTTTTTAAAATATAGTTATTTATGATATTTTTCGTGAGGTGAAATTTCACGTCGCTGCGTCATGACGTCACGCTGACGTTCTGCAGTGACTCCTGCTCCTAACAGTGCACGTTAGCTAAAAAAAAAGAATATATATATATATATATATATCGGGGGGGGGGGGGGGGGGGATATGAAAAGCACTGGATTGAAAATGTCATTAAGCATTTTTTAAATTGTAATTAAGCATTAATAATTGGTCATTGAGTGACAAACGCGTCGTTAAACAGAGATAAACACTAATCTGTGACGTCGCACTGACGTTAGCGTAGCGCACGCGCGCGGCTCTGTGCGCTATATTTAGCTCTATAATCATTTTGACTTGCATTTTTTTTCACACACAAAAAAAGTCTTGCTGGCACACAGATAACGCTTTACATCGTATATAACAATGCATGTTAATTTGGAAAAAATTAACACTTCATGCTACAAAAGCTAAAACAGATGATAATAAAAGACGCGTGCAGAAATGCAAGAGAGAGAAAAGTAAAGACCAGACCGTTTAGTGAGTTTATCCTCTTCACTCCATCCGGATGTTTAAAAGTGCTCTGTAATATTACTGAGTTTCAGAATGACTCAACTCTCTCAGCATGAGTATGAGTGTGTTTTAGTGTTTCTCAGCCTTATGTGTCAGTGCCACGACTCTTCCGCCTACGTCAAACTGCATCCCGTCCAATCAAGTCGCTCGCGTGAGTGTTAAGTCCCGCCTTTCTGTTGCAGTTCTGGCCAATCACAGGCAGCGCAGCTCTCTCTCCCCGTGTGCAGCTCAAAGGTGCAACTTTCATTGACGTCATTGGCCCTGATCTTCATTCCTGCAGCTAACAGCAGTGACACGCTTCACAGGGAAAGAGTTTCAGAATCAGTTTATTATAGATCCTGTAGAAACCATCAATATGCAACGGAATAATTCAAGACTAGGAACCTCTCATAACCTGCGAATGGGATGTCCTTAAACTAAACTTAAAATGATTACTTCACATCAGTGGAAATGATGTCATTTATACATGTGTACTGAAATGTACCTGATAAACAGGTGTAGACACGCCCACTTCTCCTCTACTGTACATGGTGCAGGATTACTGCAGGTGGCTGCGAGAGAGTTAGTAACCCCAGCTCACATTCACATTCAAGATCCAGATACAAAGAACTTTATTAATCCCAGAGGGAAATCGCTTTGTCCTGGTTATACAGTTGCTCTGATTAATTTACCGGGAAGAATGGGAAAAAAATATATTAGACAGGAAAAAATAGAATTAAAGAAATAAAAATGTAAAGAAAAATAACAATAAATAGAATAGAATTAAATATAGCACACATTTAAGTTACACAATGGACTAGAAATGCAGTGTAAATGAAAGAAATATTGCACAAATGAATTGTAATCAGATATTGCACTTGGAACTTGAGTTGTGGGAACAGTAGTGTCATAAAATATCATTATTGCACAGGAACTACTCAGACACAGGCTGACAGGTTTACATCATCATTAAATCTGTGGGTTTGTCTGTCAGAAGCAAAAGCTCTCTCACTCACATTTATCCTGTGTACAAGCGACTAGGATTATAGTTTTGGAAATTTGGTAATATTGCTAATGTTTTCTGGGTGGCTGGAATGGATTATCTGCATGTACATTGTTTACGATGGGAGAATGCTTTTATTTCCCACGCAAAAATAAGAGTTTCCACCTTAAGAACTTTCGCCTCCAGAACTGATTAAATTTATATTAAACCCGGATTAAGTAGCACCGACGCTTTGCACCTCCAGGGTCCGGGTTCGACTCTCGCCTCGGGGTTTGTGGGTGTGTAGTTCACGTTTTCCCCATCCTTGGTGGGTTTCCTCCAGGCTTCCTCCTACAGTCCAGAAACATGCAGATTAGGTTAAAAGGTGTTCCCAAATTACCCGTAGTATGTGTTTGTGTGTGCCCAGGGTGTAACCCGCCTCATTACTTATGGTAACACTTCCTAAAAAGCTCCAAACAGCTTGTGTCTGCTAGAACCCTTTTGTTTAAACGGAAAATGCTAAAAAAAAAAAAAGTATCGTCTCTCTGTTTCCAGGTCTCTTTATGACTGATACATTAATGACTGGTTCTTTTGATGTACGTGACACAGGGCACCTGACCAAAAGCTGATAATAAACAGAGATCTTCAGACATCATGCATGCATGTGTGTGTGTGTGTGTGTGTTGTCTCTCCCGGTTGATCGGGCTCGGCTGGTAAGCGTATCGAGGAGTGACGGACACAACGAGCCATAATTATTCTTCTTTTAAACCTAACAATTCTGAATTCTCTTCTTCAACCTAACAGGTACTGAAACATAGACTTGAGCTACTGTAAATACAGGCATTTTGTATTTAGTGAACGATCTAAAAGCACCTCTAGGTAGTGATCCAGTTTTATGACTGTAGATGTGATGATCGATACCCGTGCTGGCTGCGAGTCAGTGGGTCATGATCTCATGACTGCGTTACGTCTGGAATGATTAATGATTTTGTTCAGGATTCGGATAACAGCTGATTACTGGAACCTACAGAAGAGAAACATGTGATGTGGTGAGTGTTGATCATCTGAGGAAGTCATCATATGACCATGTTTCCATACAACCCTGTCATACACCCTGAGAGAGTAACAATAATAATAATAAAAAGAAGAAGAATTGGATAAGTGTAAGAGTTTTTATACATAAAATCAGTTAATTCTACCCTCGTCCTCTCGGATCTGATATTAATTAACGTGCTAACTCTCCCACGCTCTCTTCTGGCGTCAGGAAGATTATCGACGCACAGCAGACAGACCGAGAGACTCGTTTATTCATCTATAAAACTTTTAAACTTTACCATAAGATACATAACAGAAACAAGGACAAGTACAAAGGGAAACAGAGACTCATTATTCATGGTTCCTCAAGGACTGACGTCACTTTTGCACATTCGACTGCTTGGAAGCCAAGTTATTTTTTTATAAGCACACAACTAGCATTTAACACACAATGACTTTTCTATGTGACAAAAGAATTACTTGGCTGCGCTTGCTGATTTCAAGATTAGGTCAAGTTTCAAGTTTGTCGTGTGCACAAAGTGTCAGAGTCGGCTGTACATGCTGGTTATAAGGATCAGGTACGTGGCAGTTGCGCAATACAAAGAAATATACGTTAAAATATAATGGGGAAGGAGAAGATTTGAAAAAAAAACTGGAGAAATTTACAAACAGGGTGTAGCTGAATATACACTGCCTGATTAAAAAAAAAAAAAAAAAAGTCACCACTTCAGATAGGACAAATTATTGAGCTGCATCGAGCACCAAGATCAATTAAGGAGATTTGAAATTACTGGAATTGGGTTAATAATTGTTCAAAACCTGGAAGGATAGTGCTGATCTGTCAACTTAGAAGAAATTCATTATCATTTAAACACTTAGTAAAGATGCATTGTTTAATACAAAAAAAGAACAGTAAAATACACTAACATTCACTACATGTTTAATATATAATGTATAATGAAAGATCATTTTCATACACACACACACACACACACAATGTGATGAGAACTCACAGGACTGGGGCTCAACAGTTGAGAGTCCATAAGAAGACCACTTGTTAGTGAGACTGATCAGGAAAAAAGCCTTCAGTTTAAAAGGTGAACGGTACAGTATGAAGACTGGACTTTGGAGTGATGGAAAAAGGTCATGTGACCTGATGAGTCCGGATCAGGTCTATTCCAGAGTGAAGGGCGTGTCAGGGTAAGAAGGGAAGAGCATGAAGCGATGCACCATCATGCATAGTGTCCACTGTACAAGCCTCTGGAGACAGTGTTATGATCTGGGGTTGATCAGTCGCTCAGGTTTAGACTCAGCAACGTTATGTGGAAATAAAATGAAGTCAGCTGACGACCTGAATGTAGTGAATCACCAGGTTATCACATCGATGGAGGTTCTCTTCAATGATGTTCCCAGGTTTAGATTGTGAAAGGATTTAGAGTGTTTCAGAACGCATGAGGAAACATTTTCACACATGAATTCACCACCACATTGTGTGTGTGTGTGTGTGTGTGTAATCAAAGCTAAATGCCGTCAATGAAATCCATAAGTATGCAACTTTTTTTTATCGGGTTGTGTATTAGGAAATTGGTCTTAAAAAAACGACAGAGTGTAAACACCGGAATATGTGAACAACAAAGCAAAAGATAGTAAAGTATTTGTGTGTAAATGAAGCAACAGTTAAAAAAGTGTTTAAAAAATGTAAATACCATTAAATATGATACACAATTAACTATGATAAGTATATTAATATATTGCACAGAGACAGAACTAAGTCCTCTTGGACTTGAATCTTATTTAAGACTGAGGGCAGGGGTGGAGTGTCTATAAAATGACTGACAAAGTAACTATCCAAATACAGACAGACCCTTGGTACCAGACGGCAGGCTTGAAACAGAATTGTAGCTATGCAGTAGACATGCCCTGTTTTCTCCTATCTTGATGTTGTTAGTCTTTCGACTGTTCTCATCCAGGGGTCACCACAGTGGACCATCCGATCCGCACCCAACTCGGCACAGGTTTTGGACATTGGGTTGGAATTGAACCCTTGGCAGACGCGAAATTTTTTTTTCGCCTATCTATAGCATATAGTAAATTATATATTTTTAAAATAATTATTGTAAAATAAATAAAATATTTATAAAATTAAATTAAATAATTGACTACTACAACTTTAAATGTCTAGATACCTGGGCTTTTGGTATCACTAACGAAATTAGATTTTAAACAAATTGCACTGTTTATTCACTTTGGATTCAAGGTTAAATCGATGCGCTCGGTGTTTGACTGTGTGCGCTGATTGAAGCTCTCATCCGGGTCTCTCGAATCGACACGTTATCCTGCGCAATGCGGAAGTGGGCTGGCAATCCGGAAGGAATCGCTGTTTACTCTGGACATTAAGTGGACTAATCTCGAATTTAAAACGTTGTCGCAGAATTTGGATGGCGGTAGAGGTGTTAATCTCTCACACTCCGCGCTGAGAAGCGTGAAAACACAAGGAAAGGTGAATAAATTGGTAATAACAGCAATGTCGAGGATGCTAGCTCGCTAGCTGCGCTAAGCTAATAGGAACTGACTGACAGAAGACTATATAATTATAAGACTAGACTAGATAATTATTATTATTATTTTAGTAGTATTTTGCTTTGACAATTATTAAAGTTTTTTTGGAAAATGTTTTCATTTGATTAATTATCTATTTTATTAATGACCACGTTAGTGCTGAGAGAGTCTGTGAAACTGCAACATCACGATACTTGGGGACAGAATTTACACCTGCACACGAAGTATCGCGATATTTGACTTAACCGACGTCCAACACAACAATGTAGCTGTATTATAAAACTATTCATATTCAGATGAGTGAACAGATTAAGCCAAACAAACAAATACATTTAGATCTATATCTTTATATATATATATAATCTTGTTATTTTAGGTATTTCTGGTTCACTGACTGAACGAGCGAGTGTGAGGATGCAGCCTGGCAGTCAGGAGACTCCGCCCACCACCGGCGAGCGAACCGAGCTCAGCCAGCTTCCCAGTAAAGACACGTCGTCTCTGGACAGCACGTCTGACCTGTGTGGACCTCGAACTACGGTGACCGTTGACCTCTTCAATGTGGTGGTCTCCTACAAGCGGATGGCCATCTTTCTGGAACCGGTGACCGATGTGGTGGAGGTGCTGCGTTACGTGCTCGGGTGAGCGAATAACGAGACTTTTAAGATAGAGAGGAGACCGAGATTCATGGATGACTTTTTCTAAGACTTTTCTCTGTGTGAGTGTGTAGGTGGAGAATGCCCTTGTGCTCTCTTTTCTGCTGCATCCTGCTGAACATCCTCTTTATCACCATAAGTGAAGGTGAGACGAAAATAGAGAGCAACAGTTAGATATCTGTGCCTCCTTCCTTATGACTGACAGACACGAAAGCCACACCTCCTTCCTTGTGAGTGATGTACAACAAGGCCACACCCCCTTCCTTCTGACTGACAGACATGGAGGCCACACCTCCCTCTTTGTGGTTGTGACACGAAAGCCACACCTACTGACATAAACCAAGGCCACGCCTCTTTCTTGTGACTGACGTACACCGAGGCCACCCCTCGTTCCTTATGAGTGACAGACACTGAGGCCACACCTCCTTTCTAGTGTTTGACATGCAACAAGGCCACCACCCCTTCTTTGTGTCCGACATGCAGTACATCAAGCCACACCCCTTTTTTTTGTGATTGACATGCACTGACTCCAAGCCCCTTTTCTTATGAGTGATGGACACATTGGCCACACCCACTTCCTCGTGAGTGACACTGGGGCCGCACCTCCTGTCTTGTGTTTGACATACACCAAGGCCACACCTCCTTCCTTTTGATTGATTGACATAGAGGCCATGTGACTGACACACTGAGGCCACAACGCCACCCCTTTTTTGACTGACACTAAGGCCACGCCTCCTCCCTTCTAACTGACAGAATGAAACAGACAGGATGTATACTGTATAAATTTGCTCTTTGTCCTGTTTTTCTTTTTTGTGTAGTGGTCTGGTTCTCTCTCCTCATGTTGGTGGTCTCTGTGCCCGCGGTCCTGGGTTACCTTGGCGACCGTTGCCAAGGCGACGCCACTGACGCAGCAGTAGAGAAAAAGAGACACCATGCAGTTCAGCGAAGGGAACTTCAGACCGTCCACATGAGCCGCCAGGAAGCCATGATGGAGGTCAAGGGCCTGTGAGTAACCATCTTAGTGAGGTCAAAGCGGTCAGAGCGGCCATATCTGTGAGGTCAGACTAAGCAGTGGTGAAAATGAGCAGCCATCTTGCTGAGGTAAAACCCACTTTGAAGCAGCCATGCTGGTGAGGGGAAAAGGGTAAAAAAACAAAAACTTGTTTTTAAGCCATCTTAGTGAGGTCAGGGCCATAAGTGATGAAGAATGCAGGAGAGAGCAGCCATGATAGTGAGGTCCAGGGTTAAGCAGAAAAGTGAAGATGTAGAACTGAAGTTTGGTGTGTGTGTGTTGCAGATTAAAGCGGCTGGATGAGGTTCTGACACAGGCGTGTGTGTATGCCGAGTCAGTGTATAAAGTCTTGTACTGGGAGAGTCACGCAGTCTCTGCCGTGTGAGTTTTACACACAACACACACACACACACCGCTACACACCCGCCACATGATTGAAGGAACAGCAGCTCTGTTCCTGTGTGCAGATTCTACGGGTTCCTCCTGATGACGCTGTGTCTGCTGTACACGGCTCCTGTGGGCTGGAGTCTGTCTCTCACCAACAGCACCCTCTTCTTCTGGAACAAGGACTTCTGCAGGGGTTAAACAGCACACACACACACACACACTCACACACACATATTAACAGTGTAAAGTCGAGCTTAACTTAACATGTTGGTTTATTCTAACGTGTGTGTGTGTGTGTAGTTGTGTTGCAGATGAAGGACTTGTTCCGCTCGTCTCCGGTGCAGCTCGCTAAAGGAGAGACAGAAAAGATGGACCCAGAACAGAGTCACCTGTCGGACCGCTCCCCTACTCCCACTAGTCTGGAGGTCAGAGATGGAGAGAGTGACACACACACACACACACACACACACACACACACAGATGGAAAAAGAAGATGGTGAAACCGACTAAGAAAGTGAGAGAGAGAGAGATGGAATGAGGAAAGGACACCTAGAGAGATACGAGGCTAAGAAAGATATGGGGGGGACAGAGAAGGAGACAAATGGGACAGACTGAGAGCCAGACTTAGAGAGAGGTGTATAGAGAGACTGAGAGAGGGAGATGGAGAGAGAGAACGGCTGAGTGATGGAGAGAGCGAGACAGGAGACAGGGGGGGGGGCATGTAGAGATCCAGTGAGAGAGAGAGGGGGACATGTAGAGCGATGGAGAGGAAAAATATAGGGAGAGACTGAGAGATGGACTGAGAGAGAGGTATAAAGATAAACATTTAGAGTGAGATTGACTAAGACTGGGAGAGACGGAGATAGAGATAGAGAGGCAGACTTGGGACATGTAGAGAGACAGCAAAGGGCGTACAGAGAAAGACTAGGAGAGAGGGAGATGGAGAGAGTGGGACAGATAGAGAGGGAGACAGTGGACAGTTGAAGAGATGCAAAGGGGAGATGGAGAGAGACAGACATGTTAGAAAGATGGAGAGAGAGACAAAGAGATATAGAGACAGGAAAGATGCAATAGAAAAAGAGACCAAGAGACACAGAGAGGCACGGAAAAGAGAGAGAGATGGAGAGAAACGGAGAGAGACTAGGATAGATGGACGTGTGAGAAAGTTGGCGAGAGAGACAAAGCGATGGAGACGGGGACGTAGTGAGAGAGAGCCTGAGAGGGACGGACTAATGGGGAGACGGAGACGGTGATACTGAATGAGCCAGGGAGAGGGGGACGATTGTTGCTGAAGGTCTTGTAGTCAGACCTGAGATTGATTGTGTCACTGAATCTAACAGCCAATCAGGTCACTGGATGCAAATTTAGAGAAAGGCGGCGGGGCCTGTACGTTTGATTTGGACCGTCAATTATAGGAAACTGATTTCATTTAAAGTTAATTAAAGAAATCAAAGAGATAAAACTGGAAAGACAGACACACTGTGTGTGTGTGTGTGTGTGTGTGTGTGTGTGTGTGTGTGTGCGCGCATAGGATCTCTCACCAGGAAGTGTGGAGGAAGCCGAGGAGGCGGAGCCTGACGATGAGTTCAGAGACGCCATCGAGGTAAAAAGTCACACCCCTCTCTCTCTGTCTCTCTGTGTCTCTCTCTGCTTCTGTCACATCTAATCCCCTGTGTCTGACTTGTCCTGCTCTCTGTGCTGCATAAGGAGAACCAGCTGGTCCTGCAGGTGAGTGTCTCCCTCTAGAGGAGCGGAGGAGGAAGTACAGCTCTTAGTGCTAGTGCGAATAGAGGAGTAGAATAGTATAAAGTACTATGGAGAGAGAGAGTGTGTGTGTGTGTGTGTGTGTGTGTGTGTGTGTGTGTGTGTGTGAGAGACGGAGTAGCTCACCTCTTTACTTTGCCCTTAAAGGAATCCCAGCTGGTTTTCGTGGTAAGTATGTGTTATACTCTGAATGAAATCACTTCCTCTGTGGAAAGGAAGTCCTGGAGAATTGCACGAAGCACTGTGTGTGTGTGTGTGTGTGTGTGTGTGTGTGTGTGTGTGTGTGTGTGTGTGTGTGTGTGTGTTGCATGTGAGTAATGTCATGCATATGAGCACGTGTGTACTGAATGGAACATGCTTGTGTTTATGCTTTTATATACAACTTTTCAAACCACACAAAACTCCCCCCCGATAAAGTGGTGGGAGGGGCATATCCCTGTGTAACCGCCCCCCTCCCCCCCCTCCTATTTTTGGACGTAGGTGTGGCCTGCAGTCTTCGGGCTGACTAAAGCCGTATGGAGACGAGTAATTCGTAAGGTGCCCAGCCCACTCCGTCGCTCTGGGTGTTCTAACCACGCCTCTCCGAGACCTTCCTTCTCCTATTGGCTCGTTCTCACAGTGACGTCACGTCACTGCCAGCTCTCTGATTGGTTCCTCGATGTGTGGTGTAATTACCAGAACTTTGGATGGGTTGTTCTGACAAAATGATTAGGGTTTTTTTTTTTAACAAACGGCTGCTGTGGTCTTACAGTACGATTTCGATCTAACTTTCTCTCACACATTAACTCCTCCCTCTCTCTCTCTCTCTCTCTCTCTCTCTCTCTCTCTCTCTGTCTCATCTGATCTCTTAGTCAGAGACAGAAACCTGCACACTGTGTTTGTCCGACGCGTTAGTCAGGGTAAATCATTCACGTCCATCAGCATCACCTCAGCGTCCTCTCCTGTATGACTGCAGCGTGCAGGTTTCTCCCCTCTCTAGACTAACTGACAGACTCCTAACACGACTCGGTCACTGTCCTGACTGGACGCGGGTGTGGTCCTGACTCGACACGATGGTCGGTGAAGGCGTGTGAGCGTCCCAGGGTGAGGACAAGTCCTCCAGAATATAAGATACACTGGTAGTGTCATGAACCAATTAGTGTTTAATAATGTTCTTCATGTAGTTCTTCTCCTCCAACTCCACTAGGGGGCGCAGGAGTGCCGATTTAGAGACTCTTCGAGTCCTGCTGCTAAATCATATACCACAGAGGCATGGACGTCCTTTTGTTTTCGTCTTACAGCGGGTGTGTCTTATATTCCGGAGTCTCTTATAGTCCAGAAAATATGGTAATATTTCTCTCTTGTGCTGTCTCTCTCTCTCTCTCTCTCTCTCTCTCTCTCTCTCTCACTCTTTATCTCCCTCTCTCTCTCTCTCTCTCTCCCTCTTTCTCTCCCTCTCTCTCTCTCTCTCTCTCTCTCTCTCTCTCTCTCTCTCTCTTTCTCTCCCTCTTTCTCTCTCTCCTTGTCTCGGCTGTAGGATGACGATGACGTGTCAGTGGGCGGAGCCGATTACGACTCAGTGTCTGATAACGGCTTGCTGAGCAGGAACGAGCCGATACGCAGCCGAGTGTCTAAACTCACAGAGAAACTCCGCAAGCGCGTTCCCACCAACCCCACAGGTCAGAGACTCGCTCACTCGTTCATGCACTCGCTCACTCGTTCACTTCATCACTCATTTACTCAGTCAGACATCCATTTACTCACTCACTCATTAATCCAGTCACTGACTCGTTCACTCGTTCATACAATCATTCATTCTTTCATTTATTCACTCCCACTTTCAGTCACTCATTCACTCAGTCATTACCTCATCCACTAGTTAATTAGTGTATTCAGTTATTTATTTACTCACTCATTCGCTCACTCACTCATACAGTTATTCACTCATTTTAACTCACATTTGGTCATTCAGTTACTCAGACACTGAAGCAGTCACTCATTTATTCAATCATTAACCCATTCATTGACCTACTCAATTACTCTCTCACTCATCCATTCAGTCACTCACTTATTCACTCAGTCATTGTCTCATCCACCCAATCATTCGTTCAGACATTTACTCACTCACTCACTCATTAACTCGTTCACTTCTTCATACAGTCATTCAATCATTTCAACTCATACTGTACATTTAGTCACTCATTCTCTGTCACTTATTCATTCAGTCACTCAGACACCCACTTATTTATTCAATTACTAACCCTCTCACTCTCTCACTCATCCATTCAGTCACTTTTTCACTCCGTCATTACTTCATCCTCTAGATTGTTCATTCATTCATTTACTTACTCTGTTGTTCACTTATTCCCTCCGTCATACAGTTATTCACTCATTTTAACATTTAGTTACTTCATCATTTATTTAGTTACTTATTCATTCAGTCACTCAGACACTTACTGTAGGTACTCACGCACGTATTCAATCATGAACCCATTTACTCACTCACTCACTCACTCAGTTACTCTCACTCATCCATTCATTCACTCAGTCATCACCTCATCTGCTCAATCGTTCATACATTTGTTCATTCATTCATTCACTCACTCATTAATTGGTCACTTGCTCATTCACTCCTTCATACAGTCATTCATTCTCTTATTGCACACATTTAGCTACTTATTCTTATTTATTGAGGCACTCATTCATTCAGTCACTCGGACACCCGTGCACTCACTCACTTATTTAACCACTAATCCATTCACTCACTTGTCTATTCACTCACTCACTTATTCACTCAGTCATTACTTCATTCACTCAATTGTTCATTTATTCAGTCATTTGCTCACACGCACATTACCTTCATACACTCATTTACTTATTTGCTCACATTTCGTTACTCACTCACTCATTCACTTAGTCACTTATTCATTCAGTCACTCAGACACTCTTGCCCCCACTCACTTATTCACTCAGTCATTTCCTCATCCACACAACTGTTCATTACTTACTCACTCAATCATTAATTTGGTCACTCACTCATTCACTTCTTCATACAACAATCATGCACATTTAACTTGCTCATTTACTCATTCATTTAGTCACTTACTCACTTAGACATTTATTCACTCATTCACTTATTCACTCCCTCACACATTCACTCACCCACAGACTTCACAGACTCAATCACTCTCTCACATCCACTTGATCATTAGTTAATTCATTTAGTCAATAAATTTTTTATACTTGATTATAAACACTCACTCACTCACTCAATTATTCTGTCACTCATCCATTTAGTCACTTATTTATTCACTCATTGACTTATTCACTCACACAATTTTCTCTCACTCGTCCATTCTGTCAGTCATTTATTCATTCAATCATCATCTCATCCACCCCATCATTTGTTCATTAATTTATTCATTTACTCAGTCACTCATTAATTGAGGGACTCCTTTGTTCATTCCTTTATACAGTCAATCACTCATTTTAACTCACACATTAAGTTAATCATTCATTCATTTATTAATTCATTCAGTCTCTAACCTTTTTTTCGATCTCGTTTACTTATTCAGTCATGTATTCATAGAGACAGGTTTGTATTCAGTCATTCACGCACCTGTGTTTTCACTCCATTCCTTCAGTCATTCACACATTCAGCCGCTCACCTCTTCACTCACTCATGCAATTACTCTCTCACGTAGAGATGCACGATTGATCGTTATTATAGATTAATTTGAGTTTACGGTTTATATCGATGTTGAAAAATGAAAATGGATTTTTATCGGTGTCACAGGGCGTGTCTCAAGTCTGACGCAGTGGACAGGCGTGTGTTCGTTTTTAAAAACATGTAACAAGCTGTTGGTTTGATTTTATTAAGCATGTAAGTTGCATGTGGTTTACAGTGATGAAAAAAAAAAATCTATTCTGTTTATTTTATAAAAACGTAGTTTAGCTAAGCTAGTTTAGCTTACACTTTACCAATCCCTCATATTTTGCTATAATGACCAGACTGGTGAACGTTTGCACTTTTTTAATCTCGAAAACAGGTGTGTAAGAGTAATGTCGTACCGGTTACTGTTTTTCTTGAAGAAGTTTTTTAAGAAAGCTTGTTAGTGAAAGCAGTTCATGTTTGGTTATAATGTTTTGGCTTTAATACAAAAAGAAAAATCCAATACCCTCTAGTGTTTTATTCACTTTTTGATTTACAGGATGTATCGTCCAGCTCTGCTCCCGTGTATTCTCTTAGTCCAATCACTCATTCAGTCACTCACTCACTCACTCACTCAGACACATACTCATCAGGTACTCTTTCACTCATTCATTTTACTCAGACACTTATTGTTAAACATATCAGTCTGAATTTCTCCCTCTCTCTCGCTCTCTCTCTCTCTCTCTCTGTGTGTTTGTAGGTAACTGTTCCAGCTGTGCTGCAGCGTTCTCGGTGTTAAAGAAGCGGGTGAGTGTGTGTAACACAATCCCCCCTCCCACACACACACACACACACGCACACACACTCCTCACTGTAGTGTATCTCTGATGACGGTGTGCTTGTTGGCTGTGTTCCAGCGCTCCTGCTCTAACTGTGGTCTGAGTTTGTGTTCTCGCTGCTGTTCCTACAAGGTGCTCAGGTCCAGTATGGGAGCGACAGGTCAGAGGGCACCATCACGAACATCACTGCAGCATCACTTCCTGTTACCTCTAACATTTTTAACTCTCCCGCCCTTGTCTGTTTATTTATTTCTCTCTCTCTCTCTCTCTCTCTCTCTCCAGCTCCAGAGGCTCAGAGGGAGACGGTGTTCGTGTGCGCTCCATGCAACACGTTTCTCAGCACCAAGTAGCGTCCTGTCGTGACCCGTTCCATCAGAAAGCTCCTCGGGCGTCCTCGTGAGGTTCTCGTCTCGTAGTCGTCCTCCTGCTGCTGCTGCTTCCTGCCTCATGTCTCCTCTCTTCCTCGTGCTTCCCGTAAAAAGCTTCAGTAGGCGTGTCCGTTCCTGCTAGAGCTGAGACAGAAATAACCCAGCTCTCCAGTCTGGAGAGAATCTCAGCCTCCAGACTCCAGATCCCGCAGTGTGTAGCATGCTCGCTAATGCACATCATGTGATGCAGCCGCTCCTGTCTCAGGCTTTTTTTCTTTTCTTTTTTTTTCTTTTCTTCTTTTTTTAATACGGCCGGTCATGTGACCTCATCTCATCCTGCACTGTACATGTAAATCTGTCAATACTTCAAACATAATAATAATAATCAAATGCGTAGTCAGTTGATTGGAGAGTTTCCATAAAACACATTATTGTTCCAGAATCATCTGCTCTTCTGTAGACAGTTCCAGTTCCAGGAAGCTCTTCATACCTGTCGTTGTTCAAATACTCCACCTTGACCTGCACTCCAGTCCGTCAGGCTCTGAAACGAGAAGATTCGTCTGTTTGTAACTGGTGAATTACTGTGAAGTCGCGTTTCAGAATCCAGCGTGGTTCTGAAGTGATCACCCGCT
>JAQKPX010000010.1:4185302-4195805 GCA_030068255.1 Clarias angolensis | reverse complement strand
AAGTACACAAAAAATCTACTCAATTACAGCAATGCGAGTAAATGTAATTCATTACTTTCCACCTCTGTATATATATATATATATATATAGGTTTATTTATAGGGGAGAAAACCATTCTAATAGTTGTAACTCACGTGAAATCAAGAGGAGCAGAAACAGCAGTTGAAGGGGAGGAGCCAATCTCAGTGACATCATCAGTGCTGCCTGTATACAGTACATACTACACATGGGAAAATGCTGCTCAGTTTCAACGCTGGCAAATCAGCTTAAAGTGTTCCTAATTGTAGACAATGTGATTTTGTCTGGCAGTCATGCCACAGATAATATTCACTCACTCACTCACTCACTCACTCACTCACTCTTTATATCGCTTATCCTCTACAGGGCCATTGTAGACCTGCAGCTTATCCCAGGGGACTTGGGGGACAAGTCGGGGTGCACACCGGACAAGGGTGGCAAGACCATCACAAGGTACAGGGAATTTGGGGAACACCAATTAGCCTAATCTGCATGTCTTTGGACTGTTGGAGGAAACCCACCAAGCACAGGGAGAACATGCAAACTCCACACACACAAATCCAAGGTGCGAATCGAACCCAGACCCTGGAGGTGCGAGGCTAACAATCATGCTAAGTCATATAATAATAATAATAATAATAATAATAATAATAATGAATCTGGCAAAATTTACTCCAACAGATGTTACTGAACACATGATGAGAGACCAGATCACAGCGCATCAGACACTACTGATACTCACTCACCAGGTAAGATTGAATGTTAAACCGTCATTAATATAATCAAACCATTGTTACTACTTACATGTTTGAGTGACTGAGGTCTCTGTGCTTACACTAACACCGGTGTATTGAGCAATTTAGTGTGTACGATATAGTGCGATTTACAAAAAGTAACTGGAAAACTTCTATATGTGTGTGGATGTATGGGGGCCTTGCTGGTGTGTGTGAGGCTTCAGACTGTGTATTTAGGTTTTCGGATATGTCAGGTATGTTGTATGGCATATGAAGGCGGTGGTGGCTCAGTGTGTTAAGGTTCTGAGTAACTGATTTGAAGGTTGGTGGGTCGAGCCCCTGCTTTGCCAGGCTGCCATTGTTGGGCCCTTGAGCGAGGCCCTTAACCCTGTCTGCTCCGGGGGCGGGGGCGTATAAAGACTGACGCTGCGCTCTGAATCCCATACTAACAAGAAGCTGGGGTATGTGAAGAATAAAGAACTGTGCAGTAATGTATATGTGACGACTAGAGGTAGAACTTATACTGTAGGTAGAACGAAAGTTATCATTACTTTCATAAGGGGTAAATTTTACCACCACCAACTCTCAAAATGAGCATATTATTATTATTATTATTATTATTATTTTGGCGATATGAACAATAAAAAACAGCAATAAGAGCATGTGATCATGTGTATCTGTGCTATTTCTTTGCCTGTGTGACCCATTTTTTTTGTAAATTCTTTGCTCAGTCATGTTTGTATAGTTGGTTAAAATGAACTAAAATTCACTTCATCCGATTGCATAAGCTGTGCTGAAAAAATTAAACGTATACAATATAAACAATAAAAGTATAGCTAATGCCAATTTAATGCCATGGGACGCTTAATAACGCTAATGTGGGTCTGACATCACACACAAGAACAAGATCTCCATGACCAGAGGATTGTCATTTACTCTAGTGCTTGGCGTGTGAAGAATACTTGGAAATCATATTTTTAATATGAGGTGTACAGGCAAATCATAAGTCATAAACTAGATTAATATACTGATGGATACAGATTCCCTGATGTCCCACAGAGTGTGGGGAGAAGTTACATATTTTAGCTTGTAGGTGGTTTATGTGAATCTGGAGAACTGATTCACGGTGAAACACAGCGTGACAAAGATGAGGTAACAGCAATACCGTAATGAATAAACCAAAAGAAAAGATACGATTTTAATAAGTTTTAATTAAAATAAATAGATAATTCAATAAATATCTAAAAACAAAAGTCTGACCTCAGGAAGGGATGTTCATCGCTCGCAACCAGGAAAAAACCATGAGTAGTGCTGAGGGTTTAAACATTCACACTGCTGGATGTAGTAATGGCACGTGGTTGGGGTTATGGCGTTACCACACAGATTGGCCACGATTTCTTAATCGTTTTTTCTTTTTTTTTTTAATTTGTCCTTCCTTCCTCTGTATTGTACAGTGTTACAACACACAAGAGTTAAAACTCTTCTTTCGTTTTATTCGTACTATTTGCACTATTGAAAATAGCACACTCGAACACAC
This sequence comes from Clarias angolensis, assembly GCA_030068255.1. Lineage (NCBI taxonomy): Eukaryota > Metazoa > Chordata > Actinopteri > Siluriformes > Clariidae > Clarias > Clarias angolensis. The sequence goes on along the minus strand of JAQKPX010000010.1, from coordinate 4,193,516 downwards.
ACACACATGTTTATAGGCTATCGATGTAACTGTTTCTATTATTTATTTATTTATTTATTATAAGTAGGTTATAAGTGACACGGTGGTGTAGTGGTTAGCACTGTCGCCTCGCAAAACCTCGCGGATTGATTCCCACCTCGTGTCTGTGTGTGTACAGTGTGGAGTTTGCACGTTATGAACAATATTACTGTATTTTAGGAGATTTGAAGTTGTACTGAAGCTCCCTCAGGAACTCCTGACGTCCTGCAGTGACTGACGTGAAGCTGGGTTTAACTGGAGGTTATATTGGTTCAGTGTGACACTGGACATTCCGTCCTCCCAACCAAACATCTCTTGGCTTAACTACAGAGAGTGCAATGTAAGGAAAGCTCAACCAGACGGGGTCTATGATGAATATATTTATTGTAAATTAAGTTATAGGTTTTGTTGTAATGGAGATGGTCTAATGTAGTGCAGGTCTTTCTCAGGAGCGAAAGTGACAGGGAGAAAGAGGAAGTGATGGGAGAGACAGAGAAAGAGAGAGAGAAAGAGAAGTGTGGCCAGGTCTAAAGGTCAAGGGCACCATCAGGTCAGAACCGTAGAATCAAACCCCAAACTCGCTCACTGCCTATGTTTATATGAACAGGAGTTAAGATCTACCCGTCTGCAGCGCCATTGTGCTGACCCGGTAGGTAAGTCTCTCTCCACAAGACTTATTAGGTGAACAGTTTGTAGAGGCTCTCTGTAAGACTTCCTGCTGTCAGGACAGTCAACATAACATTTCCTGCCAATCCTTTGCAGGGCACACACACACAATTCACACTCAATTTGGAGACAGCAATTAGCCTATCTGCATGTCTTTGGACTGTGGGAGGAAACCGGAGTATCCGGAAGAAACCCACCAATCACAGGGAGAACATGCAAACTCCATGCACACAGACCCCGAGGCGGGAATCGAATGCGGAACCTAAAGGTGCCTCTGTGACATCACTACACTATCTATATGTAAAACTGAAATTCAGGCCAGATGGTGTTTTAACTTAAAAGCAGTAGGTAGTGTCATCATCAACTGTTATATCATACTGCATGTCACAGGTGTTCTTCACCGACTGAAAAAAAAAACGGTTATGGGTACGTCAGGCCAAGGTCATAGCTACTGAAACCCCGGATCAGACTGCAGATCGTCTACAGCGATGGTGAACACGACAGGTTGAAGTAAGACTGTAGTACTGTAGTTCCGTCACAGGCGTTCCTCACCGAATGTAACAGTAGGCAACATCCTTACTGAATTAACAGTATGCAGCGTTGTCAGGTGAAAGGGTGAAACGGGTACACCAGGCCAAGATCAGGCCTACTGAAACCCTGGATCAGCCTGCAAAACATCTACAGCGATGGTGCATGCGACAAGCCGCAGGTAATGGTTGCAAGCAGGCGTCAGGATGTGCATGCCGGCGGAGCCACAGGTGATCCGCAAGTCCTGAATAAAACAGTTGGAGCTTGTAGGCCTCGGATGGAGATGAAGATTGTTGCTTTCTTTGGAATTTGTGGTTAGGTGCAGACTTAGCGTACATCCAAGTTTTTCTTAATCCCAACCACTTTCCTCCACGCTCAGCAAGTCTGGTGTGCACATTAATGTAAAATGCAATGTTGGCCGTCATTTTTCTAGCGTCATGTGATAGTAATTGGTCATTTACACATGTAACAAAAACCTTCATTCAATTCACTTTTTTTTATAATTATCTTTATTAAAAAATGCCCAAGAATCAAAATTTAAAACAGATCAGTTGTAGTGTGTTTTAGCATGGTTAATAACGTTAAACATAAAATAAAAAAAATTCAAAAGTCATGCCGTACACTGGAATGAACAATGTTAAACTGTAATGAGAAGAATTTAACTGCAAGCCATGAGGATAATGGAGGCCCAGGCCCCAAAGACTTATAGAATGTTAAAGCAGGAAGGAGACAAGACAGCCTTCTACTGTACATAGTGTAATGAAGTAATAACATGTGGAATGACCAGTTCTCTTGACATTTCTGCATGGGTTAGGTACGAGCCACTAAAGATCTGAGAAAGTGTTCGTTTGAGACGCCGTGTCCTTCGTTGGCCATGTTTCAGCGTAACAGTCCAAATCTTTGCATAGGGTTCTTGTATTTAACTGAATAGATCAGGTAGTGCTGAAAGCATACCGAGATGTTTACTGGGTTCAAACTGAATAATATTTTTGTCAAATTGAGAGAAATGTCCTTTTTATTACTTTTACATTTGACCAATCACAAGCCCCGGTCTGTTTCCTTTCCTCTCCACTTGCGGCTCAGCAGAAAATCCTGTACTGAAGTAAAAGTAGAGATTCCCGATGGCAAGTATTACTCAAGTAAAAGTAGACGTCTTCTATTTACTTATGTACCTGAGTATAAGTACTCACCTTCAAATTTACTTAAATATCAAAAGTACTGAGTTTGTTTTAGCCTTTTCATAGTGAAATAATCTCTCTCTCTCTAAAACTTGTGAAGTGAAGTGAAGTACAGATGCAGTGGAACCTCGGCATACGAATTTAATACGTTCCGGAGGCGGGTTCTTCAGACTATATTTCGTATTTCGAAACGCATTTTCAGATAGGAAATAATGTAAATGCAGATTATCCGTTCCAGCCAGCCAAAAATATTACCAATATTTCCAATTTCCAACTCTGAAATCATATTTTTTGCATTTTAAAAAACAATCAAAACATTTAGAAAAGACGTGTAAATGAAGTCAAATATGAAATAAATAGACATTAAACCTCACTTAACCTTAAACAGCTTTCAAAACGAAACTGAAAGCCGCTCCCTTTTCTACCGTCCTTGCTAACATTCTTGGGACCCCTGGTGCTGTCTTTACTAAATGTACAAAACGCAAAAAATACCACAAGAAAACATGTAAACTCGCTTCACTTGGCTTTCCACTGACACGAGGCTCTCGGACGTACGGCCACTTGCCAGACGGCTTGGCTCGTATGCCGACAATTTCTTGCAAAATTTTAGTTCTTAAGCCAAAAATTCTTGAGGCGGGGTGTTTGTATGCCAAGGTACCGCTGTACTTGAAATAAGTACGTAGCAACAGCTAAACTGCTACTCACAATTACCTCAGGAAAGCTTTAAGGATTTTACCAACAAGGCAACAATTTTTATGCCAAATATACAAACAGGTTACTCACAGAAGGGTCCTGGATGAGTGACACAATTGCTGTAAGACTAAATTGTAATTTAAAAAAAGAAAAAAAAAGACAAAAGATTAACGTTAGCGCGAACGCAGCAACAGTCTGAGTGAAAGATTAGCCAGCTAGCATTGCAATCTGTGGGGTAAGCTAGCCAACATAAACAGTTAGCCAGATCACTAATCATACTGTAAAGCTAGGTGTTATTAACCGAAGGCTAGTGTCAAAAATAAATAATCTGTCCAGATTGGGGGTTAACCGACTCTTTCACAGCAAAACTAAACATTTCTAACCTCCAGGACCTTTGTGTGTGGACGACATTAGCCTCTGGTTTTTGAGAAGATTGACCGGCTGGGGCTTAGGATTGGTCAGTTGTATTATTTTTTTGGACTCTCCCAATTAAACACTCGGTTCTCTGATTGTATTTATATTTATACATAAATAATGATTTCAATTCATTTGTGCCAAAACAATACAGACTCCCAGGTTCAGCAGAGGCACCGTTCGAATGCAAAGTGCTGTTTCATGTCATAGAGTTCTCACGTCCTAAAGGCGTTTGAGTACACAAGTGGAGGCGGGGTTTCCACAAGCGTCTGTCAAGACACTCAGGTACGGTGACGCATGGTGACGGTGAGGGAACATGGGAAGGCCAATGAGACAACGGTCTGGCAGTGAAGAAAGCTGTCCAAACTCACACACACGTGCTCAATCTGGCGCTCCCTGAAAGATGAGCCTGACGTAGTGTTTGTCACATGCTAGCTGCTTCATGCAGAAGGGGCAAGCTGGGTAAAAAGAGCTGGCGCCACACGGCAGTGGCGTTTTACTCCAGTATGCTGCTGTGGCCTCCGAGCAAACATGGCCGCATGGCACGAAGGCATGAGATGGCGGCCCCGCGTCCACACACAGCCGCGACTCGCGACCCAGCGTCAGCGGCACGTACAGCCCTCGTGCGCGACACAGAGGGCACTCCCTCTCCTTGTCTCCTTCCCTTCCGACCTTCATCACGTTCTCGTCATTCTCCTCCTTCTCTTCCTCGTGTTTAATGGCGGTCCCCCTGCCCCGCCACGGGTGGAAACCGTGCACGTGGCCACAGCAAAGGTAAGCCCAGGGTTGCCGCGGCTGATGGGATTCGGCGTCATCCAGGCTGGGGAAGGCCAGAGTGTGCAGCAGGACAGGACAGTGTGGACGCGCGGCGTTCAGCTTCACCCTCAGCTCCTCCAAGTGCTCCGGTCCGGGAGAGCAGGAGAGCGCGGCGCCCGAACGCCAGAGCAGGGTCACACCACACAGGTCGATCAGAGAGCCGTCCACCAGCACCTGAGACTCATCACTCACCTGGATAGAGAAAGAAAGAGGAAAGAGAAGAGGCAGGTAGAAATAAATCACCTGTACTGACTCTGTACATCCAGCAGGGGGCGACATATCACACAGAATCTGTGCTTTGTATATATATGTGTGTGTGTGTGTGTGTGTGTGTGTGTGCATGATATCTGACCTGCTGGCCCTTGCTCTGAGCAGCTCTGGTCACTCGGAGTGTGTAAACATTGCCACAGACGGAGACCTCCCTCCACACACCAGGCTCAGGAGAGCCGCTAAATTCACCCTTCGGCCGCATCACCAGAACGCCGTTAGTCGTCAAACCGTCCATCTGGCCACCGAAGGAAGGCCACTTAGACGCCTTCTCCTACAAAACACACACATATAAACACTACATTAATAAGTAACTACAGAAATTGCATCCTAATTTCTGTTTCTGGTGTGTTTGAGTGCATGTGTGTGTGTGTGTGTGTGTGTGTGTGTATACTGTATGTAAACACACCCCGAGAAAGATGTTCCTGGAGCAGTCGAAGCCGGCAGCATACACTCGGGCGGTGTAGGGCGGAGACCGCTCACACACAATCCGACAGGCGAAGCGGGAGATGGTGCTCTGGTAGGAGCCTGAGTTCCCGTTACCATGACTACAGCCGGCTGGGTTCGCCACAACAATGTCGATCGGGCTCTCGGTGCATCTACCGATCTGAGAGACAGACAGAGAGAGAAGTCAAACACTGCTGTGAACTGCACCTTGTGTTTGTGTGTGTACGTGTGTGTGTGTGTGTGTGTGTGTGTGTGTGTGTGTGTGTGTGTGTGTACCTGAAACATATCTGTCTCATTGTCGTCTGTGTACTCCACCACCACCGTCTCTGCGTCTGAAACTGTGTACGACACACTGTGCTGACTGTTCTTACTGATCATCTGCAGCACAGGAAAACAATAGTGAGTTTAGTGTGTGTGTGTGTGCGTGTGTGTGTGTGTGTGTGTGTTGGGATTTATCCATCATGTGTCATACTGTGTAAACACACACCAAACCATTCCAGATGGCTTTAGATGGTCTGACTCATGTGCTAAGGATGACGTACCTTGTGTGTGTGTGTGTGTGTGTGTGTTCATTTTTTGTGTTAGAGAAGTAATAAGCATAATGTGTGCACTGTGTGTGTGTGTTTCTATGAGAGTGTGTTTGGGCTTGATGTGTAGACGTGTGTGTGTGTGTGTGTGTGTGTGTGTGTGTGTGTGTGTACCTTGGCTGCCTCTGGGCTGCATGCGATGTGTACAGTTCCAGGTTTGACTCCATTAGCTGTGACTCGTCTGTAGAGACTAAAGCAACTCTTCCTCCTGCCTCGGTTTCCTCCTGGGAATGAGCCATTGCACCTGTACACACACACACACACACACAAGCCACATAATCCCCCTGTATTAAATGTATGGGTAATTTTAGCCAGTGTAACTGTTTATGGCCTGGCAGAGTGACACACACACACACACACACACACACACACACACACACACACACACACACACACACACACACACACACACACACGCACGCTCCAAAACAGCCATGTTTCCACCAGTCTGAGAGCTGAACTATTACATCATCACTCGTGTCCTAACACATGGTTTAAAAACAACTGTGGAGTTTCAGGACATTTTATTCCACAGAAGTGATTCAACAACAGTGAGTCATACTGAGTCGTTTGAATCAATTCAGTTAAACGATTCATTCACTAGTGTTTATATTGTATATATTAATTTTATATACAGTATATATTAATTTTTATCAGTTTTTACAGTTAAATAATGCAGAGCTTTATCGAGTAATAAACCAGGTCTAATCCGCGATGAAAACCATAAGCAAAGAGAAATCTTTCAATTCTATTACACATGATGCTAATGTCCTCCTTATGTAATCCACTGCAACATTTATTTATTTTTTATTATCTAAACTAACGCCGAAAAGTGCCTAATAACTTTCTGAGTGACATCATAGTGTGATGTTTTTTTTTCTCAGCATCTGGGACTTTTTAAAGGTCTTAACATAAAATCCCCTCCTATTTTAAAATTGTGCCTTTATTAGTATTAGTATGTCCCCTTTAAATGCATGTGCCCATTGTCTTTCTGGTGCGCCTGGGCGGCGATGGCACGGGTGCTTGGGCCCAATCATCGCTGCTTGCAACTATATATTTTTTATTTGTAATTTTGTTCTTTTATATTCTCACCCGAGGACGATGAGCTCGCCGTATTTGATGGGCTCTTCCTCTAAGTTCAGCATCTTTCCCTCTGTGTCAGTGTGTCCTCATCAGCGGGAAGTCACGACTCATCACCTATAACACACAAACCACAAAGTTACAGCTGAGAATTGCACAAGAGCTCATGAGCATTTCATGCTAACGTTGTTTTTTTCCTCCCGTTGTTTTTATAGCTTTATTTGCTACAAAGATAATAATAATAATAATAATAATAATAATAATAATAATAATAATAATAAGACTTTCTTAACCCAAAAACATATTTGGATATTTTTGTTTGAATTACAAAATCTTAGTTATTATTATTATTATTATTATTTATGGTGTAAAATCTCATCAATAGTCCTGAGAAAAATAAGAGATTAATTTTTTTCAAAATGCCAGCCATCAAAACAATAGTGAAGATTTGTTCATGCACATTAGGATGACTGGTGTTCAAAAACTGCCCGTAGTGTGTGAATGCGTGTGTGAATGTTGACCGAAGGTCCCACCACGGTATAAATACAACATTATAATTACAACAGTCACCATTGGTGTCCACGTTCCCTAATTGGACTACATAGAGATATAGATACCATGAATTTCCACATCAGTGTTTCTCCCAGTCATGTGAGTTCTCATCACTCTGTGTGTATGGAAATGCTCTTACTGTCACTACTTTGAACAAAGCTCTGGTTTCTACTGTCAGTTTCACGAAGTATCTAAGTGATTTTCATTCACCGTCATTCATTACATTTGGTCTGACTTTGCTTGGAGAAGTTGATGGTTCAGTTCTGTCCTTTCAGGTTTTAATAATTTATCATTGTCATTTTATTAATCCTGGCCTATAATTTGACTCTTCTGAGATGATAACTTTTTTTGTTGAGCTGAATGAGGTCCTGGCTGGTTAATTTTTATCTGTAGTTCTCCATAATACCATACAAACTACCAGAAACCCTCATTTATGGGATCTAAAACCCTTTAGCTATCCAACAAACCCAGAGTGCACCAGGTAGTTAGATAAATGTTAAACTCCTGACAGGTTCCTGTTTTTTATTTTATTGTTTTTTATTTTTTGGAAAAGGCCAATAATTTGGAGTTCTTGAAAAGCAGGGTTCTTCAAGAGGAACAACAGAAGAACTCAAACTTTAATTCATTTTGTTGAGCTTTTGTCCCTTTATTCTTGCGGTTGCCACATTGGATCTGCAAGATCACAGCTACAGGTTTGACACTGGCTATATTCCTGTCTGAATATCAGTGGCTGGGTTTACATTACATTTGAGCAGTTGGTGTTACGGCCATTGCTCAAGGGTCAAATATTGGCAATTCAGCAGTGGCAGGGTTCGATCCCTCAACCCTCCAACCAGCATCCCATTGCCTCAACTGTTTGAGCCACCACTGCCCCACTTTAACTTAAAATTATTGCTGAAATTCAAAATCTAGAAATGCTCAGGTACAGTACAGGCCAAAAGTTTGGACACCTTCTCATCTATCTGTCA
>JAQKPX010000010.1:4096133-4107843 GCA_030068255.1 Clarias angolensis | reverse complement strand
TGACTCGTCGTTCTTGCTAATGAGACCCACCACGGTCGTGTCATCAGCGAACTTAATGATGTGATTCGAACTGTGTGTAGAGCGGCAAACAAGCAGCTGAATGCAGGAAGCAGAGAGCATGTGTGTCATTAGTTTTTATAACAATTTCATGCCTTTCTTTTGGTGTCAATAAAGGCATAAGTTACAGAACTGTCGGCTCTGCGTTACTACACTTTTCAAAGCTCAAGTGCATGTTAATTTGTTAAATTTTTCCTTTATATTTTGTATTAATGATTTTTAATATTTTAAAGCTTTGATATCCAGAATGAATCTTTTTTTGGTTAACACATAATTTACTACTATAATTTACATTTTATTTAATAAATCTACATTAATTTTAGACTGGAACTGAAATCCTAACTGTACTATCCTTATTTTAGACTGGAATTGAAATGTCGCCTTGCACCTCCAGGGTCCGGGTTTGATTCCCGGCCAGGCTCGATTCCCGTCTCTGTGTGCATGGTGTTTGTATGTTCTCCCCGTGCTTGGTGGGTTTCCTCCGGGTACTCTGGTTTCCTACCACAGTCCAAAGATATGCAGGTTAGGCTAATTGGCGTTCCCAAATTGCCGGTAGTGTGTGAATGGGTGTGTGAGTGTGTGTATGTGTGTGTGCCCTGTTATGGATTGGCACACTGTCCAGGGTGTACCCTGTCTCGTGCCCTAAGCCTCCTCGGATCGGCTTCAGGTCCCCGCGACCCTAAATACAGAATAAAGTGGTGTAGACGGTGAGTGAGTGAGTGGAACCCTAACCATAGACAAATACAAAACACCACCATATGAGGACATGCAGTAGTGTGTATATATTAATCCAATAAACTTATATGGGTTATGTGCAGTGGTCAAATTGTAAAAAAAAAAAAAACTTTTTAAATAATTTAATTTAATAGTGTTACAGTGTATGACTATGCACCAGTCTCTCTCTCTCTCTCTCTCTCTCTATGCCACCCCTCCCAAAAAGACTAACAGGGGGTCTGTTGCCACTCCTTCTGAAGAATTTATGTGGCCCAGCTATGACTGCAGTTTAATATGACAAAGATAATCACTGTTTCAATGGGGACACATCATACATGATGGTCTAGAATAAAACTAAAATGTGTCACTTCAATCAGTGCTCATATTACTACATTCAGTGCAATGTAACACAATTTTCCATGTGAACAAAAGGCATTAGTACATGAACCAAAAGAACCCAATACAATTGAATACACTTCTGTATTACACAGTACTGTTCATACTTTGAGATATTAAAGTGATATTGAAAATATTAAAAGAATACATTGTTTAACCATAGGTATAACAACTTGTATAAATGCAAGAATGATGCCAATCACTATGGTTAAATCAATATAACAGCCTCTTTCCCCCTATTCCCATATTACATCTACATTTATATTAACACTTGTTAAGATATTGGAGGAACACAAACTATATGAAATTAAATAAATTTCCCTTGAACTCATTTAATAATCTTAAGCTTATTAACATGTAAACTATTAGTGTTTGGAACTATAAACTCAGCTATAATACATTAAACATTAAGTGTTTACACAAGCATTTCAGAATAGTATCACTGCAAAAATACAGACCATATTAACTTAATGTGACTGACATTCATAACAAATGTAAATCCTTACAACTAAAACAGTTAATAAACATGAATGTGTTTAGAATACAGTCTAATACAGATTTATTTATGCTAACCACGAGTGGATACAGCGTTTCCCGAAATCAAATCATTTTATCTAACACGTCTCAACGTCTTTTCCAAACTTTCTCAGAGTAAAGATGATAAATATTTCACACAAACCACTTTAGAAGAGTTTTTTATTTTTATTTTTTATCCATACGTGTGTATGATAAGGAGACAGACACATTATTGCGTTGCTCGAGTGCAGTTTAATATGACCCGGAACTGGAGCTGCCGGTCTCCTAGGTAACCCCCCTCAGACGTCACACTGCCCTCTGCAGGTGTGGAGTGGAAATACATGAAATACATTTCATTTACTCATTAGAATTTTAACGGATAAAATTAAAGGGGGGGAAAAAGGGGAAATAAAATAAAGAGTGAGGAGGGGGCTGGGTCACATGTGTCACATGTGTTACCTCCTCATTTTTCTCCATTCACCAAATCCTTATTAGTAAAGTGTGGTAAGGAATATTCACTCACTCATCTTCTATACCGCTTTATCCTGTATTCAGAGTCGCGGGGACCTGGAGCCTATCCCAGGGGTCTTGGGGCACGAGGCAGGGTACACCCTGGACAGGGTGCCAATCAATGGATGGTTGTGTAAACACTTAATGTTAAATGTATTAAAGGCCACACACACACACACCATCAATTAGCCTAACCTGCATATCTTTGGATTGTGGGAGGAAACTGGAGTACCCAGGGAAAACCACCAAGCACAGGGAGAACATGCAAACTCCATGCACATAGAGACGGGAATCAAACCCAGACCCTGGAGGTGCAAGGCGACAGTGCTAACCACTACACCATCTTTTTTTTTTTTTTTTTAATTCCCAGCAGTGCCTCCATTTGTGTAATGCCCCTTTTGCTAGACCCTATAAAGGAATGTCCTGATTCTACTAATGTGTGTACAAACCTAAGCATTATATCCTATTTATTGTCAGTATGTGTTTATCAACTATAAGCTCTCTAGCTACTTGACTACACAATTACACTTAAATTATAATACTCAAACTAATTATGACATGCTGACACAAAAGATTGCTGCTCAGAACAGACATTTTGAAAAATTTATATTATTAATAAAAATAGGTTATGCACAAATACTTTTAAAACATAAAATCATTCTAAATGACTTAAATGAAAACAGATAAAGCCGGCCCCTCACCCCTAGAAACAGGAAAATTAAAATATATCACTTTATCGTTTTTATCTGTGAAATAAAAAATTTGACATTCAATTAATATGTAACATAAATCACTAATAGCTTCCCACCCAAACCACTTAAGAATTCCATCTACACTGAAAAACATTAATTGTTGAGAAAACATAACAAAACAAAAGTTCATCTCAGTAACAGTACTTTGTTTAGCCAATGTACATTTTTTTGTTCATGCCATGTTGATTGTCTTATTTTGCTAATGAAGACATTCTTGTCACAGCAACTGAAACCCAACTATAGTTGTTGGGTCAATTGATTTTGTTTTGTTTTTACTGGATGAAAATGTTGCAATTTGCAAAATAAGGTATTACTAGTTACCTTTAGCGGTGGTCAGCTAATTTAAATGACAAATAACACAGAATTTCGTCAGAGAGACTGTTTGACAAAACAATCTCAACAATTTCTTTTAGATCCATTAATATATCCCATGAAGGTGTTCTGGGATACAATCCCCAATCATTAGATTGAAGCAAGCGCAATAAAGTCCAATTTTTCCTTTGGCAAGACCTGTTTTTAAAATTGTCTTTGGTTTGTTTACTGTGTCAGAATACTCGTAAGGAAATGTTTTAATGGAATGATTTAATCCTTCAAGAGTAATGAAATCTTTGGAAATCGAATCTCTTAGACACAAAGATAGTTCCACAGGTATGAACACAGAATACACTTGGCTTTACATAATGTCCTAAAGCTTCCACAAACAAACCATCTTACCCGATAACTTTTAACTCTTTCATTAATGGTTCCAGAAGCATGTCATAGCCAAATTTCTTAACATCAACACTTTTTCCTAAAACAACTAACTGGATTGGTTTTAAAGTACTGTAGATCTACATTTTGCAGGTAAATTTGAGACCGCTCAGTACACGGCAGTAATTTTATGAATTTTTCATGATGTGCCTGAAGGGTTGCAAATTTCAAACTAATTTACATAAAAGGCTAAACTTAGTTTAACATTATCTTCTGTACAAATTCACTTTCCCTATAGTACTTTTGAACATGTACTTGTACATAATGAACTGTACTGTCCAGGGAGATGTTCATCTGTGAATTCAATGTTATTTAAAAAGATGTCTTGATTTAACAAGGTTTCAGGCAAATGAATGACTGGTATGTGAACAAACATTTCTTTATGAGCATGCTCATAGTGATATTCTGTAGGTTCAATTACAGAAAAACTCTCTTTAAAATACAGATTTCGTCTATAGTCAGTAGACAAAGTACCCATTTCAGATATGGATGCTAAAGGTGGGTTTGTTAAAAACACAGAATCTGCAATGTCTTTAAGTACTGTACTTTCAATGTTGTGCTTTGTTAGAACGTTTCTAGTGTTGGAAGGGCATGATATTTTGAAAATAACAATATACTTTCAAGTTCCTCAAGAATTGTCTGAATAGCATTTTTTGAGACATGCAACGCGAGGCGATCTTGCGTTCAAGTGTATGAGTACCTACATCTCCAATAGACTCTATTGTATTCTCTGTGTCAAACTTAATTTCTAAAGTGCTCTGTGAGGTACACAGCACCTCGTTATCAACACTCTCTGAGACTGTAATACAGTTCGAAAGTCCTTTAATGTATGATTTGTATGATTTCTGCTTCTATGAGAGCTAAAGGTTGGGCGATTGTTTTAAATCCACATTTTTTAAAGGGACATTTAATTGTTTCTCTGTGTTTCAGATGATTTTGAAGGTGAATGAACAACCTTTTCTCAGAACAAATCTCTCAGAATTTACACAGTTCACAATTAAATGTTGAAAGTTCTCGACTGATTGTGTCAGTGTTGTGGTGTGATTTAGATAAGTGGGATCTTAAAGCACTTGCAGCTGTAAAAGTACTAACGCATTCCGTATAAAGGCAAGACCAGATAGTGCTTCAAAAGGACATCTTCCCTTAAAGTGATGAATTTGCAGTTTTTACACTGCATTAAGTCTTTAGATCATCCTGCAAAATAGAAAATAATCAGTTATTACCTAATATTGTGAAAACAGTTATTATCTAATATTGTTAAATTTATTAACTTAAATTATTACAAAGATATAATTAAAAGACATGCATTTTAAAGGCTTTTAAATAATTTTTCAAGTTTATGCCCCAACATTTTAGATATGTGAACCTTCACAGACCAAACATGTACATGGGAGCAGACAATGATATTGACTGTAGGAGGAACCGGAGTACCCAGAAGAAACCCACCAAGCACGGAGAGATCATACAAACTCCATGCACACAGAGACGGGAATCGAGCCTGGCCGGGAATCGAACCCGGACCCTGAAGGTGCAAGGCGACAGTGCTAATCACTACACCGGCTAAGGTCAAACAATGATTCTGTATTTCTTACTCTACATGCAAGATTTTTTAGTGTACATTTTTACTACGCTAAATTATATTAATTTTAGCTATTGATAAAAAAAACCCTAATTACTAGTGTTTAAGTGATACATTGCAATAACTAAATTTATTTAGAATATTTTATGGTTGGGGATAGGGAATTTTTAGGGAATGCCTAAAGTTAGATATGAAGAGTTATGGTATGGCCCGGGTTAACATTCATGCACGGGTTAACATTTATTCAGACAAACAGGGCAGGGAGCGATACTGTACAAGTTGTGTTTCATTCTGAAGTGTACTTGCCAGGGTGCTCCCTACTCTCTGCTCTGTTTGCAGGGAATGTCGGTGAAGGGAACTTCCCTCTACAAAACTCCCCCATTCGGAACACCCTGCAAAGTCATCAGCGCAGATGTCACTTCCTCCGTGTATTACCATGGTAACATAAGCACCTGGGATATACCTGTCGCTGCTGCTGTGGAAATTACACACTACGGACATTAAATATAGATTTATTATTTTTTTTTTTTTACAGATTACTATCCTATATAATACAATGGATTTCTTGATTAAATTAAAATTTGATTTATTGTGTTCTTTTAATATGTTGTCATCCTCGATAATAATGATAATAAATATATGAATCCTTTTTCAAGCTCCATTTTTTTCACACTCCAGCGAGACGCAATGACGTATGGGAAATTTTCCATTCCCTTTGTGAAGTGAAGACCTGTTGTTTACTCGTTTCCTACACCGTTTGCAGTTCCCTTGCACTGAACATTTCTGCTCACTGTGGTTTGGAATCACACTTAAAATGGCTGAACACCCTGTGAAATATATTTATATACTGGATATATACAGGGTATGTCAGGTCGATTGGAATGTACCCACAGAATCCTCACGTGGGAGGAGTATCAAAAGGGGTGGGGCTAACATATAGACAAGAAGTGAATATGTTTTATTGACAGGTGAGGGGACAAATGGTTGTAGGGCACAGAGTATAAAAGGGCAAAGTCAGGAACTAGTGGTATTGCAGGACAAGTCTGAAGATTGGTTTCTCATCTTAGCTTATCACAAGCCTCTGATAGTAAGTTTGTGAGAAATTATTTTCTGGTGGTTGTGGGGGTTGTTATCATACTGAATTGTGGTCAGTTTTGCAAAACAAGTAACAAATTCAGAGGCTGTAAGCACATTTAAAATTTTATTTGAATTAAAATTTTTGTTTGAATGAGAATTTAGTTTTGTGAGGTGTGTATTTAGGTATAATTGGTTTATGTAGGTTGCACAGGACTGGATACCTGGGTGTGTGCTTTTAAAGTTCTTTTTAGAATTTTCTCCTCTGGTAAGGTAGGTTTTTAACTTTTTTTTTTTTTTTTTGTCTTCAGTTGACTCTATATTGTGTATCCAGTGTGATTTTCTAATGGGTCTGAAGTAATTTGTTCTCTCGGTTAACCGAGAGTAATTTCAGTCTCCCTTAAGGTGTGAATTGTGGGCAGGGCTTAGCAACATATTGAATGTGTCTCCACTACAGATGCTGGTTCTGCAACAGAGAGCCACAGATCCAGATAGGAAGTACATCCCAGATTTATTACATTCTTGTTTTTCTTAGCTCTAGTAAAGACACTGACCTAATTCCTGACTAGGCATGTGCCTTTAAACTGTCCATCCTGTAGATTCTCACAGACTGATCCCTGGACTGGTCCCACCATCCCCCAAATCTTTAAGTAATGACTAAAGACTTCCATTTTGTATTGCAGTTAACTTCTTGCACTTCTAGTGTACAATACTGACTTTTTCTACAGACTTCGAATGTTTTTAAACTCTGGTATGAGAATGAATTTAAGTTATTTGTACACCTAGTTTGTCATCTGACATGCAGCTGTAATGTTTCTGCAGACAATGTCTGACTGTAAGTTGATTCTGGCCAGCTGGGGGAAAGTGGAGAGCAACCTTGATGGCTATGGAGGAGAAGTTCTGACACGGTTGGTACCTAAGCATATTTCCAAGAGTTCTTCTAGCATGTCAAGCATCATAGCACAAAGATTACCCAAGACTTGTAGTGAAGTACCTAAATTTTATTTAGGTGTAGGTGGAAGGACATCCCCCTCTCCTTTTCTCATTCTTGAAGGGAACCAGGGCTTTGAGAGATCCTAGACTGCCATTTAATGGCTTTTAGCTTTGTTTCCTTATTTCTCTAAGAATTTGACTAAATTTTTAGCCTGGAATATAGTACTGTCAAATGATTTTATACATGCACTACTTGGGCAGTTTGTTTACAGAGCATCCTGACACCCAGAAACTCTTTCCCAAGTTTGTGGCAATCCCACATGGTGAACTGGCTGGAAATGCAGCCGTTGCGGACCATGGCAAAACTGTTCTGACGAAACTGGGAGAGATTCTGAAGGAAAATGGTTCAAGTAATGTCGTCAAGCCACTGGCTACAACCCATGCTAACAAACACAAGATTGCCCTTAACAACTTCAAGGTAAGGCTCCATACTCTTTTAAACTAGGTTTACTTGTAAACACTACACAATACTATTGTCTAATGGAATCAATTGCTTTCTTCCTCAGCTGATCACTGAGGTCATCATTAAAGTGTTTGGGGAGAAGGGCGTGTGGGATGATGCTACCCAGGATGCTTTCAGAAGTGTGATGGGTGTCGTAGTCAATGAAATTGACTGTGTCTATAAGGTGCTTGGCTTCAATGGCTAGATGACCCCTCAAGTTCCTGACATTGCTGGGACAGTAAACATTTTAGCCACTGGCAGTAATGTAATCGAGACACTTGTGATTTACTGTTTCTGCAAGCCTCAACGTTTATTGTATTGGTGACATATTTATAGTCCAAAACCAACTCATAAATAAAATATCAAAAGAATAACTGGTACTGTGAGTGTGGTGGGTGTACTGCTCTCTTTATGTTTTGCTTTCAAAGCGCGTAATAAACAGCAAGCCAAACTCTTTAAGCACCTATGAGCGCCTTGCTCCTTTAATAGTTCAGTGTGTGGTTTACACAATCACTCTGTGGCCAATGAACTGAGAAACTGTAAATAAAATGAAATAAATACAGAATTATCCAACTGTAACAACTCATCTGTTTAACAAGTAAAACACGGATACATTGCTGGTTGGGAACATTCTCAATGCAGGTCACTAGTGCAATGTGAGATTGGCAATCACAAACCTAGTTGATTACACCATCTTTAAACTGAACATGCACTTCTACAATGTAAACTGGACATCATAATGATTTAAATGAACTTACAACCAGTGCTTTCAAACGGATTTAGAAGGGTGCTGGTTCGCTGCATCACAAGT
Organism: Clarias angolensis; assembly: GCA_030068255.1. Classification (NCBI taxonomy): domain Eukaryota; kingdom Metazoa; phylum Chordata; class Actinopteri; order Siluriformes; family Clariidae; genus Clarias; species Clarias angolensis. Next base: position 4,099,249 of record JAQKPX010000010.1, on the reverse strand, counting down.
TCGCTGTTTTGCTAGTTTGCCGTCTTGTTACCTAATATGCGTCACTCACAAACACCTCAAAATAAGAGTCCACACTACCACCTAGCAGTCGGCGAAAATTAAACTTATACTGAACATTAAAGTATCACCAAATATAACACTGGTCAATGCAAATGTCCATCACAAATTGCACACAGCCTCTAACAGAGGCAAAACACTCTCCGTCTGGCATTATCAATGCCACTATAACGGTCTGTGTTCAGTCTTATTTTTTCCTCTTTGGCTAGCAGTAAGGTAATGTCAGAAATGGGTCTTAAGAATGCTTTCACGTTACCGCCTGAGGTTGTTCTAACCTCTACCTTACGGACCCTTCCATCATTACCCGGGAAGATGGTTGTTATTAAGCCCAAAGGCCAGTCATTTCTTGGGGACTGAACTTGCTTGAACAGCACAACATCTCCAGGGTGCAGATTTCGGTGAGTATTGTACCACTTGCGTCGAGGTTGAAGTGTACTGATGTATTCTTTTCTCCATCGGCTCCAGAACTTGTTAGCCAATGCCTGCACTCGCTTCCACTGACATTTCAAGAGGTCTTTTTCAGTGTAGTTCTCAAACTGAACAGGTACTATGGACTTCTGGGTTAAGAGCATCGCTGGAGTGAGTAAGCATGGAGAATAGGGATCTGTCGAGACAGGAACCATAGGTCTCGCATTTATAATTGCCGACACCTCTGCCATCAGAGTGCAAAGTACCTCATGGGTCAAGTGAGCATGTTTCTTTTGTAAAAGCATACCGTCTAGAATCCTGTGGGTTACGCCGATCATGCGTTCCCATGCTCAACCCATGTGGGATGCATGTGGTGGATTGAATTCCCACATACAGCCATTCTCATGAAGGTATTTAAGAAGACTAGTCTGGTTTTCCTTTGCTGGTTGCATGGCTAGTTCTTGGCTTGCTCCGATGAAGTTGGTTCCTCTGTCTGATCTGACCTGTTTTGCTGGTCCTCTCACAGCAAAAAACCTTCTCAGAGCATTGATGCAACTGGCAGAGTTCACAGACTCTATAACTTCTATGTGTACTGCTAGTGTACTCATACATGTGAAGAGCACAGCCCACCCTCCGCCCCCAGCTGCACCACCTCCAGTGCGCCGAGCGACCACCACCCACGGACCAAAAACGTCCAACCCCACGCATGCAAATGGAGGAGCTGCACCGAGGCACCCAGGAGGAAGACCCGCCATCCCCGAACCCCCCGCCCCCCCTGAGTCCGCAGCACGCCACACAACAGCGAAGGATCGAATGCACCAGTCCCCTTACCCCCACAATCCACAAGCTAGCCTGCAGGACCGCTCCCCCTGCGAACCGTCCCCCCCGACGGCGCACCCGTGAGCGGCAGCAACCAATGCAGAAGTACCAATCTCCCTGCTGCTGTCTCCTCCTCAGGCGTGCGCATTTTGCTGCACTGATGCCATCCCCCGCATGCGTGGGATGCACTGACGGAACCCGACGTGCGAGAGCATGCCCGACGAAAAGAGAAGAAAAGAGACGGCTCCCAGCAAAGACTCCCAGGCAGAAAAGCGCCGAAACCCCCCCCCCGAAAAGAGGCCTCCCCCAACTCGAGCAGCGAAGCCAGCCAAACAAGGTCTGACCTCCACATCCGTCCCAGGACCAACCATCCCGAAGAACCCACACTGCCGCTCCCGAGGCGGCCGGCAGAGGAAGCTGGGCCCTGCGAACCACACGGTGCCACTCAGCTGCGACGCAACCACAGATCCTGTCGCCAAGCCAGCTGGACTCCGAACCGCTGGCACACAACTCCACTGGTCTGGAGAAGTCGACTGACGTATCCGCTGAACACGTTTGTGCACATAAACAAAGAAGCGTCTGGACTGATAGCAAAGTGGTCTTAGGATACATTTACAATCACAAAATAATCTCACTGCATTTGGCCTGTGGTCCAGCTCATCGAGAATGTGTTCAGCCATCTCTACAGCCAGCACTGCACCGCATAGCTTCAGGCGAGGGATAGAAGGCTCAGGACGAGGTGACAGCTTTGCTTTGCCCAGCACAAATCCCACTTTGACTTCGCCTTCATCAGTCAGAGCTCTGAGGTAAGCCACAGATCCTATGGCCCAACTCGAGGCATCTGAAAAGACACACAGCTCAGTATATGGAGTGTTAGAAAGTGAATAGTCTAGTCTAAGTATGTGCGTGTGATGTGAAAGTTACTTAGCTTTTGAAGTGAGGTTTTCCATTCCTCCTACATATTTTTCTTCTCTTGAGGAAGGACTGTGTCACAAAGCCCAAAGGGTCGAAGAGGCTATTCACGACAGAGAGCACTCCACGATGAGTGTAGGGCTGGTCGTTTGCTGAGACTTTGAAGGTGAAGGTATCTGTTTTTATGTCCCAGTACAAACCCAAACTTCTTTGTGCAGGCCAACTCTCATCTCCAAAATTCAGATCTTGGAGCCCAGAAGCAAGATCTTCAGGCAGGAAAGCATGCATGACTTTAACACTGTTTGATGCTATCTTGTATCTTAATATTCGACTTGGAAAGTGATTCTTGAGTGCGCTTAAGCAGGTCAATTGCTTCAGCTTCTGTGAGAAAGGACACGAGTCCGTAGAAGTGCATAGAAGTGCCTGTTAACAAAGTGTGAAGTGTCAGTTCCGTACTCTTGTTCACCTCGCTTTGCAGCTAACCGTAGGCCGTATATAGCCACTGACGGAGAAGGACTGTTTCCAAAAACATGTACCCTCATACGGTAGTCCACCACCTCCTTGTTCAAGTTGCCATCGCAGTACCAGAGGAATCTCAAATAGTTTCTGTGGTCCTCTTTCACCAGGAAAGCATGGAACATCTGTTGGATGTCTGCCATAATTGCAATGCGATTCTTCCTGAACCGTAGCAGCACACCTAACAGTGAATTGTTTAAGTCAGGGCCTGAGAGGAGGACGTCGTTCAAAGAAATACCTTGGTATTGTGCCCTGGAATCAAATACCACCCGTATTTGACCCGGCTTTTGCGGATGATACACTCCGAAGATGGGCAAGTACCAACACTCTTTATTCTCGTAGATAGGTGGGGCTCTTTCTGCATGGTGGTTTTGGAAGAGTTTCTCCATGAAGGCAGAAAACTG
>JAQKPX010000010.1:4071627-4084480 GCA_030068255.1 Clarias angolensis | reverse complement strand
AGGTTAGGTTCACAGAGTAAGTTACCACGGCAACTGACTCTGAGTAATAGTTAGCTCTCTTTCAGAAACAGGCTTGAGTTACCCTGCTTTCTCGGGTTTGACAAACCTGCCTTTTTGAAACGGAAAACTCTGACTTTCTCTTATCTCAGGGTTACCAAACTCTGAGTTTACACTTAACCTCCTTTCTGAAACAGGCCCCTGGTGTCATGTATTTGATCAATAAACAAAACTCCTAAATAAAATGTTAAACTCTAAGTGTATATCCGGACCTTAGCTATTTTTCCTGCCTAAACAAACAGGTTCAAATGGCCAAGAGCCGTTTGGATATATATTCATCTGGATAGAGAATATAGGAAGTGTTGCCACATCAGGAATAAGGAATCGAAGAAAGGGGTTTGTTCTCAGGGCACAGGAATCTTCTCATTAGATTACAGTATGATACCTTACAATATGTAATACCTTACAGATATGGTGTTTACATTTTAATAAAACAAGCGTAAATTACAGTACATTTTTGATACATGCTGGAATAATTAAACAAGCTTAAAGTATCTGATTGCCCAACAGTCTGAGCATGCTCATGAAAATAAAATTTGTGCACATGATATGAAGACTATGGTCACAAAAATTAATAAGCAAAGAGATGATGAAATCCTTATTGCAAATAACTGTTGGACATGAAATTATACAGCGTTGAGTCCACTATTCCAAATTAACCGTAAACCTTGGATTGGGTGCTCATGACAGAGTGATTTACACTTTTGATGCAGTCAAAGCACTCACTGACTTCAACCATCATACACACAGACATACATGACATTACTTAAAATTTGTACAAATTGAACTGTATGTGACAAAGATACTGTTTTGTGTATGTCTGTACTCCGGAACCTAACTACATTTCTTTTACAAACAGCAGCAGCAAGATTTAATTTAAATGAAAAGGTTGACAAAATGTTACCCAGCAAGAAAAAGTGCACTGGAAGGAAGAAGTGTCACAAAGTGACATAGCAAAGTGTCACAATATGTGGTACCATTAAAAAAAAAACATTATCTTTAGCCCCAGGGTGGTGGTGTGGTAAAATGTTCACCCTCTCCTCGAGAGAATACTAGTTAAATTCCTGGGTGATGCTGTAACCTCTAGAAAATATGAGTAAGAGATGAAAAGAAATGAAAGAAAGGTGAAAAGTTATGAAATTGTATGGCAAAAAAAGAAACCAGTGGTAGAGATTCAGGTCATATCCACACATAGCCAGGTATTTTTAAAAACAGAGACTTTTATCTGCAGTTTTGGCCTTTCATCCACATGCAAACGCAGTTTTGCTTGTTGAAAATGAATTTTTTGGAAAATTCCATCCAAAGTGAAGATCTTTTTCAAATCTCCATTTCAGTGGTGTTGTGTGAACAGGGGAAACATAGATTTTGGCTTGTTGTAACATTACCTTGTGTGCCGATGATGTCAATGTCTGTGTTCTAGTCTCCTTGACATCAGCTTAGTTTATAAGGATATGTGGTGCAATGGTGGACTTACATAAAGTAAACAAGTGACTGTGTTAATGTTGCTTAATGGACTTTTTTACATGCATGCAGTTACTTACACATTACATTAACGAACAGAGGTGCCTGAATGTCTGCAAAGTCCAGTACTGCTACATACAAAACTCTAATGTCACAGACCATGCAGACAGCTTTTACAAAGCGCAACCGGTAATAGTCTTATGATTGGCCCCCTGTTGATTAGGAATGCTGCTAATAGCACTTAACAGGGTGTTTTGTGTGTTCATGTGGTCAAAGATATTTTTAAAACGTAGATTGTGTGGACAGAATTAAAAAAAAATTAAGTAGAAAAATCTCTGTTTTTAAAAATACCTGGCTACAAGTGGACATGACCCCAGAATCCACAGGTGGGAGGAGTATTAAAAGGGGATGTGGTTAAAATTTAGACAAGGAGGGGATAAGTTTGATTGATGGGTAAAGGAACAAACTTTTGTAGTGCCCAAAGTATAAAAGGCCAACGTCAGCAGCCAGCTACACTGCAGGTCTGAAGAATATTTTCTCTTCTTACTTGAGCTCAACTCTTTCCTGGTATGTATGTACTTGTATGTATGATAGAATTTTTATTCAGATGGCTGGGGATTCTGTTGAAACTTTGTTGCTTCAGTAAAATGTTTAGTTTTCTTAGGTGTGCATGCATCATAACAATTTGTGTAGTTTGCACAGGACAGTATACCTGTGCTTTACAATTATTCTATCTAGGGTTTCTCTCCCCAGGTAAGGTAGGTTTTTGACTTTTGTACTCCTTTTCTTGACACAGTTGGTTCTATGTTGTATGGTTGCTCTGTAGTGTTTTGTAATGTGATTTAAAGCAGGCATGAAGTAATTAGTTCAGGTGGTAGTTTCCCCATGAAGTGTCAAATGTGGGCAGGGCCTAGCAACAAATGTTGAAGGTGTGTGTGGTAGGTAGATCCTGGGTCCTGACTTCTAGTGTCTGAATCCTGCTGTTTTTTTCTGCAGACAATGTGTGACTGTGATTTGATTTTGGCCAGCTGGGGGACAGTGGAGAGCAACCTTGCTGGCTATGGAGGAGAAGTTCTGACCCGGTTGGTACCAAACCAATTTTTTAAAAGACATTTCGGGCCGGTTGAGCATCACAGCAGATAAACTAACTCTGAATTTGTAGTGAAAGGCATGAGAACATGGACAATAGTCTTTTTCTCCCATTAACCCCCCCCCCATCTTAAAAGTAACCAGCAATTTAGTGATTAGATTACCATCTTAAATTTTTACAGTAAGTTTTTGTTTTCTTGTGGTTATTTCTCAATCTACGTTCCTTTGATCTGGTTACTGATAATTTACTGAGAGTACTGTTAAATAGTCATTCACACATTCTGGATAGTCTGTTCACAGAACACCCTGACACCAAGAAACTCTTCCCTAAGTTTGTTGGCATCCCATGCGGTGAGTTGGCTGGAAATGCAGCCATTGCAGACCATGGCAAAACCGTTCTGATGAAACTGGGTGAGATCCTCAAGGCAAAAGGCTCTAAGGAGGTCATGCAGCCACTGGCTACAAGCCATGCCACCAAACACAAAATTGCCCTTAACAACTTCAAGGTAACACACTCCTTTAAATTTACTCAAGGAATCTATTGCGCTACAATGATCCTTCTGACACCTCTAATACCATTGATTGCTCTTTCTTTCCATCAGCTGATCACTGAAGTCATCATTAAGATATTTGGGGAGAAGAGCGTGTGGGATGCTGCTACCCAGGATGCTTTCAGAAAGGTGATGGGTGTTGTCGTCAACGAAATTGACTGTGTCTACAAGGAGCTCGGCTTCACTGGCTAGATGACATCTGCTCCAACTTATCTACTTCCTTACTTTGCTGGGACCGCAAGCAAATGAGTGTTCATTTAGCCCATGGGAGTAAGCAAGACACTCGTGATTTATTACTGTTACTGCATGTAATTACTTGTCTCAGTGTTCAATGTACTGGTGTCATGTATTCGATCAAAACAACAAATCCCAAATAAAATGTTAAATAACTGAGGATGTATATTGCTATTGATTTTTAGAAAAGGCTGATTAGTGATCCATTGCATTTACTCAAACAAATCCAATTTTCCTGCTATCTCCTTCAAAGTGCAGTTAATCAGCTCCTGTCATCCTTTATAGAAAATGCAATGGAATTCATATATTAAGATTAAAGAAGCTTTGGTTAATTTCAAGTTACCTTCTGTAACTTTAGGGGGGGGGGGGAGTCTGGCATTTGATTTGGTGTAAAAGCTGCCTTTTTTTTTTTTTTTTCTTTTTAAAAAGAAAAAAATCCTAATGGTGTTCTTTGGAACAAGAAGTGACATGCATTTGCAGTAATATACTTTTTGATATGCATGTTTGTGGGCTGTTCTCAGGGCACAGCAACTATTGGCACAAGTTGAACAGGTGATTATGCAACGTTGAGTGCACTACTGCTCCAAATTATCCATAAATGTTACCTTGATTGCTCATGACAGAAGGATATACACTCTCTTGATGTAGTTGATCTATCTCTCCTGTTTTGTGTATCTGTACTCCTGAACCTAACATTTCTTTTACAAACAGCAGCAGCAAGATTTAATTTAAATGAAAAGCTTGACAAAATGTTACTCAACAGGAAAGTGCACTGGAAGGAAGCAGGTTACATAGCAATATAGTATGTGGTGCTATTAAAGTTTTTTTTTTTTTTTTTAATCCCCTGAGTGCCATAGTGGTAAAGCAGTTTACCCTCTCATCAGATTGCTAGGTAGGAGGCACTTGGTGGTCTGGCATTAATCACGGCTCTACAGCCAGTCATGGTTGTCTTTGAGCTCACGCAAGCATAAGGAATGGATAGTGCTGTCCTCCAAGTGTGTTTCGCTGCACCCAATGGTGCGTGATCGAGCAGTTCGAAAAGATGCAGTAGACTGTCACATGGGTCAGAGGAAACGTGATAGTCGGCCCTCCTTGACTGACTGGTATTAGTACCTTTATGTGGGAGCCCCCTAGTGATGGACGGGATTTGAATATAACCAAATTAGATTGAAAATCTGGCAAAAAAAGACATTTTCAAATTTCAAATTTTGATTTTTCATGCACACAACCATACACAATATAATACTACATATTATTGATGTGGAGATTTCTGTAGTGGTCATATTCCTGGTTAATTAACCCTAGAGATGAATAAATGAGAAGTGCAATAGAAAGGGCCAACTTACCTTTTTAAATAGTTAAATACAATTAATAAGTAGTGAAATACAATTAATTGAGGCCACATCCAATACCACTTGAGGTAATGAATGTTTCAAATGAAACATTTGAATTACAGACAAGTTGGGCCAACTAGATGATGAATTATCAAGGTAACATGATGCTATTCATACAAGTTTACTTTTGTGCACTTGGACAGCGACACCTTGAATAGCCATCAATTTCTTTCCATCAGCTGATCACTGATGTCATCAACGTGTTTGGGGAGAAGAGTGTGTGGGATGCAGTTACCTGGGATGCATTTAGAAAGGTGATTGTCAATGAGATCAACTGTGTCTACAAGCAGCTTGGCTTTGCTGGCGAGATGACATTTATCTTCCCCTGTTCCTGGTATTGCAGGGACCAAGTAAACCATTCAGTTCATTTAGCCAGTGGGAGTAATGTTATAGTATAGTTTACTTGTATAGTTTACTATTAACTATAAATGTCATTTTGGTCAAATAAATGGTCGTGATTTCTTGGAGTTCCCTTTTTTTTCTTTTTCTTTTTTTTAATAGTTCAATGTATGGAATTGAGGTGCCCAAACTCTTGACTGGGACACTAGTCGTAGACAAAGATAAACCACATGTTCCAATGACTGTCCTCCGTTTATTGATGTTTTTAGCCATTGGTTATTTTATACTTGTATTAACTGACAATCTACACAACACTGACCTGGGCAGTAGGAAGAGGAATTGTTAAAATGCTGTTTACTGACTATAGTTCAGCTTTTAATCTTATAATTCACTCCAAACTCACCACCAAACTTGAGCCTGATCTGTAACAATGAGGTGGTTAAAAATCTGGAGAACTGAGATGAGAAATTAATTGATCCTCCAGTACCTTGTAGTTCACATCACACTGGACCTGTTGTTGTCCTGGCAGATTGTGGTGAAAAAGGCCTGTCTCAATCACCTTATACACTTTAGACTACCACCCAAAGTGCTTGGGAAATTTTATTCCTGCTTCATATGACCATCCTGACATCTCAACAAGGTTTGGGTACACCACCATACAAGACAGGAGAGCCCTACAGACAGTGGTACAATCAGCTGAGTGCATCATCTGCCTCAAGCTCCCTAACCTGCACTTCTACAGTAAATGTTGCAAGAAGTGCTAGACCAAGACCAGGAAGATGGAGAAAGGACCTCAGCCACTCCAACAAAGGGCTGTTTTCTCTGGAGTTAATGTTACATAAGTCAATATCACTCTTTCCCTCACCAAGATGCTGCTTTCACAAAGGCTGTACTACCAGATAAACTAATGTAAGGCAGTACATGAGCGGCACAAGCTGGAGCAAGGTTTACAGGAGCAAGCTAGCTAAACTTTTAATGCACCTGGTTAAAAATCCACCTGTTCTCTACCATATTACACACCACATCGCTGAAAACATTAAAAATGTATTCAACTTAGCTTGTAAATGTGGCATAAAACCGATTTCTGCAGCATCCATTTGTTCAAAAAATAAACCTAATTGAATAGTATATTAAAAAATACATATAAGCATACAAGCTTAAAATATTTTTACTTTGAGTTCTTTGCTGCAAAATCATCACTCACTTCATCATAAGATGCAGGCTCACATATTTCATGGTTGATTCTCAGAAGTCCCCATAAGCGCTTCTGGGCCATTGTGGATCTCATATGTTTTGCTAATTTTGAGCTTTGAAAAGCTTCTTTCAGCTAATACAGTTTTTTTAAAATTATTTATATGGTGTACTAGTTGGCATCCTGAGCTGCTCGCTGTACAGTTAAATACCCCGCCACTGTCAGCTAGCATCCAGGTAATGTAGCAACACCCAATGACCCAAAGAGCACTCACTCTCACAAGCGTGCATGCAAATACATACCGCAACCATGCACAGACATTAACTACACATTTAACCTGTACACTTCTCTACTCTACAGCCTTAGCAACCCTTCATATATGTGACAAGACTGTCTGTGAGAGGCAATACACAAATTCATATTACCATAAAGATTAAAATATGAGGAACTTTATGTTTGATGAAGCAACTGTCTAATAACCAATGAAACATTAATAAATTGTAGGGGCATATCTAAAATGGGACATTTTTAGGACATTTTTGACTTTCTGTCAAGCAATTTGACGAGATATAGTGGAATCTATGTATATGATCATTACAGCACTCCAGTTCTCCTGGTATATCCTAGGCAGGGTTAAGCAAATTAGTGGTGCTTTTGTGTATGTTTCAAATCTTTTATGCTTTTATTTATACTGTTTTGTATTTATTATAGTTTTCAGCAATTTCTCATGCATCAATTATACAGAGCTATCCTTTTTATTTAATATTGTGGGTCATTTCTTCTCACTGTTGTTGTGAATTATATCATGTTTAATGGGTCTGTGTATTGTGAGTACAACAGTACAATGCTATGTTTATGTAGTCACGTTTTATTGAGGTGAGAAGGAAATGCTTTTAATAATGTACAAAGTACATGGGGGCCTATGCAACTGCCTGTATTGTCTGTTGGACAGGACTCTGCATATAATGCAGAAAATGTGTGTGCCAAAGCAGCTTCTTCTGAAGTTTATGCAACATGGAAGTTGCCAATTTTGCTTCCCTAAAAATTCCAAGTTGCTGACTTCAGCAATTTGGAGATTATTTCATACAGTATGTGCCCCAAGGAGAACTTTAATTGATAATAATTTCTTACCATCTTGGACACCAATTGGATATAGTTCATTCATGTTTGACAGTATTTGGAAGGGAGTGCCAGAAGACATAATAGAAAGTTAAGAGATTTTATCATATGGACTGACATGCTGACATGATAGGGCATATTCTAGTTGCCCTAGCTTTTACAGAAATATGGCTGGACTTTTCTCACTCTGTCGTTGACAGGCCTAACAGTGCCCCTATACGTAAGTAAGACTTTAGGTAACTGTATATACTTGAACTTTCAAATAAGGATTGTAAGAAATTAACTAAGAATGAAACTGGAGGGTGTGATGAACTAACTTTGTATTACAGTAACTTGTTGGAAGACGATTAACGGCAGACTATTTAATGGTTGGAAAACTTGTACCTATATTATTTGTGGGCCATGTTGTAGGTTATTCACTCATCTCTGGACCCAATATACTCAATCCCACTGCACTCAAACTCTATATGGTTGTACTACTGTATATGGATGACACTCACTGTTAACCCTTGTGAGAGTGATGATATGTAAGCAAAATGTAGTAGGATGCATAAACGTAGTAGATATTAGAAAGATTAAGAAAGATAATGGCGAAAATTACAGTCATGATATGTAAACTATGTAAGCAGTCACCTGATGTCACATTGCTGCAGTAATTCATACAAAGGGATCCCCAACCAAGCATTGATTGCTGTACATGTTCATACATTTCAGTAGTCCAACATTTGCGCTAATTTTTGTTTTAAATTGGACCTAAGTAGTACTGAATATATGAAGTATATAATTTTCTGAGATACTGAATTTTCGGTTTTCATTAGCTGTAAGCCATAATCATTAACAATAAAAGAAATTTTCGACCAACAGTAGCCCAATTTCCACCGGCACCCTGTAGGTCGTTGTTAACCCGGGCCGCAACCGATCCGGTATGGAAATGATATTTTTGATTCGCATCATTGATTTGGCAAACGTTTTACGTCGGATGCCCTTCCTGACACAACCCTCTGCATTTATCCAGACTTGGGTCTGGCACAAGAAGTCCCCCCCCCCACCCCCACGTGGTTGCATTATTAACATTAAAAGAAATAAACACTCGAAATATATCAGTCTGTGTGTAATGAATCTACTGTATATAATATGAGTTTCACTTTTAAATTGAATTACTGAAATAAATAAACTTTTCAATTATATTCTCATTTATTGAGATGCACCTATATATTGTGTTAAAAGCATAAGCCACAAATCCAGATAGGAGTTGCATCACAAATTTAGCACATACGTTTGTTTAGCAAGGAATTGCCAGTTTTTTCTTAGCCCTAGTATAGACACTAACATCACTGGACTACCCTCCAGTCAAGCATTGGTGGAAGGTGGGCTTTGGAACTGCCAATCTGCTCTAAAGATAACAGATTTAATCTCAGTCATACCCTAGCTGCCCAGTAGTCTTTAGATTTTTTTTTGACACCAACTGAGCTCTGGGTACTGTATCTCCTCAGAATTCAGTTACAGCTGTACTATACTGTAATCTGTCTATGCAGTCTCTTAATTTCTCCACTCTTCTCCCCAATCTAGTGCTTAACGTTAAATTATATCCACAAGTTTAGTACTGTCGAATAATTATTCATATGCTGTCTGTTTGGATGGTCTGTTCACAGAGCACCCTGAGCACCTTGATATCCAGAAACTCTTCCTCAATTTTAAAGTGATCCCATGGCAAAACTGTTCTGACAAAACTGGGTGAGATGCTCATGGCAAAATGCTCTAGTAATGTCTTCAAGTCACGGGCTACAACCCATGCCAACAAATACATTGTTGCCCTCAACAACTTCAAGGTAACAATCAACTCTCTTTTAAATTCACATTTTGCCAAGTTTAATTGAGTAAATACTCTACACACTGATACGACTTTACTACTACTGACATACCTCTAATACCATCAACCGATCTTTATTTCAATAAATTTAGCCAAGTAAACAAGTGTTTATTTGGCCGGTATGAGTAGAGTTCAATCAAGGCACTTGACTAGTATTATTTCTGCAAGCAATGGTTTAACTGCATAGTAGCAGCTGTGAAATACAAAATCAACAAACATCCAACTCAAAAGGAGTGAGACAACAAAGAGAAATTCAAAACTATTTTAGGTAAGTGAATAAGTGGCATCAGTTATATGAGTTTAACTTTATTTTGCTTAAGATATGCCCCTCTTATATAGAAAGGTATGCAAGTAGAATATTTGGGATGATTTTCAGTTATAAGCATTTGATAAGCTTCATTAAAGCAGTTCTTCCTAAATGACTTGTACTTTTGGCCTGACTGCATTTCACAGTCTTAAAAGAACACCACCATCACCAGTTGTTTAATCTCCACTAAGGGTTTTGGGCTAAGCACACTGAAAGTTAGGGTTAGAGGCATGACTTCAGTCTTATAGTTCCATATTTTCTGAGAACTTGTTTACGCATGTTTGAAAAAAAAAATTCGTTTGTTTTACACATTTTTTTGTATAATTCTACATGTTCTACAACACCACCATGTGTTCCAATGATTGTCCTCTTTCACTAGATAGTGACAGAATCTTGTGTAATCTAATGTAATTATTATTATTATTATTATTATTATTATTTTAGTTTTTAAGATATCTTCCTACACATCAGTTGTCTAAAACATGTCTGGCAAAAAGGCAATAACACACTCTGGATAAGATAAAAGTCTACCCAGGTGCCACACAGAAATGTCCAACTGGAGCAGTTTACTGAGATAAAGCAATGCTGCAAAGCAGTGACAAGTCTACAGAAAAAAAAAAAGATTATTTGATTTAATCATTATTCTTTCATGTCTTCCTTTTTATGAGCACAATTAAACAGATTTTATACTTAATACATGCTAAAGTCAAACAATGACAGTATATCACTGTACATAAACATTGTCACAACAGTCAATTATATTGATATTAGCTATTACTTTAAAAACAACTTATTACTAGTGTTCAAGTGATATATTGTGTTCAACAAAACATTTTGCCTACTAGTAGGTTGGTGTTCATGCATGGTTAAGGTTAAATTTGGCACAAAGGTAAGGCACAATCAAGTTAAAAGTTTTGGCGGAGTAGAGAGACATGGTCCACAATTAATCATAAGCTGTGAAGGGAAAATCAGAATAATTAAATCGCTTTGTCATGGATCCAGAGCCTGACTTAGCCTTCTGATGGAGCTCATCGTTTTTGTCTGTCTATTCTATTTATTAATTAATTTCTCTGTTTCAATAAGGAATAAAAACTTCCACATACTTGCACTCTTATGGACCATGCTAATGCTTTGAGTTAACGAATGTTTGAGTATTATTACTCAATGTTGTTATAAGGCTTTGTTACTGATTTTGGGTACACAGGTCCTCGTGCTCATGTCTTATTATCCTTTGAAATGTTTTGCTTAGTTATTCTCATCTATCTTACTGTATATTGCTTTATTTTGCTTAAGATGTAACTGCTTGCATTTTATAAAAGATAAAAGGACTACGTCCCATTGTGAGGCTAGTGCCCCAAAGTGCTGTAGTGCGGTGATTGCTTTCTGGGCGGTTGGAAGAAACGACTATGGCAACAAAGTGACACCTAACATATTTAAGTAAATTTTACTACTATAATAATGAGTAAGAAACATAGAATAAATTATTTAAATGTAAGACAAAATATATATTTAATTGTAAATTAAATCAAGTCTTTTATTGTGTTGGATTTAATATTAACTGTCGAAAATATTATGTATTCAGCATAAATATTTTAAGCTAAATTAAATCATTTTAAAGAAAACAGTTTTACGTTTACTAAAAAAATGTGTTACATTCAATGACATCTCATTGGCATCTCCTGACAAAAAAGATAACAGGTTAAATACACAATTCCAAAACACTTTTGGTGTTGGCTAAACCTCCTTCAAGAGATCACCACCTGGCATGATTTTAATCTTGAAAGAGTTCCAACGCATTTCCTGTGTTGGCATTCTCCTGCTATCTACTGACCAGAAAACAGGCCATTAAATATTGAAATGCAACAATTATGATCAGTTTGATAGCAGTTATTTGCCCACTACTGTAACAGAAAGAAAGAAAGAAAGAAAGAAAGAAACCATTAAGATAAAATCCTGGTACAAGATTAAGATTAAACAAATTTAATCCCTTCTCAAAGTCTTTTACAAGAATACATATTGGCAATTTAAAGTTATTTTCTGTGTGTCTGTGTTCAGGGAAATTTACAGAATTTACAATTTAATATACATTAATCTGACCATCATTAGAATACTGATATAAAATTAAGTCATTCATGTCATTTCCAAAAGAGGGAACCAACACAGCTTTTTTTTTGTGTTGTATGAGAAGAGAGCTTAGATGTTCTTAGTTGATGAATATAAGTCCAACTGAAGACAAATAAAACTACGTAGTTAATTACTCATGAATTCACTCTTTACCCTGACTTACTTGTTTTATTGTTTGTTTGTCATTTTAACAACAACAAGCAGTTTTAATGCTTAACAGTTTTATCTTTGAAAGCATAGCGTAAGGTCAGTAAAATGTCACATTTTGGTTAATACAGAAGTGGTGAAGCACAATTATATAACTTCTGTCATCAGCTGTCCACTTGATGTGTGTGTAAGTTGTTTAACCCAAATCAAATACCATTTAAAAGAAATGTAAAACAGTCTGACTTTATGGTGTGAACTTTATGGTGTTTTTGCTGAGTACAGTGGAACCTTGGATTATGAATTTTCCCCTAAGAAATAATGGAAACTGGGGGGAAATCATTGGGACTAGTCTTCCAGAAATAAGTACCATCTACACTACACGCTACCTTCGTCGAGTGCACAACATCCTGCGGGATCAGCATCATCCTGCACATCACCTGTTCCAGCTACTCATGTAGAAGGTACAGGTCCAGACGGCCCAGAACAACCAGACTGTCCCACAGCCTTTCTACTGCTGTGAGGTGTTGAATGATCAGGCACCCCCCTCTCGGACCTTGCGCCCATCTATTCTTACATATCACACATCAAAACAATAACTGTGAACTAGACTTTGCATTTATGCAGCACCCACAATACATACTGTACATACACACAATATAAAGCATTTCTTTTTCTTGTGTTTGATTTCAGTCATCAGTTCCCTGCTAAGCACTTGTTTTAAAATGTTTTCTTTTATCTGAAACACTCTGTATGGGATACAATTCACCCTAGGCTTTACAAACAAATTAGCTGTTCGAGCAACACTACAAAGTAGTGCCAAATCTATTGAAAAATCTTTAATCAGCACTTTTTTTTTGGTAAAATTTTTTATGATCACAAATTGGCTGATTTTATACTTCATTCATTCATTCATCTTCTATACCGCTTTATCCTGTATTCAGGGTCGCGGGGGGCCTGGAGCCTATCCCA
>JAQKPX010000010.1:4055680-4069138 GCA_030068255.1 Clarias angolensis | reverse complement strand
GTAAACTTTAAAGCACTTTTTGTAAGTCGCTCTGGATAAGAGCGTCTGCCAAATGCCTAAATGTAAATGTAAATGTCTAAATGTGTCTCAGTTTTACCTTTTTTTTTTTTTTTTTTGCTTGATTGTAAGCACTAACATTTCATAAGCTTCATTGTAGCAGTTCTTTCTAATTAACATGTGCTTTTACACTGACTCATTTCACAATTTTATAAGAACACCACCGTCACAAGGTGTTTAATCTCTGTTTAGGACTTTGAGCCAAGCAAATTGAACGTACTGAAAAGGAACGGACTTTTCTTTGGAAAGTAATGCTCAATCGTCTGATAAGCATGTTTTCATCTCATAGCCATGTCTTCATTACAACAACAATAATTTCTTCCTAAGTAATCTGGCATGATGTCAGTAATTAACGAGTTTGTCAATCTGCTGAGCACTTGTTTTAGCATGTTTTCTTTGGTTTGTTACACAAATAATCTTGATTTCATACATGTATTTAGGAAAAATTAAGAAACATGGGCAAAAAAAATCAGGAACACACTCTGAATGGGATACAAGTCCACCCATTTGTTACACGCATATTTACAGTTGGAGCAGTTTACTGAAGAACTGAGAGAAATCTCAGTCTTAGGACTGAATCTTCGATGCTGGATCTGTGATAAAGCAATGCTACAAAACAATGACAAGTGTATGGAAAAATCTTCTATATGGGTTTAATCAGCATTATTTTGTTTAATTTTTATGAGTATGGATCGGCTGAATTTATATTCAATATCTGATAACTGTTTTGTCCTGGAGCCAGAGCCATGGCTTACTGTACTCACTGAGCTCATGTTTTTGTCTCTCTTTCCTTTTATTTCTTCTTCTTCTTTAATTTCTCTTTCAGTAATTAATAAACTTGCACATACTTGCATTAACAATTAATAGGTGCCAGGTACAGTAAATCCACCAACACAATGTACATAAGATTAGTTTTTCTTGCTGAACATTCTACCAGAACACATCCGTGTCCAAGTAGACTATCTTGGCTTGAAAAACTAACAAACTCCAAGCATTGATTATGCAAGAACAGCCTGCCATTGCTCAGAAATTGACTGACGGCATGCCAGGGCGAATTGCAGAGTTTAAAAGACTGTATTTATTGAATCTTAACAGAAACTTAACGTAATTCTCAATAAAAGCCTTTGACACATGAAATGTTTATAATTATATTTCAGTATAACAGGGTAACATCTGACAAAAAGATCTAAAAACACTGAAGCAATAGATTTACTAAAATCAGAATCAGAAATTCTGATCAGTTGTCTAATAATCATGTTTTAGTCTCAATGCCACGTCTTCTTTCCATAACAAAAAAAAACAAAATAATTTGCATTGCTGTTACAATACTTTTGAAGCGAAATATGCATGGAAACAACACTCTTGGTGTTGGTTTAGCCTCCTCTAAGAGGTGGCTAAATTTTACATTCTTAGATTTAAACAGTATTTTTGTCTATTCTATTGAGCACAAGTGGCAGAGTTTATAAGTATAAGACTTAAGACTTACTTAATGTCTGTTAATGTCAAACTGTAAATCTGTATTTCTCACTGTACATCACAACATTCAATTAGATTCATCTTAGCTATTGATTTAAAAACAACACACTTATAGTTGTCAAATGATATAATGTATTCACCATAGTTTTTTGCCTCTACTATAGGGATAAATTTAGGGAATGCCTAGGATTAGGTTTCATGTGGGATATGGGTTGGGTGAAGTTACCGGATAAGGCCCACAATTAATTCCTAAGAAGTGTAAAGGGGGACATTAGAATAATTAAACTGCTTTGTGCTGGAGCCAGAGCCATGACTCAACTTTCTGTGCTGATTGAGCTCATGCTTTTTCCCATCTCTTTTTATATTTCTTCTCTATTCATTTCTATTTTTCTGTTCCAAGACAATGAAAACTTGCACGTACTTGCATTAACTTTTAATGGGTGCAGGGTCACTCTTCACCAACATGTTGCAAATAAGCATTTTTGTCTTGCTGAACATTCCTTTAAAAAGGTCCTGGTAGACCGTCCTGTTTTGGGTGTTGTTCTTTGGATGAACCTAGTAAAGTTAAATTTAAGGGACTAGTATTAAAATGCAATAATTGTAGTAACAGTGAGCTTCCCAGCACTATTGTAACAAGAAATAAAGACTCAACTAAGACACATACTGGTATAAGGTATTTGGAGTCCTTGTCTGTCTTTTACAGAAATAAATATCAGCAATGCATACAGTTATTTTCTGTGTGTCTGTGCATGCAGAGGAATCCAGAGTGTAAAATATATAAATCTAATCATAAGTTATATTATTGGTGGATCATAATCTAATGTTTTACAGCAGATTACTGATATAAAATTAAGCTAGTTATACCACGTGCAACATCATGCCATTTCCAAAAGAGGGCAGCAACAGGTTTTTTTTTTTGCATGTTCATGCATGTGTACGTGCATGTGTACGTGCGTGTTTGCATGTATACGAGAAAAGGAGAGAGAGAGAACAATTTTGTATATTATAAATCCATCCAGTTAGGAACCTCTGTAGTTGAACTAGGGACCGCGGAGGCCAATGGTGACCATTGTATTTATTCCTATTTGTACAAACATGGTAGGACCTCCGGTCATCATTCATATGCTCATTCACACACTACAGGCGATTTGAGAACACTGATTATCTGCATGTCCTTGGACTGTGGGAGGAAACCAAAGTACCTAGAGGAAACCCACCAAGCACAGGAAGAACATGCAAACTCCCTGCACACACGTGTGACAGGAATTGAACTCCGACTCTGGAGATGACAGTGTTAGCCACTAAGCAACTGTGCCACCTATATTATGAATATAAATCTAAATAAAGATAAAAAGAAATACATAGCAGTTTTACCTATTTTAATCATTTATTTAACCTGAAAATAAAAGGAAATGTAAATTATTATTATTTTTTTAATATTTAAGAAAGAAATAAGAAACATTTAACTGGCACTGTGAGTGGAAAAAAACAAGTTTAATGCACAAAGACAAACACTCCTGACTCAACATCCTTCATGAGGTAGTCAACTGGCATGATTTCAGTCTTGAAGGAGTTCTCATATCTGCTGAGCACTTGTTCTAGCATGTTTTATTTCCCCATACATAATGTTGCTATTTTTTAAATCATTCTTCGGTGTATGTAGTAAAAATGAAGCACTACTCTTCACTGTGTAACAGTGTTCAAACTTTTGACTCGGGGTGCTTTCTTACTCCATAGTCACAGAATCTTTCTAATTTAATCATTGTTTTATTTTGGTTTTCATGTTCTTTGCTGTACATCAGTTGTCTGAGACATCTGTTATTGTCTGAGAGGCTGTTATTTACTGTATAGTGATTTTGTGTGTGCGTTTTTCATTTAAGTCAACTTTAGACATCAATTTTTCGAGTAATTTTTCGAGTTGGATCCAGAGTGGAGTCCCTTCTTAATGTCTATCCTTTCTGGAATTTTGGCAATCCATATAGTTTAATACGTATTTATAATTTCTATCAGTTGACATGTGAAATGTATCTTTAATCTCTACATTTTATTCCCTTTACAAAAAAGTAAGCTGTGCCAGTCCTCTGTCCTGACCCCATCTGATCATCAGTCATATTAATAGTGGATTAAGGGTAATATTTTACTCTAATTTTTTACAGCAAATAAAATGGACTTATGGAGACATACATTGTGCACCTTCATGCAATTTCCAGGAGAGGGCGCCAACACAGCTTGTTTGCTAGTGTGTGTGTGTGTGTGTGTGTGTGTGTGTGTGTGTGTGTGGAGAGCAAGAGGGATAATGTTTTTAGCAGATGATGAATATAAATCTAAATAATAAGAAAAAAAAACAGGGGTTTTACCTTTGAAATTAAATGATTTATTTATAAATGTCCTCGTTAACTCACTCATTAACTTCATTATGTGTTTAATTGTTTGTGGTTCCATTTTAAAATCAGTTTTAACCTGAAAAAAAAAAAGATCAGTTAGAAATTTCCCCACTGTGGAACGAATAAGGGTATATCATCTTATAAAGATGATACTGGTACTGATACTCAACACAATTGAGGCACAATTGCATATTTTCGGACATCAGCTGACCAGTTAACGAGTGTGAAAGTTTTTTAATCAAATACCACTCTGATTTAATATAAAAGTAGAACAGTGTGCCTTTATGGTGTGAACAGTATTTTCTTTGTTTTTGCTGAGTCAGAGTTAGTGAATGCAGGATTACGGTTGGAGTTAGGGCTTACTTTCTCAAAAATCACTAATGCGACTGGGAAAAAACAAAACAAAAAAAATGAAGCACCATATGTATTGCAATATATACAGTTCTGTCCAAAAGTGCTAGAAAGTTAAGGACAGGTTTTTTCCTCTTTGAAATTCTGATCAATCTTCAGATAATCATGTTTTAATCTCAAAGTCACATATCTTCAATGCATAGCAGAAACAGGAGCCGTTTTGTCTTTGGAAGAGGATTTCATTAGGAGAGTTGCACTGTGAAAAAGACAAAATAAGACTTAACATTGCAGTTAAAAATATAAAATGGGTTACTTTTTAATTTGCAGGTTAAAAGATATGAGATATTTCAATATGGGTTTTGCCTCAGTGTTTTAATGTGTTTATGTCATGTATTTGGATAAAAAAAAAATCTGAAATAAATTAAATATCTCAAAATAAGAGATATGTAACACTGTGGGTGAAATAAAAAGAAAAACTCTCCTGGTTGGCTCATTCTCCTTCATCAGGTAGGCATGATTCACCTGGCATGATTTCATTCTTAAAGGAGTTCCCATATCTGCTAAACACTTGTTTTAGCACGTTTCATTTGTTGTTTCACACAGTTTTTTTTTTTTTAATCAAAGTACGTGTTCTACAATGCATGTAGTAAAAACTGGGGGGGTGATGTAAATTAAGTAGGTGTGTTCAAACTTTTGACTGAAGCCCTAACCCTTCAAGAAAAAAAAAAAAATGTTTTCTTGTGATTTTCCCCTGAAACTTTAGGCTATTAGTCATGTACTTTATGTTGATATTGTGTGTGAGTTTTTGTTTTTTTTATATGAATCACTTTCATAGATCACTTTTCATAGTGACAGAGGTGTTCAGAGGATCCAGAGCATATTGCATGAAACTGAGCAAAAAGGCAGAAATGCACACTGAATGGGATACTAGCCCACCCAGGTGTCACATACAAATTTGCAGCTGCGGAAGTTTACTGAAGAAACCCACAGGAATCTCAGTCTCTGGACTGATATTTGGATGCTGGAGCTGTTAGATAAACTTTACAAAGTATTGCCTAATCTATGGGAAAAGCCTTCTTAGGTCTAATTAGCATTATTCTGTCTCATTTTTATGAGCATAAATGGGGCTTATTTTATCCTCATTTAATATCTGCTAATGTCAAACAATGATTCTGTATTCCTTACCGTACTTGCAATATTTCTCACTGTACATTTCTTAACAACACTCATTTATATTGATCTTAGCTATTGATTTAAAAAAATGAACTTGTTCCTAGTGTTCACGTGATACATAGCAATTATGCAAAAATCTTTGCGTATTTTAAGGTTGGGGTAGGTTTAGGGAATGCCTAAGGTTAGGCATGCAGCATCAAGGTTAACTTTTGAATGAACGCACAGGGTTAGCGTTCATTCACGGTTAGTGTTAACTGGCCCAAGGTCAGGGCCGGCTCAAGTTTCAAGTTTTGGCGTCATATAGAGACATGACATACAATTAATTCTGAGGTAGTGTAAATAAGTAATAACAATCAAGAAGCCATCGCCATGACTCAACTTTTTTTGCTGATGGAGCACATGCTTTATTCCCCCTTTTCTTATCCTGCTCTTCTATTTCACTGTTTCACAAAGGACTGAAATCATGCACAAACTTGCAATAACTAATGCGTGCATTGTAAATCTGTCTAGTTCACCAAGACAGCATACACAAGTCCCATGACTACTAATAAAGTCTGTGTCACATGCACTGGCTGAGCCGAGTCACCGTTAAACTCTGCTATGTGGTGGCCGTGCATTAGCATGCACGTGAGAGGGAGGAAGGGTGAAAGTTATATAGAAAGCGAGAGAGAGAGAGAGAGAGAGAGAGTGGAAAAAAAGCTATTAAAAAGAAATGGCTGGGTAAATATTAATAATGTGGAGCAAAAAAGAAAAAATAAATGAGAACCAATAGGAGAGATACAGAATCCTCAGGTGGGAGGAGTAATAAAGGGCAGGGCTAACATCTAGACAAGGAGTGGACATGTTTGACTGACAGGTTAGGGGACAAACTTTTGTGGGGCCCAAAGTATAAAAGACCAAATCAGGAGACAGAGGCACTGCAGAACAAGACTGAAGAACATTTTCTCTCTTTAGCTGATCTCAACACTCTCCTGGTAAGTTTGTGTGTGTGTGTGTGTAGGTGTGTGAGGGATTATCTTACAGGTGGCGGGAGGTGGCTTCTTATTAGATGGGATTGTGGTCACTATTGAAAAACAAGTCACAAATATTTTAAATGCTGTACGCACATTTGCAATTTTAAATTGCACTTTAATTAGCAATTTATTTGAAAAAAATCATGGAAATTTTCAATATTGTGAGAGATGTGCATTTGTGTAAATTTAGGTATGATAACGGTTTGCACAGGACTGTATACCTATGTTTGTGTGTGTGTTTATGTGTGTGTGAGAAAGGGAGAGAGACCAAGAGAGAATGTCTTTAAGGTCCTCAAGGTCATAAATACTGATTTTGTATGTTTATGATTAATGCTTCCAAAATGACATATACAATGATTAGATTTCAGTTATTTGAATATGAAAAAAAAATAAATTAATGAGTAGGAGGTGTGTGCACTGCCAGTTTTTCATTACCTGACCTTCAACGTCTGACCGCATCTTGTGTTTTGTCTGCAGACAATGTCTGACTGTGACTTGATTCTAGCCAGCTGGGGGAAAGTGGAGGGCAACCTTTCTGCATATGGAGGAGAAGTTCTGACCCGGTAAGTACCAAACTACTTGTCTTAAAACTTTCTTCTGGTATGTAAAGCATCAAGTTATAGTGAAAGCTATTAATAAAAACCTGTGCTGTTTATCGCTTTAACCTGAGGTAGTGGTGGTTACACTTCATCAATCAGCAGTCACTAACTATTTATATAGTTCCTGGACCGTAGCTCTGCAGACGGCAGACAGACGGCCGGGTTTCCGTTTGCCCTATTGAATATAATTTACTGGTAAGAGACTAAATAAACAGGATTATAATGCAAGGCATCATCAAAACAAATAGTTTAAAGACATACCCTTCACGCACAGGGATTTGTTGCTTGCTCTTTTAAGTCATAATGATGTATAATATAAACATAATACATTAATCCTAATATGTTTTATACCCTGGGGCTGTTTAATTGTTGTGCTCAAACCCGTTAGTTCTCTAAAAGGTTCCAAAACCTTGCCACAGCTATTGATGAAGAGGAGGGGAGGAGAGAGTGGGTGGGGAAGGGAGGAGGGGCAAAGTCAAATCCACTTGGCTGCAGTGAGAAAGGATGGATGCAGAGTAGGGCTTTCTTACCTGCTTTCTCCCCCTGTGGAGTTTCCCTCTTTCAGTACACCCAGGTAATAGGATGCAGATGTGGGCTGAGCTCACAGCATGGACAATAGTCTCTTTCTTTTCCGCTCTCCGTCTCTCACCGGTCTCAAAAGGAACCAGGACTTTTAGCGAGCTTAGATTGCCATCATGATAGCTTTTACCTTTGTTTCCTTATGGTTATTTCCCAATCCACCTGTCTCCACCTTTCTCTCTGATCTAGTACTTACTGTATTGTTAATTTATAGCCACAAATTTAGTACTGTCGAAATATCAAACACACATGTTCTGTTTCCAGTCTGTTCTTAGATCACCCTGAAACCCAGAAACTCTTCCCCAAGTTCGTAGGGATCGCACAAGGTGACCTGGCTGGAAACGCAGCCGTTGCGGACCATGGCAAAACTGTACTGACAAAACTGGGCGAGATCCTCAGAGCAAGAGGCTCCAGTGAGTCCATCAAGCCACTGGCTACAACCCATGCCAACAAACACAAGATCCCCCTCAAGAACTTCAGTGTAACACTTAACATTCTTTTTTCCATTTTCTAAAGTTTACTTGAGTAAATACACAACACATTACTACGACACTACTACTGCCACACCTCTAATGCCATCACTTGCTCTTTCTTTCCATTAGCTGATCACTGAGGTCATCATTAAACTCTTCGGAGAGAAGGGCATTTTTGATGCTGCTACCCAGGATGCTTTCAGAAAGGTGATGGGTACCGTCGCCAACGAGATCGGCTGTGTCTACAAGCAGCTCGGCTTCGCCGGCTAGATGACATTTGTCCCTTCGAGTCCCTGATATTGCTGGGACCAAGTAAACGAGTGTTTATTTAGCCAATGGGAGTAGAGTGTAATCAAGACACTTATGATTATTACTATTTCTGCAAGTAATGGTTTAACTGCATAGTAGTAAGCAGCAGCTGTGGAGTGCAGGGCAAAATCAACAAACATCCACCTCAAAAAGAGTGAGACAACAAAAAAAAAAAACAAGGTTAATGAAATTAGAGTCCAAAAGTCTGAGCCTTTGATTGGATTAAACATATGGTTTGTTACTAAGAGACGTTAGGGGTGAATAAGTTGCATCAGGTCCCCGTCTTATACAGAAAGTATGTAACTAGGATGTTTGGAATGATTTGCAAGAACGGATTTGTCTCAGTTTTACAATAACGGGTTTTTTATTTTTTCTTGCTTGATAATAAGGATTAACATTTAATAAGCTTAATTAAAGCAGTTCTTCCTAATCGACTTGTACTTTTGGACTGACTGCATTTCACAGCCTTATAAGAAGACCACCATCACCAGTTTTTTTTTTTTTTTTCTAAAAACACATTTTTTTTTATCTTGTGTTTAATCTCTGTTAAAGGTTTTGGGCCAAGCAAACTAAAATATAAAATATGTAAGAAATTGGTTAAGGAGAAATAAAAAAGGAAGATGAGTAAACACACATGAAACAGAAAAAAAAAAGATAAATTTGTCTCCTGGGCCTGACTCCTCAGATTAGAACGACCAATGAACATCAAAGTCCCTTCGTCTATAGGAAAAGACCTGGACGAGAAGAAATCGGACATGTGTTGCACGTGCACGTTTGACGTGCTTGTAAAAGTGCAGTCCTGCTGGTCTACATCTCTCTTTCTTTATTTCTTTCTTTTCACTTTCATTAACATGCTTTAACATGTGATTATACACTGATCATTAATAAAATTCTCTCTGCTCACAAAGCCACTGTGTCATGCCTTTACTTTGCCTCGTACTGTGCAGGATAAAAAATAAAAAGTGACACCATTGAATTTGAGGTCGAATAGCAATCATTTGAAAAGTGTAATAAGGATAATATCAATCATTTAATAAATGCATTAAGGGTCATTTCAATCTTTTGACAATTGCATTAAGGGTAATATAAATTATTTGATAATTGCAATATCAATCATTAAACTAAACTTGCACTACTGTCAGGGCTGCTGTTGCACAATATTAAGCAACGCCTTCTGACTAATCAGATCAGTAATATAAAGCACACTAAATTCTGAGGGCTACTACTGATATGGCACATAATAAGCGGAGTATGACTCAGTCACAATTTCACCTTCAGTCCATAATGGTCATTAATCAATAATTAAAAGAAATAAGGCGTTGCTTTAAATAAATCTTAACTGAACTGAGACTGCAGTCTCTGCAAAATGACTGCTAACGGAAATTATTTGAAAAATGCACGTAAGCATCTGCTTGTGCTTTACTGTGACAAAACACATTCTCAAATCCAGAGAACACCCCCCCACCAACACACAGTTACACAGACACAGTACATATGCAGCCATATGTCGTTGGCGTCAGGCTCCTATCACGCTTCTTATCACAGTCGCGGACGTGACTGTGATAACAGGGGCCACTAGCTGTTTCGGAACCAGCAGTAAATCAATGCGGGCACCCTGTAATGCACACAAACACACTTCACTGAGGACAGCAGAGTGTTAACGTCAGAAGCTACCTTCAAATGAAATACACCATGAATACAGGCTGACACTGGTCCCACTGTAACCGTATCCATGACAGGTGGAGAGTGTTGGCATGGTTGTGTGTGGATAATTGCTGTGAAGTTACAGGGAGCGCTGTAGAGCCTTGTGGTTTTTAGGGCGCGGCTCTCGGAAACTGAAAATAGGTTAAGCGCTTATTGTGGGAACAGTTGAAGAAAAAAAGATAAAAAGAATGGGAGAGAGAGATAGAGAGAGAAAGAGAGAGAGGGAGACATATGGTGGTATACGTCTGAAGGGGATGTGAGGGTGGTCACGTAGACATCTTCTGAAAAAGTATCATGTTACACTTGAGTGTAGTTCTGTTTCCAGCCATTCCAGCACACCACTGACATGAGACAATCGCCGGGACTTGAGCTCATGACCTTTATTGTTGTTATGTTTATTTAACATTATTGTGATTCTAAATTAGATTTTGTTTTATGGATGTTTAAAAAAAAAAAAAAAAAAGTGCGCTTGTCTTCTTCGTGGTACCAAAAAAAAAGAAAAGTAAAGAAAAGAAAAAGTGCCCTCAAATGGTGTGGAAGAAAATCCTTCAAAGTTCTCCTGGTGCATTAGTGGTACTTCACTTTACCAGGTTGATATTTTCACAGTAAAGATACATATAAAAAATATGCATGAAAAATATTGCACAGGCCTATTTGATAAATAAAACAAAGAAGAAAAAAAAAAACCTTAAAACGTACCGAAAAGGGCGCTGGTCATCTTGTGCTTTGTTGTTGAGTCATTTCTCTATCCTGAGAATGTCTTATTCAACAATTAATCAGACACACACAGCTTTAGTTAATGTGTGTTTTTAGGAACAGCATAAATTGCTGTTCCGCTTGCAGAAGCATGCTGCCGAACCGCTGCCTCGGGTCGCATTTGACATACTTTCTCTTCATTCGTCATTTGCTATACGACTCCGTCAATTCTCTGTGAAGAGATTTTTCAGTACAGAGAGCAAAATGTGATACGTGCCACGGAGCACGTTTCTTCGATGTAGTAAAACTTGTTGTAACCTGCGGGTATAGCGTGCAAGATGTTTTATTCTGTTTCATGATGAAATTAATCCAGTTAATCTTGGAATTGTAGGTAGAGTGGGGTCAAAATACACATTAACTATCCGCAAGTCTAGACAAAGAGCGGCGGATAATAGTGGCGTAGGCAAAAGAAAAAGCTGGGAAAATATCATGTAGAGTGATTTATAGAGCAGAAAGAGTTACAGATAGAATGGCGAATGTGACTGATTTTTCTCAGATTTGCCCAAAATAAACACTTACACGCCTTCCTGATGGATGTTCCTGTCTCGAGACAAACATGACTTCAGAGCAAAAAAAGCAAACGTGGCGGACAATAGCTCTGGCTCAGCTTGAGACACTAAAGGTACAGTATACAGAGTATGACGTAGGTCACTTGGGATGGGGCCACTTCCTTAACATTTACAACAAACAGATGCAAACCCATACTTCAGGATGGTATCACACAGAGAAACAGTACTGTACTGCTCAAGCCAGGCTCCAAAGAGCGTCTGGATTAGAGACAGAGATGATTTGCGCAGAGCCTAAGGATGTTGGAATGAAAGTCTGGACAAGAATGTTACAGGAATAGGGACGCTGGCATGGCAGTTCATTTAGGTATTGCATTAATGGGGTTATCAGTGTTATGCAGCACCATGTCAGAGTCATTGTTGAACTGGCAAACAATATCTGCCAAGTTACAGTCCGTTTCCCATAATAGACATGAGCCAATACAAAAGTCAGTAATATGAATCGACAAATGTTTCAGTGGAGCTCAGGAGTCAGTCAAAACACTAAAAGTCAGGAGGAAAAACACCAGTGCATGACCTTCACTATTACACGGTCGCTTTAGACTCCTATCACAAGACCAAGTTCTCATTTAATCCAAGTCTCAGTGGCTCCTGGGCCTCTCTGTGAGTTCATTGTCCTCTCTGAAAAGAAGCATCTGGTTTCTGAGGATTCCAACCCATTTGCAGTGTTCCGCCTTTCTGTGTGTATGTGTGTATGTGTGTATGTGTGTGTGATCTTTAGGGAAAGTGCCTGATTGTGTGAGGGAGAAAATGAGATAGTGTATATCCTGAATGCATCCTCTGGGGGTTCAAATGTGTGTGAGGAAAAGGCAAGGCAGGAAAGTCGAGACGAGACGACACGCACACATTTCCCCTGAAGACGCGATGAATCGTGCAAAGACTCACATAGTAGGACAACCACAGCTATTTACAAAAACAACTTTGTATCATGCATTATGTGACAAATGTATCGATGTGTGGAAGAGTACAATGAGCTGCAATATGAGCAGTTCTATAGGGATGTGGAGAAGGGGTATATGCTCTCGTACCACTGAAACCATTAGAATGTGGTTGAGCCACTGGAGTCGACTCCCATTAAGAAAAACGGTTCATCAGATTACACGGTAATTGTAGCATAGTACAATTTGCACCACTGAGACTGACACTTCTCTGCTCGAGTGTTTGCGCATGGATGCAGATACAGGGAGTTATGGGTAAGGAGAGATAAGCAGAGGTGCACTGAGTGGTTGGCACGCACATATTCAAATGCTCAAACAGGATGTTGCGTGTATAAACAGTTAGGTGAGTCAACCAGCTTACAAGCAAAAGCAAACTGCAATTAGCAAAAACACAGTATTGATGCTGTTATTATTTTATTTTTCTGTTATACATATAATACAGAAAATGTTTGTGCCAAAGAAGATACTTCTGATTTTATGCTACAATCTTGCTTCCCTAAAAATTTCCCACAAAATGCCCATTTTTCAGTATTAAACTGTCTCACTTCAAACAATAATCATTAAAAATGCTAACTATTCATAATTATTTGAGTATTGATCCTAAAATTCTAATAAGTTTCTCGAAACATTTGATCTGTAAAAATTGCTACTTGAATAGTTATTTGGTAGAAGTTTAAAAAGCAAAGAATCTGTAACCATGTCAAATTCATGTTACAACATAATTTTAGAACAATACACTTTTTCAGGTTTCTGTCTATAAAACAAATATAATATAAGATTATTAAGCTTATTTATAGTAAAATTTTATAAAAATTTCAAATGGAAAATGTTTTGTTCTATTCGCAGATAATTCTGCTTCTTTTACAAAATTAGTTCTAAAAACTAGCAAAATTATTTTCCAATAGAACCAGACATTTTTTGCTTTCAATTTTAGTAACATTCGACAAGAAATAATCTCAATAATCTACACTGAAAAAAATAATCCCTTGAATTTACTTGATTATAATGTGTACATCGGTCCCACATCATCAAATTGTGGCCAAATTACACAAATTTTGCCTGCTAAACCAAAGTATTTCA
>JAQKPX010000010.1:3964408-3978999 GCA_030068255.1 Clarias angolensis | reverse complement strand
GCCTCCTGGGATAGGCTCCAGGTCCCCGCGACCCTGAATAGAGGATAAAGCGGTATAGAAGATGAATGAATGAATGAGTATTAATGGTTTAAACTGGTCTCATTGATTAAAGTAATATAAATATTGCTTTTTTATTAACACACCATGTTTTATTTCTCATCACACACTCACACAGTCGTACCGTGATGGCGGCACACCGGGAGATGGACCTCTATCGTCGTGGGAAAAACTCCAAGACGCAGAATCGGCGATCTCGTGCTTCTCGTCAGACTGAGTAGTAGCGACGTGTGCTGACGATATGATTATATATTGTCCTGCTGTAACTGTTAAGTTTGTCAGTAAGTTAAGTTAATGCTTATTCAAATAGGAATGTTCATTAGAAAAGAAAAAAAGATAAAGGGAGTAGATTTGTTTGTGTGTTCTAGACTAGGTATTCTGGGTTAGACATGTTATTACAGTTTTACTGGTGTGTTCATAAGTTTTGAGTTCAATATGTTTTTTTATATAATAAAACATGCTTTGGCAGAGCGTTCAATCAGCAGATGTTCTGATGTTATCAGTTAAATACATGCTTCACACTAATCATTTGTGACTGAAGTAGATGCGAGTACTTAATTAGACTAATGCTTAGATTTACATTTCATACCATATTGTCTTTTGTTTAAAAACTTGGTTTAAAACTCTTATTTTTTGTTACTCGGACTAGTTGAAATTGGATCATCTATACTGGTTTAGACTTACTGTTTGTACAGAATGTTTACAGGTTTAGAAGAAAACTGATCAATGTAAAAGTCGTCGACTGTAGAGTGGTTAAAAGAGAAGCGGTGTCCTAGTTTTCTTCCACAAGAGAATTATTTTGGTTCAACAAGGATATTTCAGTGTATGATGATTAAAAGGTTTTGTTAAAATAAAAAATTATAAAAAAAACTGACTTACTTTTTAGTTTTACTTTACACTTTTAATTTAATGTGAAATTGCACTAAAATAAAAACGTTTAGTCACTTTGATTTATAAGAGATAATGGTTACTGTATGTAGCTTTAGCTCTTACTATACACAATGCTAAAGTGACCTAGAACCTGAAAAAGGCAACGGTTATGAAGCAGGTGTTCTTAATCAACTTGAAACTTTAAGAAAGTGTTTGAGGGGGGGGAGAAAAGAGACAATTTGGGTCAGTGTTTAAACTTCTTTCTTAACATTATTAAAAATTAAACACTTCAAAACTACAGAAGAATCAAAACAGTGCAATATTACACAATTTAAACAAACAAAATACAGTGCAGCACTGAGGCTTGTTACAACAATATAGAAAAAGAGTATGAAATCCAGATTGTTCTAAAATGTTTTAAAAAGTCACAAGAAGGTTGTGTATAATAAAATGGACCGCTGATACAGAGAGGGTTGTTCAGTTCCATCATGAAGCCACACACTACTAATCATAATCCTGCACCTGTAATATGTTGCACCTGTGATGAGCCAAAGAGGCCTGAGCACAAGATTGTTAAAGAAATAAGGAAAAACTCCAAAAACAAACATGTTTTTTGTTAAATAAACACACACAAATATAAAGCGCACACAGAGTTAGTAAGGTACACACTCAAGACCAATAGAGCTCAAAACCCAGGGCAGGTTCCAGTGGGTTTTTTTTCCTGGCCATGAAGCCTTAAAACACTTAAAAACAACCTACAAAACTTAAAAAGAAAAAAAGAAGAAGAAAAAGAGCATTGCCATTAAAAAAAACAAACAAACAAAAAACATAAGTACAATAATAAGGAAATGATATAAAGGCTGTAACATTTCTTTTTCAACACACACAAATAAAGCGACCACACAGTAAGTAAGGTCTTGCATTCACTCAGACCTGTAGAGTTCTAATCCCAGGGCAGGTTTAAGTGTGTTTGTCGGGCCATGAACCCCACCCACAAAAACATGCAAACAAAAACATGGCCATAACAACAACAACAACAACAAAGTACAATAAGGGAATAAAAAAAATTAAAAAAAAGTTCTCTTTTGCAGCAAGTTTTTTTTTTTAAGAACAGTTTGTGCCACCAACAATTAAAGGCACTTCTTTTTCTGAAGTGTTTTCCGTTAATGCTACATTTGTATACATTTGGAACACAGATCAAAAGATCGAACAGTTCGGACGGTTTAACGGTCTTTAGCGCGGAGCGCGCGTGTACACCGAGGTGTAGGTGACGTCAACGAGCGGGCAGAAGCGCTTGGTGTGCGCGCGCGCGCCGGTCGCCCCGCACTGCGGACACACGTACCTGCGCAGGTAAGGACACACCACCTCCCCGCTGCGGCCCTTCAGGCAGTGCGACGTGAACACGGCCTCAGACTCGCCGTTGTGTTTGCAGAAGCTGCAGTATTTCCCGCTGGATCGAGGAGGAGGAGGAGGAGGATGAAGAGCCGTGAGGAGCGCGTGTGGAGACGCCGGAGTGGCGCTGAGGTTCTCCTGGTTCTCCTGCAGCACCACTTCAGACTCGGCGGAACTCCGAGGGGAACTCCCGCCGGTAACTGGCCCGTGGTGCTGCTGGTGCTGCTGGTGCTGCGGGCGAGGAGAGGAGGAGGAGCTGTCCCCGGGCCTGGAGCTCCGCATGGCGCGCACCGTCTCCGCCAGACCCATGTAGTCACGCCACGGCTGGAAGTGCCGGGGCTCCTCGGCCTCCATGGAGCCGTGAGCCGACAGGATGTAGTTCAGCAGAGAGAACACCATCGCAGAGCACTGAGATGGATGGAGAGAAAAAAAAAGAGGAGGAGGGGAAAGAGGAGAAAAATAACGCAAAACAAACTAGAGGCCACCCTTTAAGTAGGGAGCGCACATGCGCGTGGGGCGTGAACGGGTGGTGCGGGGCAATTAGTGCACACGTGTACCTCAACTACTCGGTTCAGCAAAGAGTCGGTTCCTGAAAGACTCATCTGGGATAGATGGATGGATGGATGGATGTATAGAAACTTTATTGATCCCGAAGGAGATTCCAGCAGGAAGTGAGACAGTAGATGTGATTGCACACTGTATAATCAGAATACACACAGGGTAGGTAATGTTAGAACTGACCAGAAGTTATTACTGCAATGTCAAGAATAAGATGTGTAAGAAGCATATAGATAAAGCATATACAAAATCATAATAATGAACAATAATTGAAATAAAGTTAACTGCAGCACAACCTTAATGTGCAATTTTATGACAAAGTGTGGCAAAGTGACAAGAGTGCAAATGATATTAATTGTGCAAAAACAGAATCAACTGAGAAAAGCACAGTGTCCTCAGTAAACATTTATTCTTTCTTAGTTAAATTTACTTTCTATTTTCTTTTTCATATTTATTTCCTTTTAAGAGTCTTTTATTTCAAGGTCACGGGCAGTCATAAGCATTTCACAGTATATCGTATTGTGTATGAATGTGCATGTGACAAATAAAATTTGAAATTGAAACACTCAGTAACGTGGATCCAAAGAACTCAGGGCATTTTAACATTAGGGCCCCGGAACATTAGTGTCCGAAAACACTTGGCTTAAAAATCAACGTCCAAGTCAAATTTATTTTTTAAGAACATGTAACACAACACAGTTGACCAAAGTGCTGTACAATCCTAAAAAAGTTGCAGCCAGACCATAAAAACAGACAATAAAATGAAATTAAATCCACTCGCTCATATTTAAACCATCGTCTATACCACTTTATCCTGTACACAGGGGTGTGGGTGGCCTGGAGCCTATCCCAGGAGACTTATAGCATAAGGCAGGGTACACCCTGGACAGTGTGCCAATCCATCACAGGGCGCACACAGACACACACTTCGGGCAATTTGAAAACACTAATTAGCCTAATTTGCATGTCTTCGGGTTGTTGGAGGAAACCCACCAAGCATGAGAGAACGCCATGCACACAGAGGCAGGAATCGAACCTGGACTCTGGCGGTGCAAGGCGACAGTGCGAACCAATACACCGCCCTGAAATAAAACCCAAACGCAAATAAAACTTAATGTAAAAACAAAAAAAAAGTTCACCCTCATTGTATAAAATAAGCTGATAACTAAACATAAAAACAGAGACCACCTCCTCATCACTCTGTATTAAAAAATGCTAATTTAATGCAGTCTGGTTCATTCTGATCAGTTAGAGCACAATTGTTCCAGGCTCTGGAACCGTACCCAAGACAACCCGTTCAAGAGCACAAATACAGGATACTCTGGCGAGGATCAAATCAGGTACGGAAGCTAATCGTATCTGAACACGGAAATGCCGCTGGTCTCCTCCAAAATCTCATCTCCATGTGCCCATAGCACACACCAGTCTCACCCTCTGACCAATACAGCAGGTAGGAAGGCATATCATAAGGAGTCACTTATATTTTTTTCCTGAAATATCATTAGGTGTAGTGGGAAATGTGAACACATCCAGTCTCTCAGCAGCAGATTGAGAGCAGCAATGTGGAAATAGAAAGCTTTGAAGCTACACTGTTGATTGTTAGGCGAAAATATATGATGTATGCACCAGGATGTTAGCAAGCTTTCCAAGACTCACACACTTCCTGTCAGGAGGTTCTGATCAGAGCACAGTGAAGGTGTCTGGATATTAAGGGGTGAATTGTTCAGGACAGTGCCATAAACTGAGCAGAGACACATCGTCTGCATTATTATTAGTGGTGGAGGTGTGGGTAGGACGGTGATCTTTGTCAGAAGAGGTGTGAAGGGGTGAGTGTGGGGGGGATCTAAAGGAGTGTGAAGGGACTTAAACATGAGATGGAAGGTTAGGGTTGAAACCAACACTGTGTACAAAGAGATAAAAGAGAAACCTTTCTACAGTTCCTGCTCCAACACACAGCTCTTCCTGATCAGAAGTGGGTGTGATGGAGAAGGAAAAGGAGACATTTTCAAATGAGACAGACATTCTCTGATCTCACACACGCGGTTACAACGGAGCCTGTAGTAGGATTATCAATGCTGTAAAAAGGATCAAAGATTCAAAACTCAATGACTTTAAATGACTTTATTTAGTCAGAGTGCACCATCATTTTCACACACACACTTAAAAGGTCCAGTTGTCTACGTTTTGTTTGTCCAGACTGAAGTCACCTCTCCGCGTCTCCTTCACCCAAGTCTCAGCTGGTGGACTCGCACTTTCCCTGAGTGTGTGTGAGAGAGAGAGAGGATTCAAAGAGTATGAAAAAGGAAAAACAAGTTGAGTGTGTGTGTGTGTGTGTGTGTTGAGGGGGAGGGGTAATCACCTGCAATAAAATGGCAGTTGAAGTACACAGTAGAGCTCAGGGGTGTTGGGGGTCATACCCGTGTTCTGACCTGACCAAGGCGCGACCTCTGACCCCTCAGGGGATGGAGTGACACAGGGCGAGAGAGAGAGACGATCTGGAGCCATCGTTCCTACCTCTCACACACACACACACACACACACACAAACTGTATGCGGGTGTTGCTCAGTTAAGGATAACATGCACACAAGTGTGTGTGAAATAGGAATCTTGGATATAAGGGAGAGAGAAAAAAAAAAAAAAGTGTGTGTTGCATACGTAGGTCACTGAGTGCTGTGCTCTCTCTCCTGTTGGAGCGTGAAGTCTTCATAACTGGAGATGTGCTGAGGAACTGCTGCTTCAACAGAGACGCCTTCTGCTGCTCAAACTCACATCTCTACAGAACACACACACGACAAACAAGATATTAATCAAAAGAAAAAGAAAAATCTTAGGTCAGGACTCTCAGTAAGTGGATTATCAGATGTGAGGTCGTCACTATAGGTTCACCATCCCTCACTGTAAACCATTTCAAGTCTCTTCTCACCTCTCGGCCCAATCGGATCGCAGCATCGGTGAAGGCCTGCCTCTCCTGCTGGAAGCTTCGGCACTGCCTGTTAAACTCAGTCCACTTGTCCTGAAGCCGCTCCCACTCCTCCAGGTAGTAGGAGTCTATCAGAGGGTCTGGGAGAGGAGCGGATACACTGTCCTATAGAAAGAAAAAAATAAGGACATGTCTGGTAGTCATGACTTTATACATTTGCCGTATTATTACAGTGTGAAATGTGAAATTTTGTGAATTTATGTTCGAGTAATTTGGTGGACAGATGCTGAGTTTGAACCAACAAACGACTCAGACCTACGAACATCTCCGTCTCCTAATCACAACCACATTTTGTTAAGAGGACCTTATGCCAACTGGAAGCACTAACTTATTTATCAAACTGCCACATTAGTGAGGAACACTTGGATCATTTTTGTGGGAATGATAAATAAATAAAAACCTAATTAAAAAGGAGTGAAAGTGTCGTATTGATGAAAATCCAATTAGATGAACAAAACAGTTTCCCGAAATTTAGCCTTCAGCTCTCAAAAAGCGTCTCACTGTAACGAGCACTGTTCATTGTTGACCCTTTTTCCTGATAATGTTCCAATACTTCTGGCCCTTGAGATGAGAATCTGAGAAAAACCGCAAGCGTGTTAACTGCAATTTTTTACTTTTTCTCAGTCTGTGATTGAGGATGTTTCCGTACTCCAGACTCCGCCGTTTACTCTCAGACTCGTAGTGATGAATCAGTGTCTCGTCACCAGTAACGATTCTCTTTAAGAAACTTTCACCTTCCTTACAGTATCGGTCCACATCTTGTTTGCAGATATCTAAACACTTCTTTTAACGCTCTTCCGTGAGTTGTTTCAGCATCAGGTTCACTCTCAGACCACAAAAAATATAATGATTCCAAGCACACTGCTCTTCTTTTGTGCAAATCACAGCCGGATAAACTGATGTAACACGTTCACACCTGCACAGCAGTGATGGGGAGACAGGAGGCTTGAACGGAAAGCTCTGAGGAGACAGTGTGGCCAACAGAACTTTTAATATAACCGGATTGCGGATCATTTGACTGAGCCCCATAGATATACATTCACAGTAACGTGAACTTTGACTAACTTCATATCATTCAGATCAAACTGTATTAAAGAAATACTACAATCAGGGGAATATTTAATGACATCACAGTTAGGATGTGAACTGTTTTAGTCCTGTTTCAGTGGTTTCAACTTTTCAGGTTGCATTCACATTACAAGCCACATTGTTCAATTCGATTTTTTTTTGTTTTTTTGGTTGATTGGGAATCATGGATCAGATCAGATTTGCATGATGTGTCAGTTCACATTCATAATAACAAGTTACTTTAATCTGACTCCAATGTGGACTTGTCCATTCTTTAAAATGGCATGCATACGCAGTGATACATCTTTGCTTGCAACATAATGGTTAAAAACATCTCATTTGAGCAAGTGTTTACTTATTAAAAGCAATAAATGAGACTTCAGCAAGAAATCCGGTTGGGGTTTTGCTCTGGAAGACGGCGAGCATTTAGTCGGCTCTAATTTTTGAGGGTCAGAAGAAGAAGGCCTCACTTTACCTGTTTTAGTAGCTGTTGCCAGGAGCGGTGCTGAGCAGAGGCAAAGTCATACAATATCCGATACAATATCTGATCTGCCGGTTCTCATTAAAATAATAGAACAAACAAGTGTGTGAACATGTGAATGATTTTAAACGTCACATCCGGACCTGCAGTAGCTGCTGCTGTACTCGGACCAGCTCTCTGCTCTGCTCCAGCTCTTCTTCAAGCTGAGCCAGGAGTTTCTCCTGGTCTGTTCCTAATGCAACTGGGCCTACAAACACACACACTTTACTCAGTTGCTATTCAAGAAAAGCTTGTTTTTCTCTATACTTGAACACAACCCCACCCACACACTTTGCGACTGCAGCTCCCTCAGCTTCTTCTGCACGTGCGTCCACTCCAGGAACACGCCCCCTGTCACATGATCACCAAGCGACTGCTCTGATTGGACCAGCCTGCTCGTGTCCGTCTTCTCCACGTCGGGGTCCAGGATCTCCTTTAGCGTCTGACCAACGTAGAAACAAGCAGAGGTTCTGAGAGAAAGTGACACCTGCACCCTTAGTTAGTTTCACATGAATGCAAGCGCTTAGAAAATGCCTGAGGTCAACACCCAGGTTGTGTACCAAGTGATAGCGAGAGTCATTTATACAATGATGCTTGGTGTAACTGAAGATGAACAACGTGGAGAACAAATTACTCACTCACACTGCTTTATCCTGTGTACAGAGTCGTGGTGGACCTGGTGTCTATCACAGGAGACTTGGGGTATGAGGCAGGGCACAACATGGGGACACCAGTTAGCCTAATCTGCATTTCTTTGGACTGTGGGAGGAAACCCAGAGGAAACCAACCAAGCACAGGGAGAACATGCAAACTCCATGCACACAGACCCAAGGCAGAAACTGAACCCGGACCGTGGAGGTGTGAGGCCACAGTGCTAACCACTAAGCCACCATGCTGCCAAGACCAAGTTAGTCTTGACTTATTTTACATATTTAAGTTGAAAATGTCTTTGAGAAGTCACAAATTTTGAAGCAAAAGCACAAGGCACCCGCGAGTCAGTCCTGATGCAACACCAGTAAAAGTGTCTTCATAATGCAAAGTACAAAGAAAGTGATTCAACTTGTTTGTACCAGGGGACTCAGGTACACCACCCTAGATGATCTCAAACACTTTGAGCAATTTGAAAATGGCAATTGGCCTACTCTACTTGTCTTTGAACTGTTAGAGGAAACTTGTTTCACCAAGCACATGGACAACATGCAAACTCCACACACACACCCCTGAGGCTGGACTCAAATCGTGGACCCTGTGCTAACCACTATGCCATCGTGCCACCTAGTAAATGTTCCGTCGAGGAAAATGAATTGAAACCACCCCAGCGATCCCATAAAGATACGTCTAATGTCGCTGTATAATCACCTGCTGCATGTCGGTTCTGAGCGTGTGCAGTAGCGTGGTGAGGCTGTGTCGCAGCTTCATGGCCTCCCGGAGCTCAGCCTCCCTCCTCTCCAGCATTAACTGCAGAGCCTCCTCTTTCCTTCAGAGAGGAAAACACACATGTTCACATGACAAAGACCCCAAAGAAGGAATCTGGATAACAAAAAGTCTCAATATGGCGATAAACAAACCAGGACCCAAGTTCTACTGGGTTCTGTTTGGACCAGTACTTTTATTTATTTTTAAAAAAAAAAATTTATGTGTTGCAAGACAATTTTTGATTAAGGTCAGTATGCATAAAACTATGAAGAACATTAAAAAGGACATATGTTTGAGGGGAAAAAAGTAAAAAAAAAAAAAATCTGGTGCTTAACTGGCAATTTAGTTTAGTCTTCTTTAATAGTTAAGAAAATTCTTAGCTACGGATTAATTTTAAACATGATTTAAAAAATTTTTTTTTAGAATCATTTTATTAATCCATAGGCTGTTCATGGAAATTTTGAAAACCAGCATTGAAACTTCCTAGTGTTTAAAAAATAAAAATAAATAATATGGGACCTTGGCGTTTTATGCATACAGGCTCTGGTTCCTGTCTTTGCACGACATATTTGACTTTTCAATCATGTTGTCCAAGTTCACTTCACCTTAAGTTCTAAGTGTGTGATTTCCATTAGTCTTATTTTTCCAAAAAGCTGAAACGTTTAGTTTAGAGGCTGACACAAGCCGTACCTCCCATCATTTCGTGCACTCCGGGGTGCCGACTCCCTCTGAGCTGATGGTTTAGGAAGAGCGTTCATGATCTCTATAGCTGTAGGGGAAGAAAAACAAAACAACAAACATACATTAACTCCAGTGTGAAAATAGTAATATTCAGAGAGCAAAAGTAACTGTGTGGGTTTCTTACAAACTCCCCGGTCTCGGTGTCTGTCTGTGAACTGCGAGAGCTTCTCCCTCATCCTGCTGACGAGCTGCTCTCGACGCTTTAACTCAACCGCCTGCTGGTTACAGCGCGAGAGCAACTTAGAGTTCTGAGAGAGAGAAAAATATTTATTTTAATAAAAACTACAGTTTAAACAGCATCAAAGACTATTCTCCTAAAAATTCAAGTCACTTTAACTATTAATATTGTTTAAGTAAATCTAACTCGAATTCAAGACAAACGTACAAACATCTAAACACTTTCATTACTGCTAACCCTTACGAACACATTCAGTTCCAACAAGAAGCTTCACAACAGTGATTAAATGCAGTCATACCAAATTTCATAAAAAGTATTAATTGATGGTTAAAGAGTTTGTAGAAATAATTGTGTGTAGTGGTTAGCACTGTCGCCTTGCACCTCCAGGGTCCGGGTTCGATTCCCGTCTCTGTGGGCATGGAGTTTGCATGTTCTCCGCATGCTTGGTGGGTTTCCTCCGGGTACTCCGGTTTCCTCCCACAGTCCAAAGATATGTAGATTAGGCTAATTAGCATTCCCAAACTGCCCGTAGTGTGTGAATGGGTGTGCGAGTGTGTTAATGTGTGAAAATTACTAAAACTCTTGCTTATTTAAAAACATTACATAATGCAATAACCTCAGATCTTAAAACAAGAGCACACACACACACACACACACACAATTCTTGTTCCTTACCTTCTCCCTCTCACACTGAAGTGCATCCTGCAGCTTAGTGATGTGCTGATCTTTGTCCATGAGCTGCTCCTGGGAATGAAACGGTCACATTACAGTAAAAACTTCATAACCATTACTATGGAGACAGACCATTAGAATAAAGAAAGTAAATTCTGTTACTGGTGTTCAGCTTCCCTCACTACCCCACCTGAAGTGATCTATTCTGCTCGTTCATCTCTTCTTTGAGAATCCTGTGTGAAGCGCTGCTGCATAGTGAGCTGACCTGCAGCAACACTCGAGTGCTCTGGACCTCTGTGAAGAAGGAAACACTTTCAATCTTAAATCATCATCATGATCATCATCTAAACTGGAGGACCAGCAACACTATGCAGCAAACAAAATTAAATAAAAAACTACATTTTGAAATCAATTTTTAATCCAGAATCTGATGTGTTAATACCCGAGGTCTCATGAGTCCTGCGACGAGTTGAGAGCAGTTTACCTTCTTGCTTGCATGCCATTCTTTACACCAGACTGAAAGACTGAAGGAAACACACAAATCATCTTAAGCTTAAAACTGAAATATCCATCAATCTTAGACTGATCTAATTGCATAAATTTGTGTCAGCAGTCCAGGTTACTCCTAAAGGGAACACCTTGGCCAGAAGTTAAATACTGTATACTCAACGTCCTGTGATCAGCCAAGACATCAGCAAAGTTTGTGCGTCTAATGTTTGTTTTTTCAGATTTGCCCTTAAGCTATAAGGCGAACGTACCATATCTATACAGCGATACGTTAGCCTTGTAGCTCCAGTGCAAATCTGAAAAAGCAAACATCAGACACGTCTTTGAGGCCTGTGAAGTTCTTAATGTCTTCACAATAGAGTCTCAGAACATCATAGAGGCTTAACAACCTTAAAACCAAGTAAAATCCTAACTGAGTCAAGACCCTAGATTGTTGTTTTGTATGTACTGCATATGTGAATGGATTAATATATAAAACCTCACTACCATAAACAGGCAACAAGTTTACATGAAAAAAAACAAACAAACTTGCAAGTACACTATATGGACAAAAGTATTTCCCCAAACCCGCAGGGACACTGTACCCGAATACATACACTTCAATATGGAGTTGTTCTTCCTTTCACAGCTGTAACAGTTTCCACTCTTCATGGAAGGCCGTCCACAAGATGTTGGAGTGTTTCTGTGGGAATTCGTGCCCATTCTACCTGTAGAGCATTTATGAGGTCAGGCACTGATGTTGGACGAGAAGGTCCTGGCTCACAATCTCCGTTCCAGTTCATCCCAAGGGTACTTGATGGGATAGATGTCAGG
Source organism: Clarias angolensis (assembly GCA_030068255.1). Classification (NCBI taxonomy): domain Eukaryota; kingdom Metazoa; phylum Chordata; class Actinopteri; order Siluriformes; family Clariidae; genus Clarias; species Clarias angolensis. Next base: position 3,967,226 of record JAQKPX010000010.1, on the reverse strand, counting down.
GCTCTTGGTCAAGTTCTTCCACACTGAACTCATCAAATCATGTTTTTATAGTCCTTGCTTTGTGCACTGACGTACAGTCATGTTGGAATAGAAAAGTGCCTTCAACAAACTATTGCTACAAAGTTGCATAGAAGCATAACATTGTCCAAGATGTCTTGGTATGCTGGAGCATTAAGATTGAACTTCTCTGGGGATAAGGGAACTGAGTTCAATTTTATTTGTATATTGCTTTTAACGATTGTCATTGTTGCAAAGCAGATTAGATGTTAGATTTGATAGATTGAAACACATGCATTCAATAAATAACAGGTTTGGGCAAATACTTATGTCTATATATAGTGTTTATCAGCTCTCAATAATGCACAGAGTATCTAGTGAGTATATAGAAAGTACATCAAGAGTATACCCATAGAAGACAGAGTTTAACTTTTTCCTCACCTGTGCTTGAGCAGAGTGACCACTCTTCTGTTTTAAAAGACAGCATGAGATTTAATATAATCAGGAATATGATTCGTCACTGAACCCTTGACCATGTGAGTCTGAGCTCATGAGCTTCAGGTGGCTTTTGTTACTGCTAATCAGTCAGATGTAGACCACACACTAACTCACAGGGGTGCAGCAAAGACAGAAAAGGACAATGGGGACAAAACACTGAAACATAGCTATGTGCAAATATTTATGAATAGTTGAAATGATGAGTCAAAGTTAGGCATAAATAAAAGTGTTTAGGGGAAATAAGGGGTTAAAGGCTCATCATTTTGTCATAGAGTGCTGCCATCTAGTGGTTATTCCTTGTACCATTTCATCAAGTAACAAGCTCAACCTAACAAGAATAGTTTTTTTTTTTTTGCCAAAGTAAAAAATGATTTGAATATAGTCAACTTTTATATTATAATGTCCAAATTCTACATTCATAAACTTTTTCTAAATCACATAGATTTTTCCCATTTAGTTAATTTTCTCTATTTTTTAAAATTTATTTATCAACTGTGGATGGTTAATTGTATTGTATAATTGTATAATTCAACGTTTACACCTGAATCTAGTATTTTATCCTTTTATCCTTTAAATTTTGTAATTTTAATTCTTGTTATTATTATTATTATTAGTAGTAGTAGTAGTAATAGTAGTAGTAGTAGTAGTAGTATTAGTGGTACTACTAAATATTAGTATTAGTAAGTATTTTTCTAAGTAAAATAAAATAAGTAGGTCCCCTACTTTTAGGGAAGTGACTAAGTGCTAAGTGACGTGATGGTGTGCCGGATCAACACTCAGTATACTCTTTCGGCTTCAACATAGAAGCTTGGCACAGGTTTTACACCGGATGCCCTTCCTGATGCAACCCTCCCATTTTATCTGGGCCTGGGACCGGCACTGCATCCACTGGCTGGGGTTTGGGCAGTGAGTGGGAACTGAACCAGGGTGTTCCGCCTGGCAGGTGAGAAACCTACCACTGAGCCACCAATACCCAAAATGTGCCAACTGTGACAGAACACAATAGCCCGGGTTAATTTTTACCTCTCTTCTTCTTTTACTGTAGATGGCTGCAAAACTCTTGGCCTTTATGTTATTAGCCCAAGTGTCCAAATATCTATGGTGCATGTCAAGCTGCAACCTAAAGCAATATATTAGGGCAAACCTAAAACCTGGCAGTTCAGTCAGAGACACTGAATGGAAATGACAGAAATATAAATGTTTATGAAATCTTCATTCATTTATTCCTGTTTTATATCACTTATCCTACAGTATGTACAGGGTCACAGAGCACAGAGCGTATCCCGGGCACTAGGCGGCGTCACATCCATCACAGGGCACACACACACACACACTACGGGCAATTTGGGAACATTAATCTGCATGTCTTTGGACTGTGGGAGGAAACCGGAGAACTTGGAGGAAACCTACCAAGCACGGGGAGAACATGCAGACTCCATACACACAGACCCCAAGGTGGGAATCGAACCTGCACCCTGAAGGTGCGAGGCGACAATGCTAACCACACCACCACTGAAAATAATATTAGTCTTAACGGACTTGTTCAGCTCAGTGACTTGTTTTATTTAGTCTCATGTCCATAATTAATTTATGACGAAATGCAGTTTATAATAATATAACCCCAGTTGTGACACATTTGAAAGACAGAAACACTGATGGACACTTGTCTTGGTGTTTTCCACTATGTTGCATTACTGCCACCTGCTGGTCATGATCTCACACTTCATCTCCTTTTCAGTTTAAATCCTATTAAAACAAAAAACAAAAACATTCTTCCTTGCTCTCTCTCTCTCTCTCTCTCTCTTTAATACTCTCCACACTGTACTAAACCTCTCCACATTCCCATTTTGCTCCACTGATAGGAAATCCGTTGGTAAATTAAAGTCACTGCTGTTTATTTCTCACCCGCCTGTGTGACGTCATATTTCTGTAACAGAAACGGGGAGTGTGTGCGAAATAAACACAGAGTTTATAGAGCCGGCGGTGCTGAGTAAAGACACTGAGTGGATTCTGAGCGCCGCAGCAGTAGATCAGTAGGTCAGTAGATCAGTCAGTCTGTAAGTCTGTAAAGTTAATAAACGCTCTGCATGTCGGTGATCCTCTGCGCCCCCTGCTAACCGCGGCCGGAACTGCAGCCTCACGCGCCACCGTTTATTCCTTTCTTTAACGAGGCGGTGAGAAGAAAACAACAGCGCCCCCAATGGACACAACTGGTACAACACTGTGTGTTTTTTAATGCGTTGCCATGTAGTGTTTAAAACAAATGAGCTCTCTCTCTCTCTCTCTCTCTCTCTCTCTCTCTCTCTCTATATATATATATATA
>JAQKPX010000010.1:3651913-3668503 GCA_030068255.1 Clarias angolensis | reverse complement strand
CCTCATAATTCTGTCTCCTTACGATGCACTTAAGGCTTTATGATTACTCCAGAGCACTCGTAGATCTACGAAGATTTTCAAGTGCTACTTAAGTTACGATGGTTTTGGGAAACAGACCGTAATATTAAGATCATTCGTACGATCATTTTTACGAACTACTTAGGCTTACGATGCTTTTGGGAAACGCAGCCCTGGCCTGAACAGAGCCCTGACCTCAACCCTATCAAGCATCTTTGGGATGAACTGGAACGGAGATTGCGAAGAGCCAGGACTTCTCACCCAACATCAGTGCCTGACCTCATAAATGTTCTACAAAATGAATGGACACAAATTCCCACAGAAACACTCCAAAATCTTGTGGACAGTCTTCCAAAAAGAGTGAAAGCTGTTATAGCTTCAAAAGATGGACCGACTTCTTATTGAAGTGTATGTATTTGGATACAATGTCATCGCCACATCCTGTTCTCTGCACAATGTTTTCACATTTATGTTTTTTTTAACTATATATGGAGTACCTATGCTTATTACTTGCAGCACCTTCTGTACATTAATCACTCCCACCACCTGTACATTCTTAATTATTGTAAATACACCACTTATGCAGTTCAGGTTATGTGCTAACTGCATTTCATTAGCTTTGTAGATGTACTTGATTAAGTCAAATCAAATCAAATCACACAAATCTTTGTCCTGTATTCAGGGTCGCGGGGGCCTGGAGCCTATCCCAGGAGGGTTAGGGCACAAGGCAGGGTACACCCTGGACAGGGTGCCAATCCATCGCAGGGCACACACACATACATACACACACTCATTCACACACTATGGGCAATTTGGGAACGCCACTTAGCCTAACCTGGATATATTTGGACTGTGGGAGCAAACCGGAGTACCCAGTGGAAACTCACCAAGCACGGGGAGAACATGCAAACTCCATGCACACAGAGATGGGAATCGAGCCCGGACCCTGGATGTGCAAGGCGAAAGTGCTAAACACTACACCCTCGTGGCACCCACGCAAATCTAATCTAATCTATATCGATCAGCCATAACATTATAGCCACCCACATAATATTCAGTAGGTTTCCCTTTGGTCACCAAAACAGTAATGCACTGTGTGTTCTGACACATTTCATTTAGGACTCACATTAACCTTTATCAGCAATTTGAGCTACAGCAGCTCTTCTATTGGATCAGACTACATGGGCCAGCCTTCACTCCCCTCTTCATGTGCATCAGCAAGACTTGGCCATCCATGACTCTGTTACCAGTTCACTGGATTTCCTTCCTTGGAGCACTTGTGGTAGAACGGGACCATCCCACAAGACTTGTAGCTTTGCCCTGCAGAGTTGCCCTGACCCAGTTGTCTAGCCAATCACGACTACGACAGAAAGGAAGGTGTCGACGCATCACTGTTTTGGCAGCTAATGGTTGGGGGGGTGTGGGCGACCTATTCAATATTACATGGGTGGTTATAAGGTTATGGCTGATCAGTGTGTACATATACAGTATCATAACTTCAGCAAATTTTAAGGATCAAAGAGAGATGGGGAAGTTGTGAGATGTTATTCTTTGCTTGCTCATTACATTGAATCAAGAAAGCCAACCATGCTACCGTTTTATAACAGTTAATAATTTTAATTCATCTTATTATATGATTATTTATTTATTTATTTGTTTATTGGGGGGATGTACTGTCCAGTTTTGAGTATTTACGGTTTTGAATACTGTAAATTATACCTATGTTTGGCAATAATGTATGTTAATAATGTATTAATATCAAGATACTCTCAAATAAAGCTAGTGGTGGGACAGGTTAACAAGTCCAAAATGCGTTTTCACTTGTAAATTCCCGGGGCATCATTTTAAGAGTATTCAATACGCCATTAGACTACACAGTGACCCGTCATGACAAAGTATTCACAGTATTTAATTTCCTGCAGGCATCAGAAACAGAAGCACCTAAATTGAGAATGGTTAAGGCTTTGGGTTACTGATTGGAAGGTGATGGGTTTAAGGCCCCAGCACCACCACACTCCCACCGTCGAGCCCTTGAATGAGGCCCCTGACCCTATATGCTCCAGGTGCTGTATCCTGGCTGACCCTGCCCTCTGACCCCAGCTTCTTAATTGGGATATCAGGAAAAAAAAAATCACTTTACTGTTCATCAAATCTTAATTTTAATATACAACGTATCATGTTTAGCCAGACTAATTAATCTGCCAGCGCTGCTCAACACCTGCAATATACTGTACTGTATTCACAAAATGAGAATGTGTTCATAATAACCTCTGCGTATTTTAAAAATTAATTATGAGCAGGTAATTATGAAGCAGATGTCTTTTCTTCTATCCGCTATAGATGTTGCTGAGAAAAAAAAGAAGGAAAATGTCAGTTTAATCATACATAGCTATACCAACTGGAGTTTATTGATGGCTGCTGCATAACTAATTGGCTGAATAAAGTGTGATAATTCATTACAAAACCAAGACAGGGTGTGTTAAAAATCAACAATAGCTAGCTGGTTAAGACCATCTTAAGAATCCACTTTACACTACTGAATATAATTGTGACAAAATAACTATATGAACTAATAATAAAAATTAAACAAGAATAAAATGAAAGTTGTATTTTTATAGTTCTGATTTCATAAATCATCTGTCTCTCCATGTGGATTTTGGATTTACGTGTGAGACACGTAAGAAGAAAAACCTTTATACTTTCTTTTGTCTTTTTTTGTAAAAAAAAAAAAAACCTATGCCTTTGCTTCTATTTTGAAACAAATAAAAAACACATTGCTTAATTAAAACATAATACAGTATATAATAAAGAAATACTTATTAGCGTTATTATTAATAATTTATTTATGTGGAATAAAAATAATAAAACACATAGCGTTGGAATAAAATGCTCATCTTAAGCACTATAACAGTAATTAAGTAATACTTCATCACATCACCATCATGTTGAACAAAAACACATTTGTGTAATGAAAACCGCCTCTTGAGGGACGGAGCATTTTTGTGGGACTGTGGAAGGTTGCATGTCCACATCAATTATTTTATTTTTAAAATATTATTAATAAGAAACACTACGCCAGCAATAACCTACTCCACAGTGATAGAAAAAAGTATTGAGATACACCCTTTCAGCAATTTAGGAACACCAATTAGCCTAATCTGCATGTCTTTGGACTGTGGGAGGATACTGGAGTGCCTGGAGGAAACCCACCAAGCACGGGGAGAACACGCAAACTCCACAGACCCTGAGAAAGGAATCAAATCCTCGACTCTTAAGATAATAAAAATAATGTATTATTTTATGCAGTAAAACTTCAATACAACAATTGTTATTTAGTATGAAGTCTTTGATTCTTCAAAACTGCCTGGATCCAGCTGGGCTTAGAATCAGAAAGACATCTGCAGTACTCTGGTGTAACTTTCTCAATTCATGCTGTTCTCAATTCAAAATTGCCACAGAAGTTCACAATTCACTTGAGAATCCTCTGGTTTTATGCATTTTCTTGCATGAAGGACGCCCTGGCTTCAGAAAGTAAAAATCTGGCCCCATGTTTGTTCCATCCATTAACTATAAACCAGATGATTATAATAAGCACAACTCTTCAGCCAGACAGGACAGAACTAATTAGTGACATCACCAGTTTAATGCACAAAGAAAACTATAATACACCGCATATGTTGTCTTATTACTTTTGGCCAACACTGTATTCTCTCATTTAGTACAAAATCTGTCCAGACTGGAGCTTTATTATAAAGATAATGAGCAACTCTCTGTAAATGTGAAGAAAACCCCCAATTAGAAACATCTGGAATAAAATAAACAAACCAAAAAAAAGGCGAATTTTAGGTTTTTCTCCAATTTCACTGCATATGTTTCTGTCACCAGAGATCAGAATAAAAAAAAAAAAAAAAAAAAAAAAAAAAAAAAAAATATATATATATATATATATATATATATATCACACAAGCAATTTACACAAACACATCAGTATTAGGACCACTCAGGACATTTTACATGATGTCTGCAGGATGATGACGGATGCATTGATCATATACAGTATATAAGAACAAAATAGTTTTTTGTAAAATAGGAAAGGCATCAGATTGTGTGCATCGGCATATGTAAACAACTGTAAATTAAACGATGAATGGATTATAGATTACAGGGAATAAACAATTTCACATCAGCCCAATAACAATAAGAAAAATAAAGGTTTGACATTCCTCTCACATTATTAATGCAACAATCTAATAAGCCCATCACATGGCAACAACTCAATGCATTTAATCATGTAGACATGATTAAGATGATCTGCCTGAGGTTTATTTTGAGTTCATGTTCGCTTGGAACGTGATACAGTTGTTGGTACCAGATATGCTGGTCTGAGTATTTCTTAAACAACCGATCTACTGAGATTTTTACACACAACTATCTCTAGGGTTTACAGTGAATAATAAGAAAAAGAAAAAATATCCAGTGAGGGCAGTTATCTGGGTAAAAATGCCTTGTTGATGAGGTCAGAGGAGAATGGCCGGACTGGTTCGAGCTGATAGAAAGGCAACAGTAACTCAAATAACATCTTGTTACAACCGAGGTCAATGCACAACAGATCGAAGCTTGAAGCAGATACAGCAGGCTACAGCCTTGAAGGCTTAAGCAGCAGAAGATCACACCGGGTGTCGCTTCTGTCAGCAAAGAACAGGAAACTGAGGGTACAGTTTAAATGGGCTCATCAAATTTTGAACAATAGACGGTTGGAAAAACATCACCTGGTCTGACGAGTAAGGTGTAAGAATTTGGCATAATATTGCTGACCATGTCCATCCCTTTATGACCAAAAGCTAACATGTCACATGTAAAAAAGCTAAAATCATTCCACACTGGTTTCTTGAACGTGACAGTGAGGTCACTGTATGAAATAGCCTTTACAGTCACCAGATCTCAATCCAATAGATCACCTTTGGGATGTAGTGGAACGAGATATTCGCACCATGGATGTGCAGCCGACAAATCTGCAGCAACTGCATGATGAAGCTAAAATCAGCCAAAAGGCATGTTTAAAGCACCTTGTTGAATCTATTTCATGAAGGATTAAGGCAGTTCTGAAAGCAAAAGAGATAAACAGATTGAGAGCAGATTTTACCAGTGTCCCTAAACCCCAATCTGCAAGAAAACCTCCAAATACTAAATTTTGTACTTAAGTCCCTTCCAAATTAAAGGTCCCATATCTTAGGTCCCAATAGTGTGTGTTCATGCTGTAACATATCCCTCAGATAATGCCTTACACAATTTCTTTGTTTATGTAAATGAGCTACTCCTGAGCCATGCCCCTCTTTTACTGAAACAGAGCAACAAGAGGGGCTCATCTGCTATGAGGTAACATTAGGGGGGGAATCAAGTGGCTTGTTTAGATACAACAACAAAAAAGGAAACAAATCAGGGCCTATCAGAAGGTCAGAATAATGACGTAAAAGTAAACTTTGCAAAAATATTTCTCATTTAAAAGAATATACAGGGGGGACAATAAAACTGAAACACTGGCCAATTTAGTGTTGGAGGTTTCATGGCTAAATTTGACCAGCCTGGTGACCAATCTTCATTGATTGCACATTCCACCAGTAAAAGCAGAGTGTGAAGGTTTAATTAGCAGAGTAACAGCACAGTTTTTCTTAAAATATTACAATGCACACAACAGTATGGGTGACATATCAGAGTTCAAAATAAGACAAATTGTTGGTGCGCGTCTTGCTGGCGCAACTGTGACCAAGACAGCAAGTCTTTGTGATGCATCAAGAGCCACAGTATCCAGGGTAATGTCAGCATACCACCAAGAAGGACGAACCATATCCAACAGGAATAACTGTGGATGCAAGAATAAGCTTTCTAAAAGGGATGTACGGGTTCTAACCTGCATTGTAACCAAAAAACATAAAACCACAGCTGCCCAACTCACTGCAGAATTAAATGTGCACCTCAACTCTCCTGTTTCCACCAAAACTGTTCGTCAGGAGCTCCACAGGGTCAATGTACATGGCCGGGCTGCTATAGCCAAACCTTTGGTCACTTGTGCCAATGTCAAACGTTGGTTTCAATGGTTCCAGCAGTAAAACTCTTGGGCTGTGGACAGTGTGAAACATGTATTGTTCTCTGATGAGTCCACGGTCACAGTCTTTCCCACATCCGAGAGAGTTACGGTGTGGACAAGCCCCAAAGAAACGTACCACCCAGACTGTTGCATGCCCAGAGTGAAGCATCGGGGTGGATCAGTGATGGTTTGGGTTGCAATATCATGGCATTCCCTAGGTCCAATACTTGTGCTACAGTATATGGGCGCATCACTGCCAAGGACTATCGAACCATTCTGGAGGACCATGTGCACCCAATGGTTCAAACATTGTATCCTGAAGGTGGTGCTGTGTATCAGGATGATAATGCACCAACGTACACAGCAAGACTGACAGAGTGGTTTGATGAACATGAAAGTGAAGTTCATCACGTTGGGGTGTTCTGGAGGAGCGAGTCAGGAAAAGTTTTCCTCCACCAGCATCACGTAGTGACCTGGCCACTATTCTGCAAGAAGAATGGCTCAAAATCCCTCTGGCCACTGTGCAGGACTTGTATCTGTCATTCCCAAGATGAATTGACTCTGCAAAAGGAGGCCCTACACCATACTAATGAATTATTGTGGTCTGTAGATCTGTAGAACCCCTGTAGATTCTGCCATATATATAGCAGAATATGTCATTAATGTTTTCTCCTCTTCACACCGATCCTGAATGTTTTTTTATCCAAACTTCAACTCCACTAGAAAAAATGTGGAGAAGCCCTCTATTTTGTGCAAAAATGCACGTGAAATTTGTCTGAGACTCAAATGAAACAAATCTTTTTTTTCCCCACTAAGCTGATTCAAGTCGGTATCTTTCAAGGATACAGCACGATGTAGTGTGTTATATTTCAAACTCACCATCAAGTCAACTCTAAGCACAACTTAAAAAGGAAGCACTAGTATACCGACAACAAACCTACATTTGACTCCTACAGCAGATCCCGATGAGGCAGCTTATGCTCTGAGATGGAAATTTGAAGGAGAGCGTGCACACACAAAAGTTCCTGAAGTGTGTGAGTTTTTCCACTTCTTCCACTTCAACCTTAGCACCTTAACAGATCATATGTTCATGGAGTTGAGTTTGTGAACGTTTTCATGCTGGGACAAGTTTGTCATCTGGTGGAGTGTAAAACTACAGCAGATAAAGATATTATAGACAGTTGCGTGCTTTCAACTTTGTGGCAACGGTTTGAGGAAGAATCATTTAAGGGTGTGATGGTGATTTATTGATGCCCTGAGTAAGTTTGAAGTTGAGTATGAAAGCAAAGGTCCAAACCCAATGAAAATGTGGTCTAAATTATCACAATTTTAAATGGTTATTCATCAGTTCCAATAAAAAGTAGTTTAGAAGGCATTTTCTTTCACCTCTAGATGAAAATGAACACTTTGTCAAAACACTCTGACAAATTCAAAGACATCACAAGTGTGGTATTTACACAAGTAAAACTTTATTGGAATGATTCTTGTGGTGCAAAATATCACTTCAGTCAGCAAGTGACGCTGTGGAATCCGGAGAGTTAACAGGCTTGAGTATTACAAAATTCAAATCTGCCAGTTTTGCTTTACCCGTCTGCAGAGGAAGAACAGACTTTACCAGCAAAGGAAATGTTTCGCGGCCTTTTAAAAAACTCGAGAAGAAAAATGCACGCCGACAAGCTCAGGCTCAGGAGAGTCGGGGTTCGAAATTAAACTGTAGAAAGATGCATTTTGGCAAGACACTGGACTCGTCCTCTCGCAATCATTCAAATTGCTTTGCCTGGGTGCACGATTGTAAATAACACACGGGAAATACTTAATGTTCGTCCTCGCCATTTTCCTCTCCTCCAATCTACAGCTCACTTCACCTCCCATACATTCCTGCTCACGGGGGAAGATCTGTCTGCGAACCAGTGGGCATGTCATTAAACCCAGCCGTATGTACTCAAATGTTATTCAAATGTTTGAGTGGCACAGATAAAATAAGTTAATAAATTCAAAGTTTGTATGGATGTTTAGAAGTACAGTGTCAAAGTTCTGTCAGAAAGCATATCCAGAACAATGACGTATATTATTGACATATATCAAAGACACGCCCACCTTCGCATCCATGGCCTACTCAGTGCTGCTCTGGTAAAATCAATGATGCCTACATGTCCATACACAAGCTCAAACATACACCTCCTGGGTTTTGAGACCTGCAGACAGACCTGACCGCGATGCCGCTGGGTTAGTCCGGATAACCTGAGTATAGCTGCATGTGTGGATCTTCAAGTCAGTTATGCTTTTATGCTTCTTTATCCCTTCATCAAACGATGAGACTACAGCAGTTCAGTATATAAAGAGAAAGCAAATAAGAGAGTAATGTCTTTGTGCTGCATTTGAGCCACTGAAGTCTTGAAATCGTTATTTTTATTTTTTTTCCATTTTATTAAATTTTTAACTCCGCTCAAAACTAGCAGGTCAGTTGATTAAAACAAACCCTTAAAAGTTTCCATGTAAAAACTTCGTTAGAAAGCAAACATTCCTGTGTACGGTTTTCAAAAGATTTAGCCATTTCAAACGACGACTCATAACGTCAATCAGCACTACATCGAAGTCCTGTCCTGTCTGTGCTGAAAAAACAAACAAACAAAAAAAAACAAATCCTCATCTGTTTGCACTAGCGTTAATCTGTCAAGACGTTTGTGCTTGGTTTGTTCTCCAGAACATTTTAAAAATGAGTCACATCGTTCAGCAAACCATCAACACGACATTCCCGACTGCACCGAAATACCCAAGAGTGACAGGAAAGCTTTAAAACAGCGTGCTAATGATAAGCTACAGTATAAGACGTAAAATAGCACAAAATTTCTTTCTGTCTTTTTTTTCAAGGCACAAACATAGCACAATTGAAATTTTCATAGTGAATTTCTTTTCACTGAGAAGCTAATAATAACGATCTGGGACGTACGAAGCTGAGGAGAGTGCTAATTCTGTCTACGTGAGCCTCACCTGAGCTGTGTGACATCGACTTGTTGTTGATCTGATTGCCACTCACGGTTATTTGAACGTAGCTTGGACGCAGCGTCGCACGGCCCGTTTAAAAATATTGCTTAATAAGTAAATAAATTAGGCTGCTTTCACACTGTTTCGACTCGACCCGCCGATTCTTGTTTCATATGTAATCCAAACGCGTAAAAAACTACCTTTTGCCCCTAACACCAATTTAGAACGTGACTGTGATATCAAGTGTCCAATGTGAGACCAATCAGGTTGCAAATTGTGGGGCGATTTTACAGGAATACTTTAAAGCTGCATACTTTAAAAATCCAGACAACCTCCAAACATCTGCATCTAATCTAAAGAGAAAGTTAGGCTGGTTAGTCTCCACTAGCTGGGAAGGAACTTTGTTATGCGTATTACGTGAGTTGCTTTTTTTTATATCATCGCAAAATACGCTCTGGTTGGTTACCCGTCTGATGGCGTCATTAAGGGCGCCGCTGCAGATTCTGGGCCCCTTGAAAACCTTGGGAACATAGTGGATCCACAATCTTCTTCTTCTTCTTTGTGGTTTGACAGCGGTTGGAATCCAGTCGGTTACATTAGTCGCCAATTGTAGGTCTAATTCTCCTTCATCTTCCTGGCCTCTCAAAACGTCTACTGCTTCCTTTTCTTTTAATTGATTTGGACCCCCAGGAAACTCAAGGGTCCTTAGAATCATCCTGACTTTTACTTGCATTTATTTGCACCCCTAACTGTTGTAGATTTAACTGTAAAGAATACCGTCCCATTATTCACACCAGTTATTTTTTTAATTGATTTGATTTTTTAATTGATGTGTTTGTTTTTAAATTTATGACCATTGTTAAAAGCATTATATAAAGAAATTTAATTGAAAATTAAATTAAATTAAATGCATCTAAAAAGTGTGAAAGCAGCCTAAAACAGCACAAATCTTTCACTGTCACATGATTATAGCTAAAAAAAATAAATAAAAAAAAAAACTAAATTGTTGCAATTCTGACATCACAACTCATATCACATACGGATAAATAGCTTTTGTCCGTTTTCTAATCAATACGAAGTATCGAATTTACACGTGTTTGTGAAGTGTTTGTTGAATCAGCTTGAGCAGCCAAAGAAACATATTCCTGATAAATATCCAGCAGCATCGAAACAGCTGTTCCACAAGGAAAAAAAACGTCAATCCCTCCAGGAAAAAGGGTGTAAATGAAAGTGTGATGCCAGGTTCTTTAATTTTTCACCACCTCTCCACATGTTAAAGGGCGCGGAGTGCACACGCTCCTGGTCTTCAGCGGACGTGTCATGACCGTTAATCAGCGAAACAAGCGTCGAGCTCCGTCACTGAGCTCTAATCTCATGGCACATTTTTCATACGTGACACGTCTGAGACCGATCAATGCAATACGCCGAGACGCAGGCAGCTCCTGGAACAAATAATAATAATAATAATCATAATAATAGTAACCATAATAATAATAAGCTCTAAGGCTTTTTCTCACCATCGTCCTTTCAATGCATTAAAACTTTACAGCAACAAACAGGGCTAAAAGAAACATAAAGCATCAAAATATGTCCCTTTTTACGCAACAGTCTGGGCTGAGTCGAGAGCTCCACGAATCGTCAAATCGAACACGTCCCTGTCGCCGTGACGAACAGCATATGGACAAAAATAAAAGAGTTACAATAAACATAAAAAAGGTGGACGAGAAAACGGGATGGCGAAGGCAACGGTGTCTATCCTGTCTGGCTCGTCAATGTGCTCCTTATAGCTTCTCGCACTGATTCTACACACAGAAATGAAAAACATCCATCATGCTGATTCTCGCTCGGTCCTCTCACTGTGCTGTGCTAGAAGTCGGCAAACTCTTTAGCGCATTTCTCAGTGAGGGACACGCGGATCTCCTCCTCCTCATAATCGTCAAAGTTGCTGGTGTCCCCCGGACCCCTGCACTTAGGGATAAATGGAGCCTCGACCTAAAACACACACACACACACACACACACACTTTAGCATTGTTCTCAGTTTGAGTGAAGGAGGCATGGCGTCTTTGTCTTAAATTCAGTGAAAAAGGCGTGGGCTTTGTGTCTTAGTTTAGGTAACAGAGGTGTGGCCTCTGTGTCTAAGTTCCAGTAAAAAAGGCATGGCCTCTGTGCCTTCATTTTAGTGAAGGAGGCGTGGCTTCTGTTTCTCAGTTTCAGTGAAGGAGGTGTGTCCTCTGTGTCTCATTTCATAAAGGAGGCATGGCCTGTGTGTCTCTGTCTCAGTCTCATAAAGGAGGCATTGTCTCTGTGTTTCAGTTTAAGTGGAGGAGGTGTGGCCTCTTTGTTTCAGCCTCAGTGAAGGGGTGTGGCCTCTGTGTCTCTGTCTCAGAGAAGGAGGCGTGGCCTCCGTGTCTCAGCCTCAGTAAAGAAGTTATGACTTATGTGTCAGTCTGAGCAAAGGAGGTGTGGCCTATGTGTCTCAGTTTGAGTGAGGGAAGTGCCAATTTTTCTCAGTCTCATAAAGGAGGCGTGGTCTATGTGTCTCAGTCTCAGTGAAGGAGGTGTAGCCTCTATGTCTCTATGTATTCTATGTCTCAGAATTAGTGATGGAAATGTGGCCTCTGTTTTCAGATTCATTGAAGAAGGCGTGGTCTCTGTGATTTATATTCAGTAGAGAAGGCGTGGTCTCTGTTTCTCAGTCTCAGTCTTTGTGAAAGAGGTGTGGCCTCTGTGTCTCAGTCTCAGTGAAAGAAGAAGTGTATATACTTATTTTCAATCAGAGTTTTAATGATATAGCACAAATAAAGGTTTTGTTTGTACACCTGCCTGTATGAGGGCAAGTGCGTGTGTGTGTGTATGTGTGTGTGTGTGTCATACCCTCCTCTGGTATATGGCTATCCAGTCTGTGGTGGAAAACCATTTGTGGCCCTTGATGTCGTTGACGCCGTTCTTTAGGTTGCCGTAGCGCTTGGTGAGGTCGACCTGCAGCAGGTTACGCAGGAGCTCCTTCAAATCTGAGCTGAAGTGTGAGGGAAAACGCACCTGCACATACACACACACACACACACACTTACATACAGCGCTTCTAAAAGTGATTCTGAAGTTGAATTTGCACATATAAAGCAACACGGAAGAGTATTAAACTGAAGGGCTTAAAAAGCAGGGATTCAATTGTGTGTGTGTCAGTCGTCACCTTTCCTGAGACTATCTTCTCGTAGATGTGGATTGGCTGATCTGCGAAGAATGGAGGATACCCGGCTGCCATCTCGTACACCAGCACGCCCAGAGCCCACCAGTCCACTGCTTTATTATAACCCTGAGAGAGAACACAAGGGAGACAGTGTGTCAGAGAAAACGCCTGATGAATCTTGGCATCGTCATCCTGGAATATGTCCGTGCAATCAGGGAAGAAAAACCTGGTCATACAGTACATTCAAGTTGTCACCTGACCTAATTCTTTGGGCACATAGCATTGCTGAAGCTAGACCTGATCTACAGGAGCAACCCCAGATCATAACACTGCACCCAAAGCACATTATACGGTAGGCACTAGGCACTGTTTATTCCCAAACCCTTAAGTTCTCTTTGCATTGAGCATATAGAAATGCTCTTACTTTTACTATTAAAAAATATACTATACCATAATTGTACTGTTGTTTTTCTCATTGAAAAAACAAACAAATAAACAAACAAACAAACAAACAAAAATACGATCATAGTTCTTCCTTAAAGATGATGGGTCACCACTATCCTTACAAATTTTAATAACGGGTGTTTCAGCAATCTCATTATTTGTTTTCTTTGCTTGATGAAGGACATTAATGTAGTGATGTTATTATGACACAGAAGCTCTGAAGCTTGTATTGAGCAGAAGGGGGCGTGTCCAAATGTAGTCTCGCTTTGAGGCGTGTGTCGAGTTTTTCTTTCTTTCTTAAATTCATAAGTCAAGCTTCGGGAAAACATTTTTTTGGATTTCTCATTTAACTTTTACGTTTACGTCTTATATAATATATGAAGAAGGAAAATTAACACAAAATCTTTTGGCTTGCGATGCTCAATCTAGTTGCTACACAAACGTTGTCCACTAGATGGCAGTACAAAAACCCACTGAATGAAGCTTCATGAAATTAACCTTTTGGTCAAACTATTGGGAATTCTCGACACCTAAATGAGGCTTCACCTCACCGTTACTACCTTAAGGTGACGCTTCTGAAACAGAGTAACATCTTTGCCATGACCACAGGATATGTCTTCTGACATTTAGCTGTTTAAGAAATGAGAAGCTCCTCACTGCATCAGTAAGGGTTACAAAACTTGTTCTAGCTGAACCATATTAATCACTGCAGTAATTATCCAGTGGAAGGATTTTAACTATTTGCTTACTTAAGTCCAAGTTGACACTTTTTTTGTGGCGAATTCACATGTTTAATAGTTATTGGGCATTTACATGTGTGTGTGTGTGTGTGTGTGTGAACACAAAGTTTGAGTAAAGACCACTTCACCACACACTCACTCACCATCTATACCACTTAATCCTGTATACAGGGTAGCAGGTGGTCTGGAGCCTATTCCAGAAAACTTAGGGCACAAGGCAGGGTACACTCTGTACAGGGTGCCAATGTATCGCATTCACACAATACGGGCAATTTGGGAACGCCAATTAACCAACAAGCACGAGGAGAACATGCAAACTCCCTTAAGAGGCCGGGAATCAAACCTGGCCAGGAATTGAACCCGGGCCTTTGAGGTACAAGACAACAGTGTTAACCACTACGCCACTGTGCCACCCCACTTTAACACATCACACCTAATTTGCATAGAAGTGATATGAAGAAACAGCACTGAGACTTACTTTACTCAGGATGATCTCTGGAGCCAGATACTCGGGTGTGCCACACAGCGTCCATGTGCGACCTTTAACACGCTTTGCAAAGCCAAAGTCTGTCACCTGCATGAATACACACAAGTTAAACACTACATTGAGTATCAAGCTTCACCATAAACTTTTATTCTATGCTAACTCACGACTCCTACTCATCAGGCTTGGGGAAGCGTTTTCAACTACAGCGTCCTTCCCAGTTCACACAGTGACGTCAAATCAACACGCAGACATAATCCCTTAATAGTGTAAATCTCTAACACTGATTATACAGTGAGTCACCATTCTGGAGAAAATATGCACCACTCATCACAAGCTAGCCTGTTGCTAACAAAAAAAGAAAATTTAGACATCCATATAGTTTTTTTTTTCTTCAACTTCCTGTGTTAAATATACAGAGCTGAAAAATAACATCATTCTGACCGGTTAATCACTTACGAGGTAAGTGAATGCAGTATAGAGCCACATATAAATAAAAGTTTTTTTAATAGTCTTTTTAAAATAGTTCTTTAATACAGATTAGCTAGCTTGAATAATGCTTTAGACTAATATGAGAAGGCTAGATTTGAAATTATCTAATATTTGCTAGCTAAAGCTAGTCAATTTGTCCATTGTTAGCTAGCTAACTTTGCTCCTATTTTATAACATTAGCTACCTAGCTAGCCAGCCTTATTTGTACATTGTCTTTTTTTTAAAAGAAAATCTTTAAGACTTAAAATGGCACCTGAATATTTGTTGTTAATTTATCCTGATTTATAAAGCTACATTGTATAAATCAAGATTAATATGTGACTTGGAAACATGCACATGTATGCTAACTGTTGCTGAGTCACTCAGGATTTCAATATAAATGACTCCAGATTATTGTCAAATACCACACGGACTGGTGCTATGCCATGCTACATTAAGCTTTTACATGAAGCCTTTCTCTTAAATAAACCTTTTAAATTACACACAATGCTGAATAAACAGTTTAGCAAAACTCACAGATATGTAGTGTATATTTCAATTAAACAAACAAACAAAAATAATAATTTGGGCACTGGTGGCTCAGTGGTAGGGGTGTTTTGCCCTCCATGTGAAAGGCCAGAGTTTGATTGCCAGTCAGTGCCCAAACTCCAGCCACTGGATGTGGTGCCAGTCCCAAGCCCGGATAAAATGGGAGGGTTGTGTCAGGAAGGGCATCTGGCGTAAAAAAAAAAAAAAAAAATTTCTAAAATCATATACTATGAGCAATTTGGGAACGCCAATTAGCCTAATCTGCATGTCCTTGGACTGTGGGAGGAAAACGAAAAGGTGACAGTGCTAACCACTAAGCCTCTGACATCTAACACACTACAAGAATAACGTATTTCAAATATTATTAATGACAATAAAATACCCAATTTATTAAGCAATTAATTTTATAATATTGTTTTCAGT
Source organism: Clarias angolensis (assembly GCA_030068255.1). Classification (NCBI taxonomy): domain Eukaryota; kingdom Metazoa; phylum Chordata; class Actinopteri; order Siluriformes; family Clariidae; genus Clarias; species Clarias angolensis. The sequence goes on along the minus strand of JAQKPX010000010.1, from coordinate 3,653,115 downwards.
GGCGTATGTTGCATTGGTTTGATTGGGAAGTTTTTAAAAATGTCATCCCGAGTTGAACGTTTTAAAATAACGTGCACACAAAAATACATGGTCGACGTTAAGCAAAGCACTCCTCGGATTTGTACAACAGACTGGTGGCACCAAATAAGAGCTCGTCAACGCACTACTACTCTACGTGGCCGATGCGGAGAGACTTTCTGAACACACTGTATAGAGAACGTTGTTGTTGATCTTTTGGTTGCTTGAGGGGTTGCCACAACGGACCATCCCATCCGCACACAACTTGACACAGGTTTTATACAAGATACCATTCCTGACATAACACTCTTATTTTATCTGGGCTGCATCCAGTGGCTGGGATTTGGGGATTGGGTGGGAATTGAACTCAGGCCTTCCACACGGCAGGTGATGTAGAGAATAGTGAACTGAAATATGGTTTCAGAATGATGGCTGTGATCTGATCAGACACTAGAGGGCAGCAGGCCTCAGTTCAGTTGTGACCATGAAACCCTCATGGTTCATTCATGTCATTTTTATTACTATTATTATTATTATTATTATTATTATTAAAGACTGAATCTAGAGAGGAAAGAAGGTTAATTATTAATTTTCCACTAAAATAAACAACACTTAGGATTTCAGGAACAATTACACAATGATAAAATGTTTATTTCATCTGCTCTGTCTATTTCCATTTATACTGGCGGAAACACCTATCAAATTCAGGTATTTTCCTGATATTTATATCAATCATACAAAATTTCTCCTGATACTGGAGAGCCTCAAAACATTGAAATGGGACCTACTAGGCACACATGTCCAGTGTGTGTACAAACAAAAGAAGACACTGTCCCTGAATTTTTTATTTTTTTGGGCCAGGGCCTAAACAAGCCAATTCCAACTAATGTGATAAGAAGGCTCCTCCCCCATGCTTGTTGTTCAGCTCTGCTGTTGTACTTTCACGAGGGGCGTGGCTCAGGAGTAGCTCATTTACATAGAAACTGTAATGGTGTGTTTAGAGGAGGAGTGAAACTATGGAGTGATATCCCGGACAATATTCAAAAGGAATTGCAAATTGCATTTTCAATTGCGTTTCCCATATGTGGACGCACAAACTGTGCCATCATTCAAATGCAATTGCAAACTTTGCATTACCGTTTGCTTTTTCGCCTTCGCGAACGCACACTGACTGCCAAATTTCA